>CP139508.1:196844931-197444931 GCA_021014915.2 Artemisia tridentata subsp. tridentata | reverse complement strand
GCAATCTCTCATCCTCCTCAATAGGAGCTTTGTTAGTTTCCTCTTAAAGGAACTTTTAGTGTGTTGTTTTAGAATTTTTCTTTTAGTATTTATTTTCCTTGTTTAAATGTAACATCATTTTTCCAAGTAATGAATGTTATGTTTTTGTGCTTGTGGGTGATCAACATTAAGCATATTATCTCATTTTAGAATACTAACATCTTAGTATGGTTGTTTTAACTTCACATATCGCTTTGATCAAATGTACATTAGGTACTAAATTTTGATCAGACACTTCATTTTGACTTTTTAAAGTCAAATGGGTTGACCTTTCTTATTTGGTTGACTATTACATATGCTTTTTTCTTCTTTGTTGACGTATTACTAACCTTTATATTGTAGCTTTTCTCAACCTTGAATCATATACGTTGGTACCCTAGCAACGGGGAGTATAGATTGAGGGGGAGTATATCATACACTAACTCATCATTTTATAGTATTCTTCACTCTTGAAATGTATACATTGGTACTCTGGAAATGGGGAGTAAACATCAAAGGGGAGCATATGATAGTCTAACCATTTGTTTTTTAGGATCATACATCATATCATACTCTTGAAATGTATACGTTGGTACTCTAGCAATGGGGAGTATACATCAAGGAGGTGCACATCATATTCTAACCATTTGTTTTGTAGATTCATACATCATAACCTTGGTACTCCATTTAGGGGGAGTATAAATCAAGGGGGAGCTTTAAAGTTCTCAAAATCGCATTCCGCTACGCATATCTTCTTTTTGTTTCGACAAAAAGGGGGAGAAAGGATTAAGTTTGCATTACTATGAAACATCACAGTACATACATTTATACTTGAAATTTTTTTCAAAACTTGCATAAAACAAACTTAATCTATATTTTTAAAAAGAATCATACTTCATTTATTCATTTGCTTAAAAATACACCTTATGTTTTGTCATCAACAAAAAGGGGGAGATTGTTAATACAAATATCGTCCCAAAAACGTTATTTATATTTTACGATCTTTGCTTAGTTTTGTTAATGACAAATACAAGGTATATCTTTTAGCAAATCATAAATACAAGCTAAACTCTTTTTAGAACACATTTACTTTTCACAAGATCACTAGAATTTACATTTTATACATTTACATGTTTATTTCCTTAAATGGAAACTTTATTTTTCAAAAGTTAGGATGACATCATGGCATGCATCATATACACAATCTTGGTAAGATTTTGTGATATTTTGTTTAGATCTTCAAGCCAAAGAGTTGACATTTGAAGATATGAAAAGATATGGCAAGATTTGGAAAGATTTGAAGATCTCTTAGCTGGCCTGACACGGCGGATCCAAATGGATACAAGGACGGATCTAAGTTTTGGGATCCGCCGGATCCGCCGCCTGTTGCTCAGCTTTGTCTATAAATAGCAAGCGGATCATTTGGCCATTCTCATCACTCATATAGCTTAAATACATACTCATTCATTTACTAACCCATATCATTCATTCATTCATTTGATATTTCCTTTTGTAACAAAGGGATCAAGCATACAAGGATCAATGTTCTGTCGTTATCCGTTTAGCTTAGCCACTATGTGATCTTGTACTAGTTTGCATATCATTGTTTGTATCATTTATATCAATAGTGTGAGGTTAGTGTTTTAGTCCTTAAAACACAAAGAGTGTTGGGAGTGGTTGCACCCTTGTAAAGAACCAAACGGGAGTGGTTGTACCCTTGTGAAAGAACCAACGGGAGTGGTTGTACCCTTGTAAAGAACCCGGTGTTTAGCTTAGTACCTGATAAAGATTAAGCGACGTGTAAAGGTTTTCTCCACCTAGAAGGGAGCTTGTTTCTTAGTGAAAAAAACTCTCGAGTTAGAGGCTCGAGGAGTGAAGTAGGGCAAGGAAGAGAGTCCTTGTAGCCGAACCACTATAAACAATAGTGTTGTGTGGTTTGATCTTTCCTCTCTTTATTTATTTACTTATATTACTTGTTTGTGTGCTTGATTGTTTACTTTACTTTGAAATCACGATAAGTCACAAAGCGAATCAAATTTTAAACGGTAAAACTATTCAACCCCCCTTCTAGTTTTCCACAAACCATTTTCTTTTAGACATAAGTATACAGGAAAGTTAACTTGTAAAATGAATTGTAACTAGTTTAGACAAATGTCAAAATATAACTAGTTCAAGAAAATGTCTATTTTAAGTGCTTGTCAAAATAAAATGTATTTTGTCAAGTGTAAATAAACTTTAGTACTTAATGCAAAATGTAAAATGAGGTTCAAAGGTTAACCTATTAAAATACTTAATGACTCTAAACGTATTTTAAACATTCTAAATGATTTGTTAGGGGGTTTGATCATAATGCCACATAACAAACATGTATGAACCTGTGTTGTAGCATACGAGGACTTGAGATGTCGAGAGGTGTTGAATATATGTTGAGACAAAATATGATTACAAGTAACTTGTACATTTTATGTTATGTATCAAGTTACATGTTTGTCATCAATCAAAACAAACGAGACTGTATAGATTAAATATCGTAATATTTGCACTAACAATCTCCCCCTTTTTTATGATGATAAAATATGTAAACGTGATAGATAGTAAAATTTAAAAAGTTACTTGTGTCCGTATTACCTTCTACATTACCTTCTCCGTTTACACTCTTCTCCCCCTTTTGTCGAAACAAAAAGGGTGTTTCCTTGGAGTTTTAAACTTCATTTCTCCCCGAAAAGGCGTGCTTGCATCATCCCTAGTGAAGTTAAATTGTCTACTCCAATCCCCTATGGTTGTTGCGTCCCCTAGGTTATTGCCCTTGTTTGGTAGTGGATCCATGGATCAAATTAAGACACTTAACCTACATCAAGGTTAGTTTTGTGCAATATAAAAAAATATATGAGAAATGCATGATGAAGAAAATGCAGATAGCAAACGATACACGTTGGTAAGCTATGTTAGACTATCTTCTCCTCCTTTTTTCGAAACACAAAGGTGCGTTGAAGAATGAGAATGATTATGAATGCGTGCATGCTCCCCCTTGACGGTTGCTCCCCCTTGATCGAGGCGTCAAGGTGTGATTAAAAAGCTACAAAAAAAATATTAGTGCAAAACTATATTCGTCTTTGGACGAGTATGTGATATACAACAAAGTGTGTATAAGATGCATTATATAAATGCTTGACGGAAGCTCCCCCTTGCTTTAGGGTGTCAAGATAAATTTGTTAGGAATTCTGAGAAATAATAGATTTCTCGTTGCTGCTGGTAGTGTAAGCTGGTTCCTGCCGATAGTGTGCGGTTCCTGCTGAAGTTCATTGCTGCTGGTAGTTTATTTTTATTTCTGCTGATAGTAGTCATTACTGCGGGTATTAGTAATTGTTATCCCGTAAGTTTAGAATGTTTGTTAGATTTATTTTTAGAAGAGATTGATGTATATCTCTTCACACGTTTTCTTGTATGACGGGTTAGGGTTAGGACTTCTTGTTAGTATAAAAGGAATACTCGTCTATGAGTTTTAAAAGGACAACGACTTTACAATCATCAATAAAATTATTATTAGTTCATAAATCGATCCATAGAGGATCAAAACCTTGTTAGTTACTTTCTTCTTTATATTCTTGTGTTTAGTTTCCGCATAGACACAAGTCTTACACCTAGAGATTCTCCTAAGCTGTTTGTGTTTACATAAACGGTTTAACCAAGCTCAATCAAGCTAGAAGCACTCGATCCTACAATCTCTGCTGATTATCATGAGAAGAGAATGGGTGTGTTTGCTAGGACACAAGTGACTAGACCTCTGTGGAATAATGTGGATAAGATACCCTCTTATGTGCCTAAGGCAGCAGCATTTCCTGCTGGTAATACTAAACCTGTTGCTGCTGATAGGCATAGCAAACCTGCAACCATTCCTGCTGGTAAGCCAGTTCCAACTGATCAAACCAATTCTGCTGTTTGGAAGAAGAAGTTTGCTCAACCATTTTACAGACCCTCAAGCCCTTATTTTCAAAATAATTATGGGTCTGATTATTATGAGCCAATTCCTGAAGAGGGATTGTATTACTATCCATGGTTTCCTTGGTAATGGTCTTGATTGTCTAATCATGTTGTTGTATTCTTCCTTGCTCGTTTTGAGGGGAGGCATTAGCCTGATGGGAGGGTAACGCTTGTATCTTTGTAATGTTTCTTATACTTTTATGCTTTATGTACTAACTTTGTTTTGCAGGTAATTTTGTTTTCTTGTATATTCTGTGTTTTGTGTTTTCTATCTTTATGCAGGTTAATTGTCAAGCAATAATTATTAGTCTTCAATCTCATGAGATACATCAAAAGAAAAGACTTAATTGATCATTGAAAATGGGGGTTACAATAATTCACCATTCATCATCAAAGGACAACATTAAACACCAACATAAAACATTTGTCTACAACCAAAAGAACCACACAAAAGACATTACTCAGAAGGACCAAACTCCTAGACCCTAGCCCACACCCCAACCTGCAGCCTACTTCATTTTCCCTTTGCCCTTGCCCATGTAATCTGGCATCTCCTTCCTCACTCCTCTCCCACTGATTTCACCATGTAACCTTGGAGCTGCAAGACAAATGACCACTGGTATTGGTTGTCCTCTCTTTCGGACTGGAACTGATTGTCTTGGTTGGCTTGGCCCAGGAGTTGGATGGCGTGGCCTTGGGGTTGCCTGATTCCTTAGGGTTGCCTAATTCCCAGGAGGTGGTTGACCTTTCTTTGGAGTTGGATGACTTGGGGTAGAGTGTGACTGACTTGATCTTGGGCGTAACCTAGGAAATGGCTGTCTTGGCCTAGGAACTGAGACTTCATAGAAGGCAGCCACAGCCTTCTCCATCTCTTCCCTAAGCATATCAGAGATGGGAAAATTGGGAGGATATGTTTCCCACTCGCCTTTATAGTACGTCAGGGACTTTGGCCAAACAGAGGGCTCTTCATTAGAACTTGAGTATTCAAATGAGGAGGGAGTAGATGGAAGAGGGTCTGATGAAACTTCTTCGTCTTTAACCTTGCACTTTTCATTGAATTGTGAGGATGATGCGGTTGGGGGAAAGTATTTTCCCCACCCTGATGATGATTCGGTGGAGGAGGAAGAGGAGTCGGATGATATTTCTATAATGGGTGTTTTTGAAGAACTCATGATTTTGTTTGATATGACGAATATGATTAGGGTTTGGATATGAAGTAACTTGATTTGGGGAAAAGGATTTTAATAGTGAGAAGATGATTAGTGGGAATTAATTGTTGGTTGGTGTTGGGAGTTAATTTGGGCGATTTATTTTTAATAACTGGATTTGCAATGTTGACTTTGGTCAAACCACTCCATTGCTGCTGATTGACCGAGTGTTCCTGCTGATTGACTAATGGTTCCTGTTGATTTCATTAAATTTTGGAAAATTAGTTAAGTCAAATCGGTCAAAGATACGTGCGCGAAATTCCTACAATTTAAATCGCTAAATTTGGCAACCATATAACAACATCATAACTGACCTAAAATTGTACTTCTCACACCTCAAATCTTCTATATCCTCTCAAACCCTAGCTCATCTTTTCTCTTTTCAAACCCTAGATCACTAAAATGACAACACTTCGATACAAAGATGATCACAACAAGGTTGCTTATTTGGTATCCTCAGATAGGAGTGACGGTTATGACGAAGTACTGGCTTTTCTACGTGGGTCATCTATTCATTATGCCCTTACTCACTGTCCGGCTACAGTGTACGACTCTCTCATTAAGCAATTTTGGGCAACTGCTAAAGTGCGAAACATTGTGGGAAGAGAGCAGGAAATTGTAGCAATCATTGATGGTCATGAACACATCATCAATGAGGGGTTGATTCGTACACAACTTCAACTTCCTGATGTGAATGGATACCCTGTCTCTGGTAACTTTACTTTTTATAAAAGTAAGCTCTCTCCTCAATGGAGATTTCTTGTTCACACTTTGCTTCAGTGCATTAGTATTAAGACAGGTGGTTGGGACCAATTCCCTAGTCCTATTGCATCTGGTCTTATTTGTTTGTCACAGGGAAGGGTATACAATTGGGCTAAATACATTTTTGAAGGGATGGCTGACAATGTCACAGCTGAGAAAAACAGATTTCTAATGTACCCTAGGTTTCTTCAAATTATTTTAGGTGTACAGACCATTGACCCAACCCATAAGATTGTGACTAGGTTGACTGCAAAAATGTTTGCCACAATGAAGATGAATTTTGCAGGACCACACTTGGCATTGTTACCTGCAATGTTGCCTAATGTCAATGTTGTTGGCAATCCAGATCCTGCTGGTAATGATAATATCCCACCTGCACCCAATGCAGCTGATGCCAGTGCATCCAATGCTGCTGGTGAAGGGACTTCAGTTGCTGCTGATGCAAATGCATCAGTTGCTACTGATGCCCCATTGCCACCATCTCCTATACCTACCACACCTCAAACTGTTGTCCCTGATGAGCCTATTTTCCAGACCTCAACTGATGACTAACCAACACCTTCTATGGATATGCCTTCTACTTCAAGGCTATCCACTCCAAGTCCAACTAGGCAGTCTTTTGACTTTGACACTCATGAAGGTGGAGACTTTCATGCTGCTCCACTCAGATCCTCTGCAGCTCCTCATACCACAGAGCAACCTGCTGTTGGAGCTGAGGGTCCTACTAATGTCACATCTGTGTCTAGTTTACTTGACAGGTATGCAAAGAAAGTGGAACTTTTGGAGTCTGCACTAAATGATATCAAGAAGGATTTTGGTAAGAAGGAGGAGTATTTGGAAAAGGAGCTCAAGGAAACAAGGGAGACTCTTGGTGGAACCATTCATAGTCTAACTGAAAGAGTTACCACTTTAGAAGGTCAAATTCCACACAAGAAAAGAAGGGTAATTTTATCAGATTCTGAAGAAGAAGAGACTGGACTTCAGGGTTCAGTTAACCTGGAAAGACTATATATGTTGGCCAATATCTCTTTAGCTAGTGCCAACACACCAGGAGGGGGTGTTCAAGTCTCTAAGGCCACCTCTCCGAAGCTTTATCAAAGAAGACAATACTTATCCAAGCTTCAGAAGGCGTCTCAAATACCAGCCTTTGAGATGTATAAGTTATCAGATGAGGGTACTTCTATTGGGACTGATGAAGATACTCCTAAGATTGTTGCTGCTGATGTTGGTATAACAGAGAAGAGTCCTTCTGCAGTAGATGTTCCTGCTGCAGATGCTATTCCAGCTGGTAGTATTCAGGCTGATGTTGCTCCTAAGTCTGATAGTATTGCTGCTGGTAGCTCTACCAATGCCTCTGCTAGTGTATCTGCAATTCATACATCCATCCTTAATGATTCTGATGTCATTCATGCTGATCAACCTAAAGGACATGAATCATTGGTGGATGATCTTGGTGGTCTTGTGTCTAATGAAGAAAGAGCTGCACAAGAAAGGCTGTTAAAAATGCATGAAGATTAACAGATGGGGTAGGAAATGGCAAAGAAGGTTCATGCAGACTTTACTGCAGAATTTGCAAGGGCTGATACACCATTTACTTCCACCTTAGCACCTGAAAGACAAAGAGAGTTGGATGCTGCCTCTCTCCATTGGTCTGAAGCTGATTGGGTACAAATTGGTTCTCAAGTAGCTGCTAATTCCCAACTTGCCAAGAACATTCTGGGAATTAATGTCTCAGATCCGGATTTTCCTGCTCTAATGGTGGATCAAATGAAACAAAAGAGAAGGGCCATTGCAGAACAGAAAGCTAAAGCAAAAAGGGATAAGCCTCTTACCCCTGCACAGCAGAGAGACCTTATGAGACGTGTGGTCAAGAATCAAAGTGGATCAATCTATACTCATGGGATGACAATGGCTCAAGTGAAGAGATTATCCTATGAAGAACTTAAGAAGCTATATGACAGAATCATGAAACCTGTTTTAGCCAGAGCTAAACCTGTTTTGGAAGAGCCTTCTTCAAATAGGGCTAAAATTACTGACTCTAATATTCATGCTGGTGATGTATCTACTCATGATGTCTCGTCTGGTTCACCACAGACATCTTCTATTCCTGCTGATGTATCAGAGTCTGTTCCTGCTAAGGGTCCACAAAGTGCCACATTCATTCCCACCTTCCCTTCTGATGTTGCAGCCGATTCAAATCAGGCAGTTCTCTCATCCTCTTCAAGAACCAGAAAGAAGAGTTCTGCTAAGAAGCCTTCTTCTAGGCCCATTTCTGTGCTGGATGATCAAGAACTTCTGCAGCTTGATTCAGAAAGTGACTCTGAAGATGATCCTCCTCAACCGTGGGGTCATATTGCTCATTGGACAATTCGTCCAATTCCACAAGGGGAAACCAATGTTTTGTGTACTCTTGATGGGAATATGATGTACTTTACATTTCTTAGAGAGATTTTGGATAAGGTGGATAAGCAAGACTTGATCCATCTCTATAGTATGGTGTCCACATACTATGAAACTTATCAGGCTGAAGGACTTGGTCTTCTTCTTTGTGGAGAATTGAAAGTACTGATGGACTCTCTACCAGGAGGTCAAGCTAATTTTGTGTGGGCTAATCAACAGTCCTGGTGGGTACACAGTTGGAAGTTGTATCCCACTTCTCAGGTTCATGTTTTGGAAACAGTCTCTGGACAGGTGTTCACTATGTTTGTTGATGTACACTATCCCTTATCTGTGGGGCTTATGGAGAGCATGCTTGAGCAGAGGTTGACAATCCCAAAACATACAGTAGGCAATGACTTGACCACAGCTGAACAATTGGTCAGGTTCATTAGAAATCAGCTGTCTGCAGCCAAAGGATCATCTGCATGATTATGGTATCCTTGTTTGAACTTTCTGTTGTATAATTTGTAATTTTCTTTTTCTTTGATTTCTCTTTAGTTAAAAAAAATAAATAAATAAAAAAAAAATTTTAAAAATGTTGTATTTTATGTTGTACTAACTTGTATGGTTTTGAGCAACTCCATGCAGGTAAAGTGTTGGTGTTTACACTTACACAACAAATGGTAATCATCTCACCATGTCTCACAGACAAGAAAGAGTTGACTCACCATGAGGGTACAGCTCTGGCGTGATTGTCAAATCTGTTGATAGCTATAATAGTTTGCTCAAAACTATAGGGTTCTCAACTCACCGATGTTTCATTACTAAGAGTTGAATAGTTTTCAATTCGCCATGGATTTTACTCCTTTTGGAGTTTCCAAAGAATTGGCTAGCCCACAAGTGTATGGCTTGTGGTAAAGGCAGTGGAATACCATACTTGGTACTCAATTCACCAAAGGTTATCTTCAACCTAAGAATTGGCTAGTCCTGAGCAAACGGCTACAGGTAAAGACAAGTCAAATCCGTTTAAAGTTGCTGATTTACTAAAAATCAGATGGTTATCAATGTACCATGGTCTTACAAACCTAAACATTGGCTACTCCAGTAGTGATGGCTATTGGTAAAGAGACATCAAATCCATTAATTTTCAATGATTCACCTCTCACAGGAGTTAACACACCTGGATGTGATGAGAATAGTATGAAACTTAACAGATTTGATGTACAATATGTCATAGTTGCTGGAAAGATTATATCAGGGGTAACCAGATCCTTATGAAGTTGTTCCTGTTGCTGCTGGTTCATATCTGTTGCTGCTGGAATCATGTACTCAAAGAAGAATGTTGATGGTTACTTTCTGATGTTGCTGCATCAATCCTCTGGACCTCCAAGCTTTTACAGGGAATCTTGCAAGTTAACCTAGTCAACTTCAAGATTAGGGGAGGATTGTTAGGAATTCTGGGAAATAATAGATTTCTCGTTGCTGCTGGTAGTGTAAGCTGGTTCCTGCCGATAGTGTGCGGTTCCTGCAGAAGTTCATTGCTGCTGGTAGTTTATTTTTGTTTCTGCTGATAGTAGTCATTACAGCGGGTATTAGTAATTGTTATCTCGTAAGTTTAGAATGTTCGTTAGATTTATTTTTAGAAGAGATTGATTTATATCTCTTCACACTTTTTCTTGTATGACGGGTTAGGGTTAGGAATTCTTGTTAGTATAAAAGGAACACTCGTCTATGAGTTTTAAAAGGACAACGACTTTACAATCATCAATAAAATTATTATTACTTCATAAATCGATCCATAGAGGATCAAAACCCTTTTAGTTACTTTCTTCTTTATATTCTTGTGTTTAGTTTCCGCATAGACACAAGTCTTACACCTAGAGATTCTCCTAAGCTGTTTGTGTTTACATAAACGGTTTAACCAAGCTCAATCAAGCTAGAAGCACTCGATCATACAAAATTTACAAAACAAATATTAGTATAATAGAAGCTTTGTCTTTAGACAAATATGTCATATACAACCAAGTATATAGATGATGAAATATGAGTGCTTGATGGATATTCCTCCTTGTTCGAGGGTGTCAAGAAGCAACTAAAATAAGGAAAATAATTGATGCAAAATTCATCTTTAGATGAGTATGTTATATACAATCGAGTGTATATGATGATGAATCTAAAATGAAAGAATTAGTGCAATATATTTCATCTTTTTTACAAAGAAAAAAAAAGATGTATATATGCAATATATAAATGATATAATACAAGCAACACAAAGTAGAGAACCATGATTATGAAATCAAAGATCTCATGAAGTGTAGTCTTCTAATAAGAATTAGAATCATAAGAAAAACGAGAATATAATATGATAAGAGCCTACAAAATAATGCCTAGAAAGAAGATATGAAGTGAAGTTGGAATATTAAGAGTTAGAGTGAGTAGTGCTAGTGTTGGTGTCGGTTTACTAGTAGGATTCATAGGAGGTTGTGGTGATAACTCGATAGATGACTAAAGATTTATTAATGTAGGTTTTTCGCTAATCAATGGTAGAGATGATTAGTGAAGATGGTGATGGAAGGTGGTGGTGAAAACGTAGACAACTATTAAAGAATTAGAAACTCAAATGCTATAACGAATATAAAAATAGAAAATATGAACTCATGCAATCCTTATCTAAAATTTACATCTCGAGGGATATGACTCTCGTAATGCATAAGGGTTACGATTTGAATGATATTATTGATGCTAACAAGAACGAAATTCATTCATTGATTGACAGAAATTATAAAAATGACCTATTCTAGGTGAAAATGGGAGAGAGAGTATTAACATGGTTTTGACAGACATGATCTTTTATGACATTATCATCTACAAACATGATGTATCATGCCATAATATATGCTCGAATGGAATTAAAAGGAAGTGAAGACAATGAGCACTTAGGAATAGAAATTCCATATCAAAAAATTAAAAATACTAAATACCTATATGAGGATGAGAATGACATCATATGATGGGAGAGTGTTGGTTAAACCAACGTGTTGTGAAAGTGTTGGAGATGACAGTTTTGATTAATATATCATTTGCACTGATAATGACGTGCATGATATGTGTCGAGGAAGAAAAGGATGAGATCCTATGATGGTGTTCTATACAATGAAGTTGAGAGGTCCTCTTTTTAGAAAAATCCTAGACTCCATTTAAATTAGTTGTTGGTTGTGGAGATGAAGAATTTTGTCAAACACATGATGTGTTTTTCATTGGATGAGGTATTGGTGCAAACTTGTGATGTTAGGTTAAAAAGGCTTGAATCACTTGTGGTTTTGTGAACCGATTTTAACTAAATGGTGTGTACCTATGTGTTGGTATTTTAGGGTGTAAGAAACATGAGTAAGTGTTTTTTAATGCATTTTGACAAAAAGACAATTATGTGAATGAATTTCTTTCAGTCTTAATCGGTGGATATCCAACATAATGTGTAATGCATCAAATGAAGAATGACGATAAAGTGTTTAGGAGGTTGCAGGTTAATGAAAGCGATGAGCTTAGTAATGTTTTTGCGGATGTTGGTTAGCATACAAAGAACTTCATCCTTGAAGTCACGTAGCTCTTCTCTATCAATGCGAGATGATCGCATGACGAGGCATGTGGTTTCCTCATAGGAGGTGTAGAGGATTAGAGTATTGTTATAATTGAATAGTGATGGAGGTGATTTTTGAAAAGCGGAAGCAATAATGAGATTTGGAAAGAGGTCGGTTGAAAGATACAAAAATGCAATGCCTACCCTCTAAAACTTAATTCTATATGCTTCAAATTTATATGCATGTGCAGGGGTCCATAAAACATACAAGACAAGTGAATTAGTGTCTAAAGATGTCAAAAAGATAGAAATCATAAGATAATATCCTATACAAACAACACATTAGACTACTAGACATAAAGTTACCACATAGCAAGATAGCATCAAGACAAGCAATCATATTATGAAAGAACATGACATTATTTGGAACACTTCATGTGAAATTGTTTTTTTGTTAGCCTAAGACACTTAAACATACTTATCATTAATTAACACAATGATCTATGTGATTAAATTGTAGAATAAAAAGACTTCTAAATGTTTATTATACCAAATGCACTTTGATAAATTATAAGTGCACAAGTAGCAAACAAGTAGTGTGGCAAAGTCACAAAAGAAGTAAGACAAAAAATTCACGCAAGCCATGTTTAGATTGTAACATTTTGGAGCGTGTATTATTTAGACCATCCTAAGCATAGATTTAATAAATTCCAACAAAAGA
Source organism: Artemisia tridentata subsp. tridentata (assembly GCA_021014915.2). Classification (NCBI taxonomy): domain Eukaryota; kingdom Viridiplantae; phylum Streptophyta; class Magnoliopsida; order Asterales; family Asteraceae; genus Artemisia; species Artemisia tridentata. The sequence continues at coordinate 197,432,285 of CP139508.1, read as the reverse complement.
CAAGAGCTTTCAAACATAGATACATTATAAAAAACATCATGTAGCAAAATGACATATCATGAATTAACATGTAACACGTTAATCTTGCGAAACATCATATAAAGAAAGAATGAAAAAAAAATCATACAAATCATGTTAACATTTAGTAGCATGAAACATATAAGCATGCAAACAAAACCTTTCCAAGATTTACACATTTGACAATTAATCAAGTAGAAATCAAACACCAAGATAACGTCAAGATTATGTAATCAACACATGTATGTGTAATGCAAGTGGTTTTTAATAAACTAAAGAAAGAAAAGTCCTATCTACTATTTGATTGATTAGTATTTCTAAGGCGAGGTAAAATATCACTATTTTAACACTTACTTTAGCCAAGTATAGGAATAAATATTTTTCAAGTTGGAGAATGAATATGAGACTATTACTAGTGGTGCTCAATTAAGGCTAAACACAACCATTTTTACGGGTGATTCCACATACCCAACTTCTCTTCTGGAAGCAATTTCACCGTTAGGTTAAATTGAGTTTCTAGTGCAATAGGTTCTCCAGTAGTCATTCTCATGTTAGAAAGATTTGAATTCCTATTTTTGCCTATTGAAGTATATAAAAGATGATAGTTCACCAATACTTGGCCTAACAAAACTTAACTAAATCCATTATAACTAAAGTGATGAAGATATCATGTTATACACATGAATTTTAACAATGGTGTGTTGATAAAAAATATGTTTTTATCTTGTGTTTAGAATCTAAGGTTGTTCAAGTTACAAAGCTTATTGTATGATCTAATGGATGACATATTTTATGTTGAGTTGAAGTGTGTGCTTTAAATGTGATTTGATCATCTAAGAACAGGGAATGTGTTTGTGTGTGACAATGTAATATGTTAAATTAAGAATGCTCCAAGAAAGCTCTTTGGAATTTTTATTCAACAAGAATCTAAGTAAGGTTACCAACTTCAATAGATCTTGTGAGCAAGATTTGGTTATGATTCAAGCTTGGAAGGGAATAGATAAAGATTGTATCTTTCAATAGGTTAGATGATCCAATGATAAAATCACTATGCTTATGAAAATACAGTTTAGAAGGTAAGTTAAGATAAATGTTAATCCAAAGACCAATTCACAACTGAGGTGTAATGAAATTTCTTGTAACACAACCATTCATGTCGCAAGGAGAGAATGATGCCTAGGATATACATTATCCTTTTAACAAGATGAAAACTAAACGCATGATTTCTTAGGCATAATGTGTTCCGAAACATCATGTTTTCCTAAATGAAGATATGAACCCAAAGTGTTTGAATTGGATAGTCCTATCCTAAATATACTTGGTCTCAATATTATATTCACTAGATGATGACAAGAGGAATTAACTCGAGTTTCTTATGTATACTCCTCAGGAGTCATTGTCGCTCAGGGTGCATGAGATTGGCTTTGAGATTGCATTTTAACATATGTTGTTAAAATGTTGATTTAAGGTTTAACGAAACTTATGCAGAAGTTTAGCGACAAGGTATTACTAATACTTTGATAACTTGTGAAAGTAGTACTACTTATACCTAGTGGAAATTGATAAAAATGAATGCGAGCATCATGCTCATTTGATAGTGGAGGTTCTAGCCATAATGAATCATCTATCTCCCTATAGGTGGCAAAGAATGTTTGAGTTAGTTCAACGTACATTTGGTTTGGTACGAGTGTTGGAAAAAGGGCTTTTTGAGCAATGCACTCAACAGATTCAAATGATGGTAAGGATTGTAGATTGGTTGATATAGATGGTAGGTCTTCTAGTGTGTCTAAATAAGGATGTGGTGATGTAGAGGTTTGTTGTACTATGGGAGTACTTAGGTTTCATAGATGTTGAAGACAACAAGGATGGATACTAATTCTTGTGGTCCATTGGTTGGTACAACTAGTGGGTGAAGTTCTTTGATGTTTTGGTCATGTTTGTGAAGCTTAGGGGCTGAGACATGTCACAGAGGTGAATGTGATGGGATGATGGTGAAAGAACTAGTGAACTTAAGTGATAGATGTTCAAGGATGAAAACCTATTGACATTTGCTTTATTTCTATTGATTTGGAGAGTGTTAGGATAAGTGTCAAAGTGGGGTAAGTGCCACAGTGGTGTTTTTCTTTGATAGGTGTTAAAGTCGTGATAGGATAAGTGTTTTAACATATGTTGTTAAAATACTTGGGTGTTGATTTTTCGGATATGACTTTTAATGACTACAATCGTAAGTCAATTTTACTTGAATATTTTGGACAAAATACTTAAGTTGTCAATCCTACTTTGTTGAGATTAGATCGCATTCAAGGATAGCAAGACTTGATAATACATCTTTAACTTGAGTGTGAGTTATGACTCGATGTAAATCCTTAACGTCTTGAAGGATGACATATTATTTTCATGTTAACCAAGTGAGGCAACATATGTGGATACAAAAAAATATCTACAGTCATAAGTTGGACATGTAATTTTTGATATTGTATGTTATCTTTGCAAACAATGAGTCTAAATTTGTTAGGAAGTTGTATATTCATAAATCAAGCTAATGGATAAAGAATGAGTGAAGGACGGAAGAATGCAGTGAATGTGTGCAATGATTACAAAATCTAAGTGGTCCATGGATTGCAAGGAACTAATTTCAGGGTTCCTTCCTTTATAGAGAAAGGTACCTTGGAGCATTTTTATGAAATTTGAAAGTATGATCAGAGATGGTTATCCTATTGGTGCAAGTGAGATGACATAATCCTAATATGAGTGGATATCAGTGAAAAGAATACTAGTAACAAAAGTGAGTGATCTAGAGTGCGGGATTTAGACGAAAATAAAAATTGAAAAATTTAAATGCAGGCTGGAGTTACCTTTCGACATAACGGGCGGAACCCTTAATTTGGTTCCGCCTCATCCGCGGGTAAAATTTTGGCAGTACCAAAAAATTACAAAGGCGGAACCAAATTTTTGGTTCCGCCCCATCCGCCGAGCCAAAATCCTTACCAGTTGGCATTTTTCGACCCCCGAAACCCGTTCAAATCCCATAATTTCTTCTAAAACATGTGTATTTAATTAGTTGTGATTAGGAAACAAAAATGAAACAGATATAAACACATGCAAGGGCTAGGAATTTCACTAAAACGTGAAAAATGAAAATTAATAACATAATGATGTTATCCACCTGCACGGCACTTGGTTAGTTCACAAAGCGTTAAATATTAGGTTAACATCCTATAAGGCATAAAATGGTTCATACATCATTGTTTCACACACCTTTTACAAATATATAGAATGCTTTGATAATCATTGAAAGTAGTGACACATTTTAACACTTGAACTATTAGGTGGGAGTTTCTGTAAAGCAACATTTTTCAAAGTACTTAACTTGTTTTACTTAGTTCTCATTTCTAAGAGAATTATGCAAGATTTTAATATAACATATGCAAATAAAATTATCTAAGTCCATAAGTAATGCAAAAGCAATTTTCCAACTTAGTGCACAAAATCTATCAAATGTCCTATTGTGCATAAACAAGAAATCGACAAACAAGCGAATAAATAACATGGCAAGATTGATACTTATGTTACACAAGAAATCAAGTGTAAACAACAATTTTCAATAAGTAAATAACATATATGCAACCAACATAAACTAAAACAAATAGTCATTTAGCATAACATAAAAAGAAATATACTTTTCGTCACTTTGCATTTAAATACGACGATGTATATCAAGCTTGATTAGTTTTCTTTATATATATATATATATATATATATATATATATATATATATATATATATATATATATATACCACATAAGCACCTTTAATTCCACGTCATCGGTTTTTGTCCACGTATGAAAGTATTTAATACAAATTCGGATTTATTTTTCTCAAAAAGTCATGGTGCAGGATTCGAACCTACATCTTTAGGTTCAAATGCATACATCTCAACCAATGGAGCCAAGCCATTGATTGTGATCAAGAATCGAAAAAAAATAAACTAGACAAAAGAGATTAAGCAGGAGGGACTAATTGTGACATTATAGGGGGAATAAACATCAAGGGCATAACTAAACGCTTATTGAGTCTCCTATCAATATTCCCCACCCTTCCCAAAACCCTAAATCGACAACTTCTGCTTCACGCTTCTGCTCTAGATCACACATGTAATTTCTTAAGGTGATTACAAACCACAAAATCATGTTCACAATATCCTGTTTTTGTTTGCTCTGATTGTATAAACTTTTCCCTATTAGTCTACTTTGTATCCAATGTTCTATTATCCGATGTTCTATTATCATGTTCAAAGGCATTAGTTTTTCTTTATTACTTCCATCATCTTTTAGATCCTATTTTTGAACAATTTTTGATTTGTTATTCGTACTTTAGTTGTTCAAAGGTGGCATCACTAACATCTTCTATATTAGTTTTTCATTACATACACTTGACATGGAGGATTTAATTGGAATGCTTAGAGGTGTCATGTGCACATTCTATCAGGTATTGCTATTGTTTTTCAGATTCAGACTCAAATATGATTAAATGTTTAGTTATCGTTTTCAGATTTTTAAGCTAATTGGTTTAATGAACATGTGGAAAATCAAGTGTTGGAGGGTGACTAACCAAAGTATATCCAAGCCGTATGAGATTCATAAACAAATTTTCAAAAGATAGTGAGTTGTTGACAACGAAGAAGATCATTACTTATCACTTTGTAAAGAGACCAGGTTGAAGCTACTGATGACCAGCACCAGAAGTAAAGGGTAAATTTTCTCAATGATTAGAATTAAATAAATTACGTTAAACAAACATGTATGGTGTCATGTTCACATTCTATCAGGTATGCTGCTCTGCGCATTGTATATGACAGATAAACATTGAATTCTTATACATAGCTATTTTTTTTTATTACATTTAAGTTAAAGACATTATCTAATCTTTTTGTAGAGAGATTGGAGCAAGTTATGAGTGGAATTTTGACAACCAATGGACAGATTCTTCATGTCCTGTAAGTATATCAGTGGTACCTGTTGTCTTATATTGTTTGTTCTGTGATGGCAAGTGTTAATTAGTTTATAGAACTGTTATGTTATCTGACACGAATTATTTAAACAAACAAATTATATGACCCTTATAATGATGGCCTTATGATTGACAATTTCCTCCATATCCTTTTATAGGTTGTGCCAACGACTTCTTATTTTGAGCTTAGGTTTGATACCTAAGTTCTTATGATATAAGACTAAAGTTTTGTTTTTACTTTTTTTACATTGAATTATTCATAATATCACTGTTAAGTTGAGACTCATTGAAGGATAGGTTGACTGTGACATAGATATGGGGTGTTTGGGATTGCTTTATTCAAACTGTTTGTATTTTCCAGTCCACCACCAAATTCATGACCATCAACCGCTGCTACTATGGGCTTTGTTGCAGCTATGGTCAGGAAAATAACCTCAGTTAAGAGTGTTTTGACACTCATAATTTTAGTAAAATGTCCAATGTGTGTGTTTGTGTATGTGATTACTTACTTCCCTTGCGATACAGGTTGAATGAGTAGGCGATAAAGAATGACCTGCTTGGGCTCCTTTACGCGATAACTATATGCTCACAACTTCTAAGTTACAAGATTGGGATAAGGCATCTGACTGAGCTCGATCAGTTGAGAGTGAGGCTAAAGCTTTACTCAGTTTTAAACGAACAAGTAATTAATTTCCCTGAACCATTTATATTTACTAATTTAAAATTTTGTATTGATGTTATATTTATTGTTATTTGTATTTGTTTAGTTCAGATGGATTACCTCAACTTATGGCCTTCAATAGAAAAAGAACACGATCTTTCTTTGTCGGGTGCTATTAAAGATCTAGAGTCAAGCACTCTCCGACTTCCTATAACCGAAGGGGCATCGGTATGTCACTTTTCCAAAATACGTTTAGTTAGATTTCATTAGCTATGGCAAAATGGGCGGATCGGGCAGGTTGGGTAATGATTTCATTAGCTGTGGCAAAATGGGTTTTTGTTGCTTAAATCTCTCCACATCTATAAAATGATTCATATAAATAGTTATGTTCACCAAATTATAAAAAAATAATGAGTCATTTTCATCAAATTATCTGCTGTTACACTTTCTTTTTTAACTATTATCTGCTAATTTGTGGTGGCTAACTTAGACTGCAATGGGGTTAGCAGCAGCAAGGCTGTAATCGTGTCAGCAATATCAAGGCTGCAGCGGATCGGCAACAACACCATTTTTAGGTTAGTTTTGTATGCATAATGTATTTTCACACTCCTATTGTTTATGTGCAATTCGAGTTTATGAAGTGATGATTTGATATATAATGGTGTAGAAAACTTCCAGTCAGTCTCAAACTTCAACAACAACATTTGTTGTTTGTTAAGCTATTGAACAGGTAATTATAGCAATTGGAGAGAGGCAATACATACAGTGTGCAATAAGCCATAGAGAATGGATCCAACCCGCTACAAAGTTCAGCTAGGACAACAAATTTACGAGAACTCAACCTTTATTCACAAAGGTCATACCTTTTTTTTATTCTACTATTTCAAGTAATATAGAAATTTTTAGTTGGCTTTCTTTTCTTTCAAACTATGTAATTTTGTTATCTCACTTACGATGATAACATATGAGGCTGAAAAAACACAAAACCGACATCTATGGTATTCATGTTGGTATTAATCAGATAGTATTCTAATTTCAGGAGTACTTTTCATAAAAGCTGACAAGTCATGGTGATGAGGTATAACGAGTAGTGAGCAGGGTGGGATTGCAGCTGGTTCGTTTTATTCACTTCCAATTTTTTTTAATTATTGATCTCAAATGAATCATAATTTCAGGTGTTTGGAGCTGTGGCATTCTAGAATAGGTCTCTCCCATATTAGCTTACGTTTATATAACTTTTCAAACTGGATATTATATTCGTTTCTAGGGGGTCGGTTAATTGACATTATGTATTTTCAGTTTTGAGTATAAACTTTTTATTTTGTAGAGGTGTGAACTAGTTCTAAATTTAAAATGGCACTCCAGTAGACGGTTGACTTCATAAAATGTTTATTGTAGGTCAACTTTGACTTCTCATAGTTGCAAGGCATAAATGGTGGTATGGTACTTTATTAGTTAGGTGATACTAAGCGGTTTAATAAGGATGAGTTTCTTATTTTTATCATTTCATAAAGGTATTATTTCTTATTTATCTTACTTGCCAATGTTTAGTTTGATGGTGTTTGAATCTGATGCCATTGTTGATGTTTGAAGCTGCTTTTCCGATACGTTTGCAATTGAAGTCGACAAGGGGAAGAAATACCTTTTAAGAATTGCAAACGCAACCCTAAACGATGAGCTTTTCTTTGCTGCTGTGATGTTCGATAAACGTTTAGTTCTTTTTCATCAAATACTCAAAATCTTAGGATTTATTTTAAAGTGATGGTCATTTGTCATTGTAATAGTTTAATTAAGTGTTTCGTTGTTTGAGTTAGTTAGTTTAATCAACGGGCTTGGGCTTAAGCTTGTTAGTTAAATGTTATGATCATGTAATCCTTGTATAAGCCCATCTCAAGCCCAAGCCCACCCAAGTCTAGAAAACTATAAATACCCATCCCCTCCTCACTTGGAGGGTGTTGCTTCTAGGGGTATTCTCATCTCTTGTATCTCATTCTTTCTCGATCTAATCTCTAAGAAGTGACCATCTCCATCTATCTTTCTTCTTTTCTTCTATTATTCTCATATTGTTGTTGTATGATAAAGTATTATTAAACTATAACACAAAAGGCCTTATTGGCCGTACTAGAACATTGTTAAATGTTTTAATAAGCTAACCCGAACACTCCCTTATGATATTAATGATCGACAAAGTTTGAATGCTGCAGCAAACCCTCCTCCCTCCCATTTTGCCAGATTAGGATTACACAATGTAGAAGATTATATACTAAGGCTGATACTTTTTGGCTCTGGTGTCATGTATAGAAAGAAATTGCAAACTGTCAACACAAAATTGAAGATTTTGAGGAACATCAAAGGCCTTAGAGTAAGCTGGACCAAAACAAAGTACTTGATATGCAATATTAGAAGTATTGTTGTTTAGAATTTGAGGAAAACTTTTTGATTGATTCATTGCTAATTTGATGTAGCTAGGCTTTTAAAATAAAGTTCATTTCATTAGTTTTCTTTCTTACACAATCATCAAAATCAGTAGCAAATGAGATAGTAAAGACATGCCAAGTGTCGAGAAAATGTGGAGCACTTTTTCCCCCATAGGAGATATTTCTTTTGCATATGCTCGCTGTCCAGTCCTACCTACGATCCACGCATCTACGACTCCTGACCGTATTAGTGTCCCAAAAGCATTTAAGTAACCAGAAATGTAAGTGATTCTTTTGTGGGTCATTTTTGGTATGTGTTGAAATGGCCCGGGTTGGCCTATTTTACCATTGACAGGTTGCGCTTTTAGCCAACAATTTTTGTGCTTGTCCCATTAGAAACAAAATATTAAATGGGTAGAAATCACAGGTAAAATATGACCATTTTCAATTGTATTTGGGCTTATTAATACCTGAGTTTTCCTGCTACCTATAGATTCTATATGACTATTTCAGTTCTTATTAGTCCTCACATATACAAAGTGACTTGCAGAACCTCATTCGGTCACCTGAAAAATTGAAAATATAACAGGCTGCAAAATGGAAATGGGACCATAGTCTGCAATAAGACCGATTTGAAGTCCTTGGAAATAATCACCAACCTTGACATAAACATTATTGTCTACTTTAATCTAGAAACATTAAGTTTTTGTTTCAGACTTTTTATAGAGGTTTATTGAACTTTATTTTGTGCATTTTGATCATGTTCAATTTGAATCGACCAATAGTTCTGAGCATATCCTATGTTTCACTAGCACTTGTCTCCATTTACACATGGTCGTTTCAACTCAGCGACTTTAAATTGTGCTAATTTTATATTTACTTCCACTTCCACATGGTTAACCTTTTAATAATTAGGTAAGAATTAAACTAAACATGTCAAAAGACACAAAAAAAAATAAAAAATAATAACACAAGTAGACCAACCTACAGTTTTGGATGGACCTTTATATGTTAGCTTGGCTATGCTTTGAATCTGTCCATAGTCTTTTTGTCCAAGTTAGCCTATCTAATTCTTAAGTTTCTCAATGTACTGATTTGCATTACCGTTAAATACTATTAACTGTCACAACCTTGGTACGAGTCAGTCTATCGTGAGTGGCCTTAATAATTTTATTATGTTGTGGATATTAATTATCAAAGCCAGACAAGGGAGCCACAATAAGGTGTGTTTGAAAATGGGTATCTTTCTAATGCCGATTCATTGGATGATAACACTATTAGCAATATAATTGTGATTTCTCTTCCTACTTTTCTATTTATATGCATTTAATGTAAAAATTAGTACGTTATAATTTAATATGTTTATTGTTTGTTTTCATTAATTACTTTTTTAACAATATTCATAAACAAATTGCAATTGTAATTTGTTTTTTTATCAAATAGTTTAATAATTAATAAGGATCAACTAATTTTCATACATAAAGAACGGCTAGATTGTGGACCTACAGGCACCACGTGAGCCAACGGTTTATCATTACCCGCCTTTTTTCGCTATAGTAAATTATGTCAATGATAATTATGATGGGCGGGCTTCGACCACCAGTGTATATATATATATATATATAATATTATATATATATATATATATATATATATATATATATATATATATAACAGGATGCGTATGACGTCATCAATGCCACATAATGCCCATTAATCATGGCTTAATGCCATGTCATAATTCCACATAAGCAATGTATGCCACCTAAGCAACTAATTTTTTAAAAATTCGGAAATTATTTTAAAATTTTGCCACTTGCAAGATTCGAACTTAAGGTATTGGTAATATTAACAAACATGATAACCACTAGGCTAACACATATTTTGAATTATATATTGCAAGTCCAAATCTATAAACCTATGAAAACAATTATAAGAGATAATTAGGAGAATCCCTACAAGTTAGGTAACCCTAATCAAAACATATACGTAAAAAAATCACACCTCATTCATAATATACTTTTTCTCAAAAACCCTAATGTCCTTTTTCCTCACAATCTCCTCTAATGATCGGTTTATGGATCTTTGTGTTTTCTTCATCACAGATTGTGGACCTACAGGCACCACGTGAGCCAACGGTTTATCATTACCCGCCTTCTTTCGCTATAGTAAATTATGTCAATGATAATTATGATGGGCGGGCTTCGACCACTAGTATATATATATATATATATATATATATATATATAACAGGATGCGTATGACGTCATCAATGCCACATAATGCCCATTAATCATGGCTTAATGCCATGTCATAATTCCACATAAGCAATGTATGCCACCTAAGCAACTAATTTTTTAAAAATTCGGAAATTATTTTAAAATTTTGCCACTTGCAAGATTCGAACTTAAGGTATTGGTAATATTAACAAACATGATAACCACTAGGCCAACACATGTTTTGAATTATATATTGCAAGTCCAAATCTATAAACCTATGCAAACAATTATAAGAGATAATTAGGAGAATCCCTACGATTTAGGTAACCCTAATCAAAACATATACGTAAAAAAAATCACACCTCATTCATAATATACTTTTTCTCAAAAACCCTAATGTCCTTTTTCCTCACAATCTCCTCTAATGATCGGTTTATGGATCTTTGTGTTATCTTCATCACAGGTTTGCAAGAAGACATTGATGTTCAAGGTTTTTTTTCCTCAATTTGTAAATGGCTCATTCATATGTTTCTACTAATGTTGTTTTAGAATTGCGGTTTTCACAAACTTGATTAAACTGCTTGCATTTAACCATGAACAGGTATAATAATTTTTTTAGTACAAATAAATTTATGAATGATAAAAATATAACTAAAAGGTTTCTGCTCAATATGTTGATGATCTTTTTTGGTTCTTTATTGACATATGCTCAACGTACGGCCCAACTATATCGTACGTAATAATCACATCTCTTCAGCCAATTAAAATTTCTTCTTCTTCATCTACTAATAAGGTAATAATGATCTTCTTCACAATTAATTCATACTCACTGGTAGTGAAATAGTTTTTTTTTATGATAATATATTGTTACTCAATTTGTTTTCCTTAATGTTGTTTATGATTTGTATAATAAGAGTATAAATATATGTTTGTTTTGTAGTCAATTGAAGAAACCCATATGATCGCGATTAACAATGGCGAATTTTGCGAAACCGAAGAATGCCATTCTATCCAGCCCTTTATCAAAACACAGTAAGTATATAAGCCCTTTATGGAATACTTTATTATGTTTGTAAATGATGTTGATTGTGTTTGTAGGAGTCTGAGATTAGAATGGATTGAATTGTTTTATCAGGGTTTAGTAATTAGAGTGTGCTATAATTTTAATAAGCATTTGTGTTTTAATCCATTACCACAGGCTGGCTGTAAAATGTATGTAATTGCGAGAGATTTAACTGAACATGATTGGATTGTAGGTGAACTACTACAACCAGGTGGATACCTTAAGGTGATTATATTTTGGGTAATTATTGCTCGAAACTGAATTTTGTTTTGTTTTGTTTTGTTTTGTTTTTTTATTTATTTATTTATTTATTTATTTATTTATTTTTTTTTGTCTGTAGATGGTGAACATGGAATGCCTATCACGAAAAGGAAGCCATAATTTTCATGACCACCAACACCAATGTTCTTATAGAAGGAGCAATAGTAGGCAGCATTCACGTGGAGATGGTTCTAACCATTATAGCAATGGTGGTAAGCGGGATCAAGATCGTGGTAATAATGAATGGAACCAACACAGCAGAAGTTTTAATGCCAAAGACACCAATGTGAACCCTCAGAGAGGTTACGCTAGGGCATATGTTTGGCCCACTGTACATGCTCCCACTCCATTTATAAGTCAGCCAATACCTCTGCCAGTTTTGGCAACATTATGATTTTTCCTAGTGATGTTACTGTTATTAGCTTTCCGATGCTACTTGATTTCTGCCCGTTGGTATAATAGTTTATTCATCTTGCAAAACTTTCATCACCAGTGTTCTATGTACAAGGACCACCACGACAAAGGGGTGTAAGCATTCGGAAAAAGTAAATATGTGAAAAGGTTTTTGATCTTTTGAAGCTACGCAATTCTCGCCTGTTTTTATTGATTCTGATATGTCATTGCCTAAAAAAAAGTATCCTTTAGTAAATTGTTTGAACTGATAATCATTTTTTATTGCGTTTAATTTTATGGGATAATAGGGTTCAGAAACTTTTGAGGCTTTTTTCCTAAAATGTAAATGAAGAGTTCTTTGGATCAGGTTACTACACAACACAGAATGTTTGACTCAAACAGGAAATTCATATATCAGATGTATATAAAGGTCCGCTTAATCGGTTCAGGTTAGTTGGGTATTGGATATTATTGTGTTTTGATATTTGTATTTTCTTGAAACTTTGCTATGAAGTTTATAATCGGACTATCTTGGTGCCCCTTTTGGATGATAGATTCGCAAGAATGGAACCCTAAACACTTGTCCATAGCAAGCTATCAAGATGAGGACAAATGCAAGGCAATCTTTTTCCTGGTATCAATTATAACTTTTTTTGTAAAGTATATTTTTTTGAATTTGTCCTAAATCCTAATCATGGAAAAAGTTACACATCTTGAACCATTATCTTATCCGCCTAAGCCACCATTAATTTTTGTTAAAATGAGAAACTTAGCAATGGGTCATAACATACCAATGGGTCACATAACAGGTAAACTTTAATTTTGGTATGTGTAATCGTTATCGATGCAACTTCAGGTGGTTATATCTGGAAGTGATAAAAGGTTTGCCTGTTCCTGTAGGTACCTAAAGGGGTTCAACATGGACAATTAGCAATATTAAGAGGCAAAGGTACACATTTTCTTTTATTATTTTCACCTTTGATAGACACTTCTCCTCTCAATACATTCACAAACACATCTGCATATACACATACACATGCATATATATACTTGTTTGGTATGTTATTATGACAGGCTTGCTGAGAAAAGGTTTTTTTTAGACCATGGAGACCTGTATGTACGTTTCCGCATTAATTTCCCTACGTAAGCATTCTGTTATTCTAAAAATTTATGTTAGTACATGTAATCTGAATATACTATAGATATTATTTGCTAGGATGTTTAGGTACTTGTTTAGAATGAATAGTTCAGAGTATAGCCTTATAACTTATTGTCAATCTTATTAATAAATATTATACAATAGACTGTTATTCTTATAATATCCTGGTAGAAACTTATTTTGTTTGTATAGCTTAATCGGTTCAGGTTAGTTGGGTATTGGATATTATTGTGTTTTGATATTTGTATTTGCTCGAAACTTTGCTATGAAGTTTATAATCGGACTACCTTGGTGCCCCTTTTGGATGATATGTTAGCAAGAATGGAACCCTAAACACTTTGCCCATAGCAAGCTATCAAGATAAGGACAAATGCAAGGCAATCTTTTTCCATTTATCAATTATAACTTTTTTTCGTAGTGTATATTTTTTTGAATTTGTCCTAAATCCTAATCATGGAAAAAGTTACACATCTTGAACCATTATCTTATCCGTCTAACCCAACATTAATTTTTGTGAAAATGAGAAACTTAGCAATGGGTCATAACATACCAATGGGTCACATAACAGGTAAACTCTAAATTTGGTGTGTGTAATCGTTATCGGTGCACCTTCAGGTGGTTATATCTGGAAGTGATAAAAGGTTTGCCTGTTCTTGTAGGTACCTAAAGGGGTGCAACATGGACATTTAGCAATACTAAGAGGCAAAGGTGCATATTTTCTTTAATTATTTTCACCTTTGATAGACACTTCTCCTCTCAATACATTCATAAACACATCTGCATAGACACATACACATGCATATATATACTTGCGTGGAGATCTGTATGTACGTTTCCACATTAATTTCCCTACATAAGCATTTTGTTATTCTAAAAATTTATGTTAGTACATGTAATCTGAATATACTATTGATATTATTTGCTAGGATGTTTAGGTACCAGTTTAGAATGATTAGTTCAAAGTATAGCCGTATAACTTACTGTCAATCTTATTAATAAATATTATACAATAGAGTGTTACTCTTATAATATTCTGGTGGAGTTCTTTTTGAGACAATATATCAACGTGTTGGATCGTGCCTTCGTGCCTTCCTGATAGATCTTTGAGCTTGGTAGACTGTCTATGTAATCACAAATAGCCTAAGAGAATCTCTATGAATAAAACTTATGCTTAGGCGGAATCTAAACACAAGAGTTAAGAAGAAAACAAACTATAAACGTTGATCCTCTATAGATCTTTTATTAACTAATAATCGTTCAATGTAATTGATACAAAACTTATAGCCGCATGTTTCTTTTATACTACAAGAAACCCTAATGCAGCATTACTAAGAAAACGTGTAAAGAGATATACACTATCTCTTCCTAAAATAACTTTAACAGACTTTCTAAACATACGGATTACCCACAGCAATGACAACTAACAGCAGGAATAACCTGCGCTACCAGTAGGAACCAACACCAACAGGAACTACATACCTGCCAGCAGGAACCGCTATAACTAACAGCAGAAATGAAAATAAAATATTATTCTAATAATTCCTAACAATCCTCCCCTAAACTTGAATTTGACTTCATTAACTTCAAGTTTCCTGATAGATCTTTGACGTCCAGGGATAGAGGATTGAATCAGCAGCATCAGAAAGTAACCAACAGCTACACCATCTTTAAGCACAAGCTTCCAGCAGCAACATATGTGAATCAGCAGCAACAGGAATAGCTTCAATTCATAATCTGGTTACCCCTGATATGCAACAATGACATATTGTACATCAAAACATTTAAGTTTCATACTATTCTCATCACATCCAGGTGTGTAAACTCCTGTGAGAGGTGAATCATTGAAAATTAATGGATTTGATGTCTCTTTACCAATAGCCATCACTACTGGAGTAGCCAATGTTTAGGTGTGTAAGACCATGGTACATTGATAACCATATGATTTTTTAGTAAATCATCAACTATAGACGGATTTGAGTTGTCTTTACCTGTAGTCGTTTGCTCAGGACTAGCCAATTCTTAGGTTGAAGATAACCTTGGTGAATTGATTACCAAATATGGTTTGCCACTGCCTTTACCACAAGCCATATACTTGTGGGCGAGCCAATTCTTTGGAAACCCCAAAAGGAGTAAAATCCATGGTGAATTGAAAACCACTCAACTCTCAGTAATGAAACATAGGTGAGTTGAAAACCCTATAGTTTTGAGCAAACTATTACAGCTATCAACGGATTTGATGATCACACCAGAGCCGTACCCTCATGGTGAGTCAACTCTTTCTTGTCTGTTAGACATGGTGAGATGATTACCATTTGAGGTGTAGTTAAAAACCAACACTGTACCTGCACAAAAGTTAGGAGACAATATACAAAGATTTTTTTTTTTTTTTTTTTTTTTTTTAACTAGAAAGAAAATAAAAGAAACACAAAAGAAAATAAAGCAAAAACAAGAAAACAAAGAAAATGAAAAAGATACAACAATAAGCCTCCCCTTAGACTTATACCTCCCCTCAATCTCACCACTTAAGGATTAAGCATCCCAATATGGACCACCAAATGGTTAAATCTTGGTCCATCAAAAGCCTTGGTTAACAAATCAGCCACATTGTCATCAGTGTGAATTTTAAGCACTTGGATAAGATGCTTCTCATTAGCATCCCTGATAAAATGGTGCCTAATTTCTATGTGCTTAGTTCTTTGATGAAACACTGGGTCTTAACAATACAAATGGTGCTTTGGTTGTCAATAAAGATTTTGGTGTTCATGAAATTAAACCCATAGTCTAATAACTGATTTTGAATCCAAAGTACCTGACCATAGCAACTAGCAGCAGCAACATACTCTGCCTCAGTAGAAGAGGTAGCCACTGTAGTCTGCTTCTTGCACTGCCAAGTTATCAACCTTCTTCCCAGAAACTGACATCCCCCAGTAGTAGATTTCCTATCAAAGTTAGCACCAGCATAGTCACTGTCACTGTAAGCTTCCAACACAAAAGGAGAATCTCTTGGGTACCAAAGACCCAACTTAGGTTGTCCTTTTAGGTATTTGAAGATCTTCTTGACTGCATTCAAGTGTGAAGTTAATGGTGTAACTTGATGTCTAGAACAAGCACTGACTGCAAACATGATATCTGGCCTAGAAGCAGTCAAATACATCAATGAACCTATCATAGATCTGTATAAGTGAACATTAACAGCAGAATCAGGTTCATTGTTAGACTTAGGCTTTAGAGCTTCATATGGTGTTGTTGCAGTCCTCACACTTTTCAAATCAAATTTTTTAAGTATGTCTTGCACATACTTTTCCTGGTTGATAAAAATTCCATCTGGCTTTTGTTTAACCTGTAGTCCCAAGAAAAAGGTAAGTTCTCCCATAGCACTCATTTCAAATTCTCCTTTCATAAGCACCTCAAACTCCCTACACCAAGCTTCCTTAGTGGATCCAAAAATGATGTCATCCACATAAACCTGAACAAGAATGATATCTTTTGAATTCTTCTTGATGAAGAGTGTCTTGTCAATAGCTCCTCATCTGTAACCATGCTTCAGCAAAAAAGCAGATAACCTAGCATACCATGCCCTGGGTGCTTGATGAAGACCATAGAGTGCCTTTACCACCTTATAAACCAAATCAGGATTCTGAGGGTCTACAAAACCTGTAGGCTGAGTTACATAAACTTCCTCTTCAATTTCACCATACAGAAATGCACTCTTCACATCCATCTGATAGACAATGAATCCCATGTATGAGGCAAAAGCTAAGAACAATCTAATAGCTTTAACTCTTGCCACAAGAGCAAACACCTCATCATAGTCAATACCTTCTTCCTGCCTATGACCTTGAGCTACCAATCTAGCTTTATTTCTGACCACAATACCCCTAGCATCCCTTTTGTTCTTGAGAATCCATTTTGTTCCAATAGCATACTTTCCTTCAGGCAAAGGTACTAACTTCCAGACCTTCTGATTGTAAAACTGTTGCATTTCCTCTTGCATAGCTTCAACCCAATCAGGATCTTCAAGGGCTTGAGCTACACTGCTTGGTTCAAGATGAGACAGAAAACAAGCATAGAGGCAATGTAGATAGTCTGTGTGATTATTCCTTAGCTGATCTTGAATATAACTCACAAATGCAGATTCTCCAAAACCAGGTTGTTTCAACTTGCTTCTTGTCTGAACAGTTGAATTGGGATCTCCAAGAATCAAAGACTGAGGATGAACAGTGTTTATCCTCTTGGTAGCAGTAGGATTGACATCAAAGGTTGAGACTTGATTAGTGATAGAGGGATTGAATTCACCATCATATGAGGAGTAAGTGAAGATGCCAGTTCTAGATTGATTATGAGAATCCTCCAACTTAGATCCTGAATAGAGTGAATTCCCAAGGTCAGATGAACTTGGGTACCTTGTAGGAGGTTCATTGAAACCCAATGTATCAGCAGAAGAAGTGGACAGAGGACCAGCAGGATTGGTGACCCCAGCAGAAATAGAAGAGCCATCAGCAGAATTGGTAGTAGCAGCAGGAATAGGAAAATCACCAGCAGAATCCATATTCCTGCGGGCTTCATCTTCAGCTTGTCTTAAGATATCCACTGTTTCTTGTGAGAACTCCAAACCAAATCTTTTAGCAGCTTCTTTGGCATTATGTTCTTGACTTTGAAGCCTAGCAAGATCTTCTGCAAAACTTGAACCACCTTCAGCCATATCAGAAGTATCTTTGTGCTCAGTACCTGAAAAATGGTTAGAGGGAAAAGAAGGAACAACAATAGGTCGTTCATCACACTCTGAATCTGAATCATCATCTGAGGTACCTGCATTGTTAATTTCAAAATCATGTGCACCTACAGATTGATTAGCTTTGTATCTAGAGCAACCTAAAGAATCAGTCAGATAATCAAGGTCAAAATACCACTCATGACCTGCACCCTGTACATTAGGTTTATCCTCAAGATATCTTAAATTGAGTGTTTCTTCTATCCTTTTGGCAGACAAATTATATACCCTATAGGCCTTACTATGAGCAGAATACCCAACAATAAACCCCTCATCTGCCTTCCCTTCAAATTTACCTAGGTGATCACTAGTGTTTAAAATAGTTACATGACAGCCAAAAGGTTTAAGGTAACTAATGTTAGGAATCTTCCCAGACAAAAGCTCATAAGGTGTTTTGTTGTGAGGACTAGTAATTGATACCCTATTCAGAACATAACAAGCAGTGCAAACTGCTTCAGTCCAAAACATGGTTGGCAACTTAGAGTCAGCCAGCATTGATCTAGCTGCTTCTATAAGAGTTCTATTTTTCCTTTCAGCAACCCCATTTTGTTGTGGGGTTCTGGCATTACTATAGTCCCTTTTAATCCCCTTATTTCCATAGAGTTCTATTAGATTAACATTCTTAAACTCTGTTCCATTATCACACCTAATAGTCTTAACCTTTTTATTTAGCTTGTTTTCAATTAAGGAAATAAAGTCCCTAAGCACAGGATAGGTTTCATCTTTAGTACCTAAGAAGAAAGCCCAAGAAAACCTGCTAAAGTCATCAGTAATCACCAGGCAGTAGTACTTATGGTCAATACTTCTGATGGAAGTAGGACCAAAAAGATCCATATGAAGCAGCTGCAGAGGCTCAGTGATAGTGCTCACAGCAGAAATGGCCTTGTATGAAGCTTTGTGTTGCTTCCCTTTGTTGCAGGCAACACAATTGTGTTCATTTGTGAAATTCTTAAAAGGGAGCCCTTGTACCAAACCATTCTTAGCCAACTTGTTGATGGTCTTAAAGTTCACATGTGCCATCCTCCTATGCCATTTGTTGGATTCATCCACAGATGCTTTTGCCACCAAGCAAGCTAAATCACCCCCAGGCTGGACATCATTCAGGTTGAAACTGTAAAGGTTGTGAGTTCTTGGAACTTTGAGTACCACCTGACTATCATCAGGCAACTTGAAGTCTTTGGACAGCACAAGACAGTCAGTCTCAGTGAAGAGAATACAATTCTTCTTGTCACACATTTGTGAGACAGAGAACAAATTGAAGTTCTTGAGTTCCTTCACATAGAGGACATTATCAAAGTCCAGTTTAGGTATCTTAATGGTTCCCTTCCCTGTAATCTTGCCATCTCCTTCTCCAAATGTCACAGTCCCTCTATTTAAGGGTACAAAGTCATGCAATCTCTCCAAGTTTCCTGTCATACTCCTTGAACATCCATTGTCAACAATACCTACATCTTTACTTCTAAGATGAAAATCCTACAATAAAAGAATACATACAACAACATTAGTTACATGGGAGACCCAAGCCATTACTGACTTGGGCCTGCCTAGTGGATCAAGAATAATTAAACCATGGAGATTGATGAGATCCACCATTGTTCTTGGACCCCATTCTCATATAGTGGTCATTGTTTCTCCAAGAACAACCTGCTGAGGACTTAACAGCAGTTTCCCATCTTGCCCCCCCCCCATGTGCATGGTGTCAAAATAAACAGGCCGAAGATCATTCTAAAAATAAGTGCTTGTAGGTCTGTAGAAAGGTCTAGCATCATTCCTCCTCCAACCAGCAGAATTGGTATTACCAGCTGGAACTGGCTTACCAGCAGCAACAGGCTTACCAGCAGCAACAGGTTTACCTGCAGGAACTGGTCTACCAGCAGGAAAAGAAGCTCTACAAGAGTTCATTCTAGCTGCTTGAGGAACATATGGGGGTATATCATTAACATTGTTCCACATAGACCTGGTTTGCTGTTGACCAGCACACATACCCATCTGATTCTCATAAAAATCACAGTCTTTGATAAGATGAGTATAACTACCACACACAAAACAAGATTTCTTCTTAAAAAACTTATTCTTAGCATAACTTTTCTTATTGCAACCAGACTTCTCACAACCACAAGATGAAACAAAATTATTCTTAACAGAAGCATCATTGTTTAAAACAGAACCAAAACTAGAAACATCATTGTTTTTAACATAATCAAAAGAAATATCTTCAAATGCAGCTTTCTTTGAAGGAGATTCATCATCAGCTACTTCTGAGGAGAAATCTTCTGACTTGGTTGAGGTAGACTTGTCACTTGAATCACATGTGGCATAGTCATTGGCCTTGATTTTTGAAGATTTGTCACTGTTAGAACAAGAGACAAAATCATTAGAGTCACAATCAAGATTAGGCAAGTGATTGGACTTTTTGCCATATGACCTATGTGATTAATCTAAGTCTATGTCAAGGTCTGAGTGGATAGGGACAAGTTTAAACACTCCTCTTATAGGAGGAGGAACAGCATGCATTTCTCCTTCTTTTACATACTTTACAGGAATTTGATAGTTAACCTCCTTAGGGGTTGGGTCAAAGCTTCTTGACTCAGAAGAGTCATCTGATTTAGAATACCCCATACCTCTCTTTGACTTAACATACTGAGAACTAGTATTCAATATATCTAAAAGTCTAGATGATTCTTTGTATGAAGTACACTTGATCTCTTCACTTTCTAGCTTAGCCTGTAATTCCTGTTTCTCTAAAATTACCTTATCATATTCTCTCTCAGAATGTTTTAAACAATTAGTGGTGTTTTCTAAGTCTCTCTTCAAAACCCTAATTTTCTCTTCATATGCTGTTTGATTATTTTGGTACCAAACCTTTTGTTTTTCTAATGTTTTCAGTGCATTTTCATAAGGTTGAACCTTAACAAACAATTCATTATATTGAGGCTCAATATCATCAAACTCTCTCTTATGTGCAGCATATTTAATTTCACAACCAAAGGGACAATTTTGTACCTGTGATGGGGAGCCCATCAAACCAAATTCTCCAGCCACTTGTGTCTGAGCACCATATCCAGCAATCATCCCATAGACCTTTGCAGCTCCTCTAACTGCATCAGCTACCTCATTTTTTTCCCAATCCAGCATAGCATCCACAGACAACAAGGCTTTAGGTTCTTCTGACTCCAATTCTTGAATCTTGAATGCAGAATACCTTTTTTTGTCATCCACCTTCTTATCTGGGCATTCTCTAACAAAGTGACCTGGTTGATTACATCTGTAGCACTTCACCTTCCTCCTGTCAAACCTTTCTCCCTCCTCTCCATCTAATTTGATTCTCCTCCCTGCCTTCTTCTCAAACCTATTAACTTTCAATGCCAGCATAGCCATCTGCCACTTAATGTCCATCTCTTCCAGATCCAGTTGATCAATTTGGTCAAAGTCATCATAGACAAATTGCTGTTGTGGAGCACTTTCAGCAACAAATGAATGAAGAACTTCCTCAACAACATTGTCAGTTTTTGACTGTGATCTCGCTGTTGCAGGGGAATAGGAAACAGATGAAGATGAGGGGGTTGGGCTGTCACCATATGAGACCTTGTTAGTACTGGTAGCACTAACAAATGCAGTATGAGTTGGAGTGTGAGATGAATTAGAAGAAAACCCTTTGATGTCGATCTCAAAGGTCTTGAGCTTATTATACAGGTCATCAAAGGTCATGAAATCGAGCCCACCTCTGGCCTTTAAAGTGATGGAAACTTGAGACCAGGATGGATGTAAAGCCCTCAAAAACTTGGTGTTACAGTCTTCATTGTCTGGTCGGGCCTGCAACTGGTTGAGTTGGCTCAGGATCTTGTGAAATCGATCATATCCCTTGTGAATCCCTTCAGCCTCAGAGATCTTGAACTCTTGGAATTCCTGCTTGAGCATGGACTTCCTTATCTTCTTGGACTCATCATTCCCTCCAAATCTAGCTTTTACAGCAAGCCAGATTTCCCTAGCATCATCCAGGTGATGAAAATCACCCATGTTGTCTTCCGGGAGAGCCTGAAGCAAAAGAGTTCTTGCCTTGGTCTCCCTTTGTACAGCAATCTGCTCCTCTGCTGTTACAGGTGGAAATATGATGATGTTCCCATTCTGACCTCTCCCAATCTTCTTCTTGCTGTTACCATTAAGGATAACATTCCACAGGTTATGATCACTGTTTGAGATCCAGTGCTCCATCTTCATAGCCCAGACTTCATACTCATCCTTCTTGAGGTATGGGAATTTAGCATTACTGTTCAACACAGTGGTTGTGACAATTTGTTGTTGGACTTGAGAAGTTTCAGGTTTCTCATTGTTAATGACAGAATTTTCAGGATTGTCGGCTTCCATTGTGAAAGGGTTTAAGAGATTGTTTAGAGAACTTTTTCTTCTTTGTCAGAGATCTTCACCAGGCTCTGATACCATTTTTTGGATCGTGCCTTCCTGATAGATCTTTGAGCTTGGTAGACTGTCTATGTAATCACAAACAGCCTAAGAGAATCTCTATGAATAAAACTTATGCTTAGGCGGAATCTAAACACAAGAGTTAAGAAGAAAACAAACTATAAACATTGATCCTCTATGGATCTTTTATTAACTAATAATCGTTCAATGTAATTGATACAAAACTTATAGCCGCATGTTTCTTTTATACTACAAGAAACCCTAATGCAGCATTACTAAGAAAACGTGTAATGAGATATACACTATCTCTTCCTAAAATAACTCTAACAGACTTTCTAAACATACGGATTACCCGCAGCAATGACAACTAACAGCAGGAACAACCTGCACTACCAGCAGGAACCAACACCAGCAGGAACTACATACCTGCCAGCAGGAACTGCTATAACTAACAGCAGAAATGAAAATAAAATATTATTCTAATAATTCCTAACACAACGTGAGAGCAAAGTATAACGTACTACTTTACCATCTTAGCTATACTGACACGGAGGCTTTGTAGGAGGTTTACAGGAAAGCCCAGAAGCAACAACAATAAGGTAGCCGTCGTGGTGGACAACAGGGGCAGCGCCTGATGCGAATCATGTGACACCATATTATGTTCAGCAGATCAGGTTAATTTTGATGTGTTGAAATGGTTCAGGTAAACAATAAACTGTTAAGCCAAGAGCCGAGCCATTTGGACATTCAAAACAGCTTAACGTGTATTCCAAATGCTATAATCCGATAACCAATTAGCTCATTTAACCAGCTTACCCAAACACCCAAGATTGTCCATTTTGAATCAACAACAACACCCGATCTCGCGAGAGGTAGGATGTAGGAAATACCCTCTTTATATTTGGAATTTGTTTCGAGCTCGACGATTTATGGAAAATAGTAGGGTGTATAATCAGATGTTTGCTATGACATCATTAGGCGCTAAAGTTGATGAATCAGTGAATAATGGTCGTGGCCCATACGTATTTAAAGTCTCGGGCCAGATATACCACTGGATAGGCAGTTTATGTCCGCTACGAGATAAAACACCTAGTTTCTTGCAGCTGTTTATTTATGACACGCAACATGAAGCACAGAATCGTTTAAGTCATTTCTCTGGCGACAAACGTCATTAGTTGGATATAGAAATTGTTGAAACCCTTATACAGTTTCTAGATGCAAAAAATGGTTTAGTCCAACTATTCAGAACTGCACGCGATAAACTAGAAGCGGGGGATGTCCCTGAGTTTAAAGTTCGTGTGTTTGGTGTCGTTGGTAGAAACCAGTATGAGTTGCCAACATCTGATTTGATTGGGGCAATTGTCTATAATAATGGCCCAGAGACATAAACCGATTTTGATCTGATTATTGAACAGCATTTTGCTGATCCTCAGCGGGTTAATAAATTGCATCCATGTTACATGGCATTTCAGTTTCCTCTGTTGTTTATTTATGGACAGGAAGGTTACCACCTAAAGCTTAAATTGATTGACATTTCAGTAGTTGATTCAGAGGGAGAAAAAAGGATGTCAATGAATGTCTACTATGCTTATCAGCTACATGACCGGTTTAACCACTACAGCCTATTGACTCGGGGAGGTCGACTGTTTCAACAGTATGTTGTCATTGCATACTGTAGCATCAAGCAAAGTGGAACAGACTTCATTTGGCAAAAGCAAGATGAACTACCTTTGTCCTTCTGTTAAGCGAGGCCACATCTTCGCCGACGAAGAAGACCTCATCATCTTGCTCCACCACCTCCTTGGTAATAGGTAATGTAATCCTTATTCTTCACAGGGTGTTTGGGATTGCCTTTGAATATAATATCTGATTATTGTGTTTTGTAATAGTAAGTAATTATAGTACTAATTAGTATATGAGTTAAGTAATCTGAATATTCAAAATGCAATCTTTAACACCCTCTTAGATCAGTATATTTTTCTTAATTAGTCTCGAATGTCATCCAACATTGACATATGCTCACGCTTTAACTATTATTAGGTAGTCATTGTTTCTTATTTTATTTTTTTTCTATCGAATTTCATTGGCTGTTATCTGGATGTAATCATATGAATTGTTTTGAAAAAATGATCTTATGTGTATTAGGGAGCAAGAATTGGCATTTCTACTTCAATTAAAAGTTTTGAAAGCTAATCCAAACACTCCATTTTAGCTTGCTTTATGTGTATTATGAAGTAAGGACTGGAATTATTTTTTTAAATAACAGATGACAACTTTTAAAAAGACATGGCACCTGAGCAATGTGGATCTTCATTGTGGCTTTTGCATTGACTTGAGCGCTACATGCTTAAGGTAAGTTGACACATTTTTTATATGGTGATAATGTTAGACTTGATCTTGACTGTCATCTTACTTTTAAACTAGAAGATGTGCCAAAAATATAAGAAAATATGGTATTGTTCTGTTTTAATAACATTCATTTTGAGTATAGCTAGCACGTATCTCCTTATTGAAAAGACCTTTTTAGTAGAACCCTATCGCATTGACTCTAAGGATAGAATTTGAAGATCTTAAGGTAAAAGCCTACTTTATCAGCCCTTATAATAAAGAAATGCATCAAAAACGCTGAAAGTATTTTAAAGCTAAAGGTAGGCTGGGTAGAGTTTTAGTTAATGCAACTCTTAATACTAATTGTGTTTGCTTTTCAGGGATTCGAAAATGTTGGTTCATGGGCTGCTCAGCTCCTGGAGAAAAAAGATTATGCAACTGATATCTACCAAGAGTCACATGATGCGTATGTCATCCCGAACGGAAAATACAAATTTTGTTTCTTCTCACGCTTGGAAAGTGCTTAGTTTTCGACATAATTTAAACTGCATGCATCTTTTGTTAGTTTCTATTTTAGAAACCAAATTTGTAACATGGTAGTTTCATTTATGAATTATAAAATATGATTTCTTGACAATAATAACTTTCAGGTATGAAAATTTTGTCAACATTGATTAAGTTTTCTTTCTGCGTAATGATGAAGCAAAAAACCCGCAACAACGATATTTATATACAAGTCATTTACCACCCTTCTTTCGCTATAGAAAAATAGGCCAACATAGGACATAGTGTGCATTTTTAAGTATTTGTTCTAGGACTTCTGTGAGTCTTTTATTCAGCCTACCTTGATCTGCGTTACTGTTAGGTTTTTATAGAGGGGTTGTGCCTTGGGTAATTGGATCTTTGACAATGGGTGCAACATACTTTGGTGTCATAGAATCAACTAAAAAGTTGATTGAATAAACACATCAAAATCTCGGAGGTCACTGGGTTTAAATCCTTTCAATAAACAATAGTATCAATGATGTACTGTGATTGATTGATTGATTAATAAACATAAACTACATGGTTTTTAAATATGCAAGCACCTAATGGTTGTGATCTATGTAACCAGGAAAACATACGGTTCTTTAATGGTTTAAAGACCACTAGCATTTTTTCGGCGTTAAACGGGTCATACGGGTGAACATTGCATTAAATGAAATCCGTTAACTAATTCCTTACAAAAAAAAAAAAAAAAGAAAAAAAAAAAAGAAAGAAAAAGATAAACATATACATCCCTTAAAAATAAATTTAATTTCATATCAACAGTTCAATAATTAACGATCCACAATAATTTCCTTATATATTATTTACCACTAACTAATACTTTCGTATACATATATCTTAATATTCGAAAAGTAATACACTCAAAAAATTATCATAAGTCATGCCCGCCTCGGGCGGGCTTATATACCCGGGAGGGCTTATAAGTCATGCCCGCCCATCGGGCGGGCCACGACATCTAATATATATATATATATATATATATATATATATATATATATATATATATATATATATATATATATATATATATATATATATATATCATAAAATTCTTTAGTTTCAAAAGAAATTATATCAATGTTCAAAGGATACTAACTTAAATTGCCTAACTCAAAAGTTTGAGTTTCTATGACAAAATGAAACTTAATCTTTTGGACACACGTAGTATTTGGTTTATTCTACTCACTTGAAATTAGATTTAGGCCATAAGAATATTTTTAAAGGAAAGTAGACTCAATTCTCTTTAAAATGATAGGTGGCACGTGTAACAACCGTGGTTTTAGCAGGTTAGTTTGACTAATAGTCTCAACCCATTTAACTTTTGTTTGGTGTGTATTATGTGTTTATGTGGGATATATGTGTGGAAAGTGTGTGTGTGTTGGCACTAAATCCCTTGGTGTGAGATATACTATTATGATTTGAGTAATATTGATTTTTGGGATAAGTGCATTTTGATCGCCTTGGTGGTGTAGAAATGACTTGTGTAGTTTTGGTGTTTTGTGATTTTGCGTAACAAGTCTCCGTTCAAATATTTGAGCGTTAGTAAGTTACGTGGAGGTTGTTTTTATGGGATTATATTAATAATAAGTGTGAAAATCTATTTTTGGAAACTTTGTTTTGAAAATGATATTTTTCCGGGTTGTCGTAAAAACGAAAGTTTATCGCGTAAGGTGTTAAGTTCGGTATAGGGTTTTTATAAAATATCAAGAGTACAAGGTTTTAAGTGTAATAATTAAATTTGATAAAAAAAATAAAAAAATATATTAAATGGGGGGCGGCCGAATATAGGGATTAGGGGGAATTAGGAAACCAAATTTGATCCCAAATATACTTACCAAATATTAAGGAGGTCTAGAATAATCCATGGGTTATTATAAATACAAAATCAAAACCCCTCATTCATCCCTTTGTGATTTTCGGCCAAGACCAAGGAGAAGGGAAGAAGAAAATTTTAGGGTTTTTATTCTTGAAGCTAAAATCAAGATCAAGGTATAATTTTCAATACTTATGCTTAATTAATTTTTGTAATTCATGTAACAATAATATGATGGATTAGGGTTTATGTTTAATTCTGTAAATTATTAATATAAAACATGTTGGGATCATTAATTAGTAATGTTATGATGGTTGGTGAAGAGATTAGGGTTTAAAACTTGTTAATTAACGAGGATGAGTACCCGCGCGTTGCGGCGGGGTGTTTGTACATGTAAGTTAGGTTTAAAAAAGGAGATACAAAGTGAGTATTTTGCGTTATAGTTTTATAATGTGTTATGAAATATATGTATAAGCAAACACAATGTAAGATAATAAGATTCGTATAAGCACTAATTTAGTTAACATAACATAAACATTGGACTCTAGTTTGCAAAAAACATTGGAGTCTAGTTTGCAACATTCAAGTGAAAGGTGTATGGAATTGAGTAAATTTGTTAATTACTAATAGGTTTCATTAGTTGATCTTGACAGGTTCGAATGGAGTTTGAGAAATGAAATTACGAAACATGGAAATATTCAAATAAGCAAATCATATAAAAAAAGTCATAAGGCCGTAAAAACTGCGTATGTATTGTATTAAACTGTAATAAACTCCAAGTTTATCATAGAGTAAATAATAATCTAATCTACATTTGACTAAAGATTGTACAAATAAGAGATTTTTGCACATCCGTAATCAGCAGCCACCAATCTGCAGCTGCCGCCTTATCCAGTTAACAGGCGGCATATGGTCCACCGCCATTCCGAGAATGATGTTGTTGGAGGGCCTGTAAGGAATGTATTGTAATAGTTATTTCACAGTTGAAAAGAAAAGAAAAGCACAAACAGGATCATTATAGAAAATACATAAAGTAGGAAAAAAATAAAAAATGATTGACTGTACCTTGTTCAACATGCCTGCGTCGTTGTACTTGTGTTGTTGGCAACTCTGCGTCAATCCATGTATTCCTTAAAACATTCAATGACTCAAAGATAGGAGATCACCTTATAAAATATAATGGAATAAAGCACATTGAAACCAAGTGAAAATATAAGCAAACATGTTTAAATGTTTGAAAACGCCTAAGAAGCTTAGCGGCAATGTTTTTGTTCAGTGAGTGTGGGTTAGTGTTCTTATTAGCAACGACTCTTCTCCGACCACCCATTGTTATTCCTCTATTTCTGCTACTAGTACCAAACACATCCATTTTGTTTCAATTCAATTTTTACACTCTTCTGATTGCAATTGTAGTTCAGCAGCAAATGCTTCAATTTGGGATATTTATATATCTCATTGAACATTGTATTTACTAACACAGTTTCTAGTGTTTGAGTAACCTATTTTTGTATATGATTATGCAAACGTACCTCGGAATCATGGTCTATGCAAAATGTCTCCTGAACACCACCTGGTACAATTATGCAGCTATAATTAGATTGTAAAAGAGAGGAGAAATTTTAATATCAGTTTAATAAATGGGTATGGGTGATTAGAAAGCTTTATTAATTGTAGCAGAGAAAAGGGATCTAGCTTATGATTTTGTGGTGAAAGATACTCAACAGAAGTAGTGCAATAGGTATGTACAGAACCCATATGAATCCATTCGTATATAGATGGCCCTAGATGACACGCAACCTAATGATTTAGTTAAAACAAATTAAAAAGCAGCAACAGAAATTAGACATATAAATTGTAAGAAAAAATGCACCTTCTAGAGTGCATCTTCGACCAAATGTATGTAAACCCGCATAAGTTGCCTTGACAGCACCATTATTGTATACCAATTAAACACGATAGTTTGAAGTCAAAATAAGAAATACTCACTCACCGATGCAGATGATGAACAACAGCTTAGCTTGAGGGTTGACATAGAATCCACCTTTGAACCTTGCTTAGCGCTTCAGCTGAATGAACTCATATTTCTTCCATTCACCACTTTATATGCATCGCAATAGTTGAATACTAAACTCCCATCATCATTTACTGCGGGGAAAACAACTAAATCTTAACAACAATTTACCAACCCAAAAGGCCTAAGCCTGCAACTCTAAAACGGTAATTGAAAGCTCAGACATTAAACCGATAAACAGAAGTGAAAATAGAAACTGACCAGCAACAGGTTTGAATCAATATGAAGTTAAACCATATTGAAGTAGGTAGGCACATGAATCAAACCGTGACTGCCCAACTGGTTGACCAGGATACATGAAGCATCTTATGCACAACCTGGCAAGTGAGCCCAACTGCATCTTTTGATGGAATTTCAGCTGCAAACTCCTGAAATGCAAAAATAAGTACATCAGCATGCTAAATGAGAGATCTAAGCAATCTCAAACAGCCTGTAAAGAAAATCAATTTGACTGAAAATATTGTTATATTATAGGCGATGTTTGGGATCGTATTAAGTACCAGCAAATGCGTATAAAATTTAGACACACACACGGGCTTCAAGGAAAGTGACAGGGAGACGGTTCTTTCCATTTCTTTTTTAAGGAAAGTGACAGGCCGACGGTTCTGAAACCATTCAACTACCTAAACAGCTTATACTACAAATATTTGCAAAGCCACATTATATATATCAAAAGCAGGTTATTTAGCACACTAATTATATAAAATCTTAGAGTAGAACAACTGAAATTTTCAGTCAACCTGACCAGACACATCTTATAACCCATTTCCCACCCCAGCCATGTTCCCATGTTTAATCAAAAGTTAAGTGTACCTGACAATATATATATTATATATATATATATATATATATATATATATATATATATATATATATATATATATATATATATATATATATATATATATATATATATCAATAGGGCCCATTATGCTTATAAGGATTTGCAGATAATGAACACCCTGAAATATATAAAAAAAAGACCCGCCGCATATTAAAGGCTAGAATTATAAGAAAAGAGGTATCTAAATTCCATTTCATACTCATGGCATAACGACCAACAGATATGTATAATAATCTAGCATAAGTGTAGATTTACGTAACGACTAAAAGTTCAGATTAAATAAAAGTGTTATAATAACTGGATTTCAGAATATTCTTTTTCCACTAAAATTAGCATATGAACTGTGAACCCAAAAAAGAGTATACGAATGACCTGAAACCCGTGGTGACGTATGTCGACTCCAGTCTAATCCTGAAACAAACCTGCAAATAACACTAACATAAAAATGAAATAAATTTTTTAACGACGACATCTTTGCTATTAAGTAGAAACATTGAATTTTCATTCCTTTATTTCCATAACAACAGGCTTTTACCTCTTTGTGTCTCGACAACTCCATTGTCATCAAACCTGCACAACAAAAAAGAACCGTGAAAAAAAGACCAGTATTCAATTACTATATAGTTCAGAAGATTTATTAGCTTCTGAGGACTTTGTTAGTGGCCGCATTACGATCCATTGTGAAATATGTTGCCTGCTACATCTGAACAAAGCTTTTCCGAAGGATAAGAGAGTGGAAAGTTTATTCCATCCCTTAAAAAGTGTGTATCCAAATACTCTATTACCTCTTAACTCAACATCAGTACTCTCAGATACTGAATTATCCTTCTGTTGGTCTTGCTTCTGTGTAATCGGCTCAAGCCTGTTGTCGACGTTACTTCCTCTCATGTGCCAACTTCCTGTTAGCGATTAACAGCTATAAGCCCCACTAATCAAGCATGAATACTATACTTGATATCATAGCAAAGCACAAAAAAGCTAATGTAGTGGGTGTTGCCAATTGCTTATAAAAGTAGCTTATCTGTGCTTTGCTAAAAAAATAACTTCCTGTTGTAATACAATGTGAACCAAAAAATCCAAGTAAAAATACAGCAAGATCCAAAGAAACATAAACATCTCATCCTTTCAAAATCATCAAATTCTTGTTCTTTACTTAAGAAACATGTACCTGAACCCGCTGGTTGGGAAGCCACCGTGCGCATTTGCTCTGGCATGATCCGGGGACCTAAACAAAAGTCAAATTCTTGAATAAGGATTTTTACTATTTTAGAATGTGGATAACAGGAAAATCATAAGCACGATAAGTTTTTTCTAAATACTGCCGCCTAAATCAGCTGATGGTAATACCCTAGCAACAAAAAAAAGAATACGAACCTTCTTTCTTTTATCCTTTGGCGTTAAGGGGTACCGTTACATAAGCTCTTTATACATGCTGCTGGGAGTCTGTACATGAGGCTATCGATCTAAAGGGAATTCTTGGTTGAAAGGTTGGCAGTTTAGAGTCAGTTTGAGGCTCAAATCACCAGACACAAATTAATATGAACCCATTGAATAGCGGCAGAAGGTCGTCCTGCTTCTTCATTAACTTATTTGCTGTATATCATCTGCAATGCACAAAAAATAGTCAGAATCAATGCTGTTGAAACCAGGTGTAAAAGTGAAGACTCAAGTAAATGTGCACTCACATGTTGATATCAAGTCCTTGAGAGTGAACACATGAATAGTTTAGTGCCTCGTGTTGCTGGTTAAGAATTAAAGCACCGAAATATTTCTGAATTAGAACAAAAAAAAATCAGTAATATACATTCACGGCACATCCGGAAATGGAATAATTAAAGCTGGAAATGGTGGCTTCATAAATGTTTTACCTGATGTGTACCAAAATGGGCAGCAGCAACCATGTGCGCCATTCAGCGTATACTATCCTGCGAATCTTATTGCTCGCAAAAGAGGTGGTAAAGTAGTGTTTTTTTTTAATATGCCCATACGCCATCCAAGCAACCCGAAAATAAAAACACATTTACATTAATACTTCAAGATAAGTCGGTAAAAGGCAAAAAAATAAATGTATCTATTCTGACGCACCAACGAATTTATGATCAGACCATGTAAAAAACCGGCATCCTTCGGTTTCTGCTTAAGGAGTCCCCCCCACAAACAACAGCCTTTTATCTCTTAGTGTCTCGAGAACTACATTGCTGTTAAACCTGTACAACAAAAAAGAACCGTTAAAAGAAGTACCAGTATTCAATCAGTATATACAGCAGGAATTACATATGTTGCACATTTTGCGGAGATGAAAACGGTTTTGAGTAAGATTTTTATCACAACAGCCTTGTTTACGGATCAACCAAATATGTCCAATACAAATTAACTTCTTTTGACCCAAACCCGATACTCATCCCAATTAACCCTCCCATTTCTGTTCCAAGGCCATTTTGCGGAGATGAGAACGGTTTTGAGTAGGATTTTTATGACAACAGCCTTGTTTACAGATCAACCAAATATGCCCAATAGAAATTAACTTCTTTTGACCCAAACCCGATACTCAACCCAATTAACCCTCACATTCTGCTCCTCCACTTATGGTTAGGTTGGTGTATTTTCATTGTTCTCAAACCCAGTAGCAAATGAAACAACTAACCTTGTCTTATATGAAAATTACCACATGATTACACACAAAAAAGGCATTTACAAAGATAAGTAACAAATTAAATTATACCTTCTTTAATTTGCCCTCTGTTCCCGCTTTCAACACTAATTTTGGCACAACATCAGCCGTCCCAAAATGCAATGGATCCCTCGAATTGATCACTGCCAAAAAAAAAAAAAAAAACAAAAAACAAAAACAAAATGAATAAGCCACAATAAGTGAGGTTATGAAACATAAGCTGAGAACAAAATAAGCCATAAGGCTGCTATATAAGGCAAAACAAATTGCCAACAGTATAAAAGCAACCACTTCTTCAGCTACTTTAATCACCAATCGTCAAAAAACAACATAAAAAACATAAAAATATGAACTTTATAACTGTTAATAACAAAATTCACCATTTTTATAATGAAGACAGCCATTAATCTTATAAATTCCATGAAGTTATGATTCAAATCTCCTACAATCAACTCCATATAACTGCAAAACAACAATGACATCATTAAAAACCAAAACTTTGTAAACACTATATATCCAAACTGATAAAAAAAAATAGATTTAGGTAGAATAAGCCACCTAAACTCGATCACAAAATTAAAAACTATAAATAGAATAAGAATGAATAAAAAAAACTACTTGATTACCACCCGAGGAGTGTTCAAATGATAATCATCAATTTACCACAGGTCAATTTCAATTTAACGCAAGTCTTAAAAAAAATGAATATTCCAAATTTTAAAAATTACTCGCTTAATCATTAGCAACAAATTTTTCTATATTTTATATTTTTTTTTAAAAATCCTCAGTCCACTTCAGCTTTTATCCCTTTTTAAAAATACAAAAATAAAAATAAAAATACTCATAAAAATTTATAAAAATCCATAATCTACTTAAAAATTTTATAAATAATGATAATCAACAACACTAAGCAACTAAATCATCAAAACCCCAAATTTAAGGTGGAACCCTAAGTTCGAAATTAAACAAAAAAAATGAAAACCCAAAAAACTTACATATTATCATACGGTATTTGTAGAAGAACAGATTTGTGGATGTTGGTCAACCGATAATGGGTGGGCGGAATTTGTCATAGATTTATGAAAAACTGTAAAAAAAAATTAACAGATCTGTAAAAAAGATCTTCAAAAATTGAGAAACAGTCATAGATTTATCAAAAAAAGCGAGAAAAAAAATACCTCAAAACTTAACCACCGATAATTTTTTTTTGTGTGTGCTTGTGTGAATGGAAGATTCAGGAACAAATGTATATCAAAAGAAAAAATACGCGGGAATAAAAAGAGTGTGGAAAGTAAAATACTCGAAAGTAAAATACTATTCATGTAACTGTAGTTGCACTCATAAATCCCTGCAGCTACAAAGCCCGGGTGTGGAATTAGCAAATACCCGGTACATGTGGAAGTAGTATAAGAGTGTGGAAGTAGCATTTTTTGGTACTGTAGATTGAGCAGTAAAAAGTCGGGCCGGGTCGCGCCATAAATGTATAATAGATATAATGAGTTAAGTTTCTGACAGAATATTAAGGCTGTAAAGATTCGATGATATTTAATAGATGGAGATTAGTTAGGTCACGAATTTTATGTCTAAATTGTAGTTCAGAGAAAGAGCTTTCCAAAAAGTCCGGCCATGAGTGATTTCGAGGTCCGGAGGTCAGTCAAACGATTTTTGCAAGTAAAGTTGTCAAAACAGTTAAACCGGGACAGATTTAGGTTAAAAGTATTAAGGTCAAAAGTGGTTTTAAATGTGTTATTAGGGTTAGCCCTTCTGTTTAAGTTGATTTATATATTCTCTTTGACTTCCACGCGAAAATTGGACGATAATAAGTTGTGAAAGTATGTCTTCTAGGTCAAAACATTTTGGTGTGCGTTCAGATCCAAATCTGGATAGTTGTCATGTTTGATTTTTCATTGGGTATTTTTGTGTGTTTTTAGTACATGGCCTTCTGGGAGAAGCTTTTATGCTCATGAAGGATCATGGCTAATTTTTGGTGTGAGTTGTGGAGAGTTTTGGTCATGATTTTATGTGGGTGAAAGTACCCTAAAATTCTGCGTTTTCTGAAAGAGTTTATTTAAGGGATTTAGTGAGTATAAGTGTTTGATAGAGATTAGTATGGAGTCTAGGTAATCCATGGTGGGTTATATGAACCTTAGACATCCATCATATGTGTGTGTTATATGGACTATAGCTTTTAGCTTGGTCGCGTGTAATGTGATCTTATTTGTGTTATATAGATTGTGGTTGATATTTGGAAGCTGCAAGGTTTGAGGTGAGTTCATAGTCCCATTTTTTACTTTGTTTTAAACTTGGGATGGGAATGATGTTTGTGTAAATTATGATTTTTAAGTTACTGTGATTATGTGTCTAATAAATGCATGGACATGTAAGTGGTTATCGTGTTTATGCTACATGTTATGATATTGTGGTGTAATTTGACTCTTGGATCGGTGGGCGCGTTCCGTCCCAATTAATGTGTGATGTGGTATTTGGATCGGTGGGCACGTTCCGTCCCAATTAATGTGTGATGTGGTATTTGGATCGGTGGGCACGTTCCGTCCCAAATTATTGGTGGATATTGAATTTGGATCGGTGGGCACGTTCCGTCCCGTTAGTTGGTTTTGGTGATTGCATGTTAGCTTATATGGTAACTATACTTGTTGTCCTGCTATGTTTTATAATCACAGTGAACTGGTGTTCGAGATATATTGTATGTCTTAAACCTATGAATCTCACCAACATTATGTTGATGTTTTTAAGCATCATTTTCAGGTGAGCATTCTAAGGCTAAAGTAGAAGGGAGCGACTAGACGAGACTTAGTTGCATTTGAGGATGACTTATCTTTAAGTTTTAATTTGAATAAGTTGGATTTTTTTTATGATACTTGAATGTCTTTCATTAGTACTTTATGTTTAAATGAACATACCTTGGAGATTGCTTTTGGTTATTTTATTTTGGGGTATCGTTACGACACTTTGTGTCTGTACTTTGCTCTATTTATTTGCATGTAGTAATTCTTTATTTAGACACCATGTGTTGTGATGATATCCATGATGTTGCACTCGCGTTTCCGACATTGGCGTGGTGTGACAGCACGACTCTTACAGACTTACGGTTAATTAGTTATGAATTTTTGAAGTTGGACAAAAACTGTATACTATACAGACGAATTTCAAGGAACCATTTTAAGGGTTCCGTCCTTTGAAGAGAAAGGTTCCGCGGGTCTCTATACGAGATTCAACCAAACTAGTATTTTGACATAGAGAAAATGTGTGGGACTTACTAGATTAGATAGTAAACTTACAATATACCTATTTAACTTAATTTCTACTAATGTGACTTATCTAAACATTTATGTAGGTGATTTTTCAACTAAATTTATAGTTATCCCAAATGCTCCTTTTAAAACTGTATTTTTCATAAATTTGCTTTGAGCACATAATTTTACACTTACAACTTTTTTAAGAAACCTTTTCTTTTATTTTTCAAGAAAACCTTCAAGCTTGTATACAAAGTAACATTTAACAACAAAATTTCTAAGTATAATTAGCGAAACATTTTTCATATTATATTCCGCTTCAATGGTAATTTGATACATGGATCGTACTCCATTTTAAAAATCATTTGTTTTGAAAATAAGAACCACGAAGCTCTAATACCAATTGTGAAAACGTGAGGGGGGGGGGTGAATACGTTACCGTTTTAAAAACTTTAAATCTTTTGTATTAAATATCCGATCAAGCTTGTTGTAATATGAAAAATGCCAATTATAGTCTATGATTAAGATAAGCATATACTAACACAAGTTGTCATACGAGCATAACCATCAAGTCACAACACAAGCAATAATATAATGCATGTATAAAATTAAAGCAGTAAGTAAAAGAAAGTGCAAACCGGACACGAGTATTTATAGTGGTTCGGTCACGGATCTCCTCTCCGCCCTACTCCACTCCCCTTGTACCCAACTCGAGAGTTACTTCACTAAATCAACAAGCTCTCTTCTCGGCGGAGAAAATCTTACAAACGTCGCTTACACTTTTTTCGGTACAAAGCTAAATACCGGGTTCTAGTTCGAGGTAGAACCAACCTAACGTCGCCTATACAATATTTTCAAAATTAAGCTAGATGTCGAGTTCTTTTACAAGGGTACAACCACTCCCGTTATGTTTTATGGCCCAACATAAAAACCTTGTGTTTTATGGCACAAACACATAAACCATCTAATCTAATAAGATAGATTGTAATGATGCATGAATGAGTGCAGTGATGATCCGAGACATAAATGTCTAATGGATAATGCCTAATCTAAATGGTCTTCTTGAATAAGAAGTCTTCAATCAATGAGGATAACAAGTGCCCTTGAATCTTCATATGTTGATATGCTTTGGTGGATAAGTATGCAGGATCTTTAAGCTTGCTTTAGTGGATCATCACATAAGTATGCATACAACAAAATGAATGTTAGTAACATTATGATCATGTGATGTTGAGGGTGATTAATGTATGTTGCTACATTGTTATCTACTGATCTAAATGTATGCAAGAGGGTAGAGATAATATGTGTTCAAGTGGTTAGAAACAACTAAGTTTGGCTTGCTATTTATAGGCAAACAGCCTGAGCAACCCATGGATGGGACGAAACCAAATTATGGGTTCCGTCCGTGTAGCCTTTTGGTTCCGCCACCTGCTGACAAAAAATCTTCAAAATCTTTGTCAAATCTAACCAAAATATTTGCTATATCTTTCCTTGATTCTTTGAGTAGCAATCTAAACAAGATATTCAACATATCTTCCAAAGATTTCAATATCTTCCAAAGATCTCAAAATCTTCCAAAGATCTCAAAGATGATGCATGCCATGATGTAATAAACCATTTTCTTTTAGACTTAAGTATATAAGAAAGTTAACTTGTAAAATGAATTGTAACTAGTTTAGACAAATGTCTAAATGTAACTAGTTCAAGAAAATATCTATTTTTAGTGCTTGTCAAAATAAAATGTATTTTGTCAAGTGTAAGTAAACTTTAGTACTTCATGCAAAATGTAAAATGAGATTCGAAATAGAATGGTTAACCTATTAAAATACTTAATGACTCTAAACGTATTTTAAACATTCTAAATGATTTATTAAGGGGTTTGATCATAACGCCACATAACAAACATGTACGAACACTACTAGAAAAAAGGCCTTTAATGACGCGCACTGCGTGTCATAAAAGGGGTCAGATGACGCGCATTTTGGCGTCATTGATCGACCCGTCATAAAGCTTTATGACACGCATTTCGCGCGTCATGAATTTATGACACGCTTTTATGACACCCTTTTACGACAAACTTTTATGACACTATTTTATGACCCCTTTTTTGCGTGTCATGGTTCAAATTTTTTTTTTTAAAAAAATAATTTTTATAAAATTAATAATATCCCCACATTAAATAACAGATAATCTCATAATACAAATAAATACACAAATAGCAAAAAAGCGCATTTCATATATATCAAAACAATGCGTTTCATACAACTACAAGTTATTTTCAAATTCTAAAATTGTAGAAACATATATGGGTGATATACAGGTAAATGTGTAGACACTTGAAAATTTCATCTCCTAATGATCAGCTCCTGCTACGACGGCGCCCATTTCTGAAAAGAACAACCAACCAGATATAGTTAAGCAAATGTAATTACAAGCTTGATAAACCAAATATGCTGTTTTGAAGTCATGATCTACGAAAACTTTACACCAGCATGTGTGGATAAGAGTTGTTTTGTAAATACCAAATTGAAAATTTTACAAGACTTGTGAAAATAAATAAATAAATAAACTGAACAAAAATGAAGGAACTTCACCGTTTGTATATGGTACCTCCTCCCGTCCACGGTACGGGGGTGACCTGCTGTTATAGTTGCTCCTGCGGGGTGGTGACACACTACGGCGTGGGGGTGAGCGGCCATTCACTTGTGGCCACATTTCAGTAACCTATTCATGAAATTTGTATATCATGGTGAAAAAATGTGGACCAAATAGGACAAATTACTCCTGACATCTATTTATCTACGTAATTAGTTTAGTGGATTCGGACTCCCAAGAATATGAGAAGCAAGCTTTATATTTTAACTTTCAAGCAAATGAAGACACTGAGTGAAATACAAAACTGAGTTCTTACTAACGAAAATCAAATAGCAGAATGGTACCTCTTTAGTCATCTGTGGTATGCTGGATTGCGATTGAGCTGCTGCAGCTTTCTGTAACTGAGCAGCCTCCGCTTGCGTTTTCACACAAAAATGACAAGAGTAAGAAAACATAACGGCTATACAAATCCAAATCAGTATAGCAGTTGCAAAGATGTGAAAGAAATAATGCAACTAATGGTCTGATACGCATTATAGATCAATATATTGTCACTGCCTAACTCAATATATGATGACTTTGTTAACATTTCAAGTACGCATAACAGTTTAAAATGCAATCAAGAATTTTAATTAAATGCTATCTCGGTGCAATTTGATATGGAAAAAGGAATAAACACCTCAGCCTTCTTTTCTCTAGCTTTCTTCAGCTTCTTTTCTCTTTCGCTCTTGCTTTCCTTTTAGCATCTTTCTCTGCCTGAGAAGAAATCAAACAGCGTTCTAATTTAACCACAACTAAGAAGCCAACATCGTTAAACTTATTACACAGCCACCATACATGATCAGATATCATACAAGTTATCCACACATCCACAGACGTGTGCACACATACAAATATGTAAAAAACCTGAATTTACTTACGTTTTAGCAGCCTGCCTGCCTTTTCCAATTGCGGCACCAAAGTATCTCTACAAGAAAATATAAAAGCATCTCTAAAATATACAAAAGGCACAACCAGGTTTCAGATAAACATATACAAAAGTAGCTAAAACAGAATTTGATTTTTTAACTGATTATATAGGGTCATTTTACTTTTCCTTAACGCCATTGTTAACAACCAACTATTAACTAACTCGGATGAAGAATAACTAAAGTAAAAATGATTTATAAACGTTTCAACCGACTCAACTCATCCAACCCATTTCCTCCCACATTTGCCCAATTTTCTCACTCTTTATGCAATCATTAACAGAATAGTATCTCATATTTAGATAATAAATATTTGCCAAATGCTGATATAACTCGTAATCTAACAATCGCAGCTTCAACAGTACCCTTGGTCCAGTTACATATCTGTTTTTGATTATTCCATATTATCACATAGTGACTTTCAAAATACAATATCAAACACACCTTCAAAGTATTACTAGCTAGTTACAACAAAAAACTATACAATTTTCTATCACATTCTACTTTATTTATTTTTACCTATAGTTCTTATTTGCCATCATCGTCAACTATATATGCTACTATTTTCTTCAACAATGCTTACTAACTCTATATTTTCTCATTAAGGGCTCTTAATATATTCATATAAAATTCAAAGGAGCCAAGAAATCCACAAACCAGAAAATCAAGAAAAGAGCAAAAATAATAAAATGAACCACAAGGGCCACGGGTCGAACCCGTGACCACCAAACCATTATCCTACATGTGTTACAAAGTAACAATAGTCAGTTGTAATTATTTAAACAATAACATAAAAACTTTATTAGTTCAGAATCGTTACTAACCGAAATCCAACCCTTGCACTAACCGAAAACATATAGATCTATAAATAAAATCAATGGATCTACAAATAAAATGAATAGATCTATAAAAAAAAATATAGATCGACAAAAAAATCTATACATCTACAAAAAAAGAACAAAAAAAATAATGTTCAAAAATATTATAGATCTACAAAAATAATACCTCAAAACTTTAGGGTGGAGAGTTTCGGTGGTGTCGGTGGAGGTGGAGTCCGGTGGTGGTGCGTCGGATGGCGTCGGATGGTGGTGGTGCTGTCGGATTGTGTTTTTTAGGGAGAGAGAGTTATTGTGTGTGTGTGTGTGTGTTTTAGAGAGTGAAAATGAAATGAGTTGGGTGAGAGTCGAATGGTGGAATCAGCTTTTGTGGTCCGTGTTTTTTAAAAAATTTGAGATATGACACGAATTTTATGACACACAAAAAAGCCTGTTGTCTAGCCTTCAGATTTTACAATTTATGACAGTTTTTTTATGATTTACGATTTTGCGTGTCATTATAGTGTGTGTGTCATAAAAAACATGTCATTAAAGGCCCTTTTTCTAGTAGTGGAACCTGTGTTGTAGCATACGAGGACTTGAGATGTCGAGAGGTGTTGAATGTATGTTGAGACAAAATATGATTACGAGTAACTTGTACATTTTACGTTATGTATCAAGTTACATGTTTGTCATCAATCAAAACAAACGAGACTGTATAGATTAAATATCGTAATATTTGCACTAACAGTTTAGATTTTGAGCGAATACGGAGTATAAGGTAATATGCCATATTCAATAGGTTGTATACGACGTATTGGTATGTGTGGTGTTTGTTTGAAAGTCAGTAATGAGTTGGGCAATACGGCGTATACAATTTAATGTATACGGAGTATTGACTAATGGTCAGATACGACGGATTCAACATATGAATACGGCGTATTGGATCCTGTTCACAGAAC
This sequence comes from Artemisia tridentata subsp. tridentata, assembly GCA_021014915.2. Lineage (NCBI taxonomy): Eukaryota > Viridiplantae > Streptophyta > Magnoliopsida > Asterales > Asteraceae > Artemisia > Artemisia tridentata. The sequence goes on along the minus strand of CP139508.1, from coordinate 197,391,024 downwards.
GCTCATATTTTTTTTCGTGTTTCGAGTTTTCACTTTTGGATCGTTGTAGGTTGTTTCTATAAATTTTTTTGAGATCACGTCTCTTGGTTTTGTACTCGTTTATTTACTAGTTTACTACCTTACTTCGTGATGAGTTCAAAGTGTATAAGATCGAAAATTTCAAAAAAATTTGATGGAGTCGTTTTTGGGCGTAACATCAACCTATGTGTTATACTGGTCCAATAAAATATGTTACTTGAATGGTGTAAATTTGTAGATAAAGATCATGTTTCATTAAAAAAAGGGATAATTACTAAAATAGCCCGATTGCCCAAGTGCTAAGAGTATCCGGCCCGCTCACAGAAAATTCCCCCCTTAGCCCAGGGCAACTGATCCGACGGAACACAGGACGCCACGTCACCGACCAGAGTACCTCAACAACTGTTGCTACGATGTATACGGGATGTATTGTATTTTGGGCAACTTTTTAAGTTTGGGCAACCAATACATGAACAAAAGGATATTTTGGTCATTTTACGTGCATTAAAATTAGGTAGTTTTTTTTAAAATATAGTAGCCCGTAATTCGATAATTCGATTACAATTCATTACAGAAAACACATCAATACACAAACAGCTTCTTTTCCATAGACAAAGCATCACACAAGTAACAAATCATAATTCCTTAACACCCTGTAATTCGATATGCCGATTCCGTTGTACCGTTGTAAAATCGTTGTTCGATCTACAGTGAAGTTGCTTGGAGAAGTCAAAGAAATTTTGTCGCAGGATAAAAAGCGGGAAAGGTTGTTTAGAAACACAGTCTTTGGTCCGTGGTTGGATATTCGGTTTTTCGATAATGACTGCCCTTTGATGCATTTTGTTTTACAACATCAGGTAAAAGTTTCTAACATATCGTCCGATTCCCCACCATTGCAGTTCAAAATTGGGGATGATTTGTTAGAGTTCGGGCGTAAGGAATTTTGTTTAATAACAGGGTTTCGATTTGGGAAAGTTTGTAAAAAAAAGAAAACAAATGCATTTCTTGACCGCGTATTTCCAGAAAAAAAGACAGATGGTATAAAATCTGTATATGGCAGTGATTGTTTGAAACTAGTTAAAGATCCAAATAGGTTCTTAGCTCTTTCGGATGAGGATGCTATTAGGTTGTGTCTTTTGATAGTTGCTATGTTGGTGTTTATGGGTATTGAAGAAAGGAATTGTATCCCTAATCATATACTGTCTTTGGTGGAGGACTTTGATGCTTGGAACGTTTTTCCCTGGGGTGAATACATGTGGCATAAATTTTATCAAAGGACTGTGAATGTTGTTGAGAGACACAGACCAGTTCATTTGGAGAAGTTGGAAAAAAACCCATATTACAATGCGACATACAATCTATACGGTTTTCCTTGGGCTTTCAAGGTATGCCATACTTTCTACTCTGTACTAAAGTTCAATACTATTGTTATATATATGTATCCGGTGTACAAAATGTTTGTATCTGTTTTCTATCCATTACTAGGTTTTTTGTATTAGATATATATTGAATATATAGTTTTCAACACGGTAATAACCTGCAGTTTGAACATTTTTCTTTTCCACATTATATACATTTTAAACAACCACATATTTCAGATATGGATTTTGGAGACATTTCCTAAAAGCGGCAACTGGTGGGCGAAAGACACGAACGTCATTCCACGAGGTCTTGCTTGGTCTAAATGTCAAAAGTTGCGAAGATCAGACCGTAAAACACTATTTGGACCGGTAAGCACCGCACTATCTTTGAAGGCTAATTTGTTGGACCCTTATTTAAATTTGTTCACATACAAAGTTATTTGCTATTTGTTTTTTTAGGAGTCAGTTCCTATTAAGGCACTTTATGCCACCAAACGCGAATTGAGACAACCGTGGTGTATTGCCAGCATCCCCTTTATAAAGGGTTTGTCTGATTCAGACCTGTCAAGTGCAGAGGAAGACCAACAACCGGATAGCGCAGAGGATGATCACCAACCTGCTAGCGCAGAGGATGACCGCCAACCTGATAGCGCAGACGATGACAACCAACTTCGTAGATCAGAGGATCACCAACAAGCTGGTAGCGCAGACGATGAACATGAAGCACCAAGTTTAGAAACTTTAGATAAAAATAATGTTGAAAACGCAAAAGGTGTCCAATCAGGCGAAGGCCAAGATGAAAAGAATTTTGGAACAAATCCTATTTTGGGCAAGATATTTGATTTGCAAACTGATATTTCGTTGATGGCGAAGCACGTAGCGTCTGTCCCTAAACAAGACATTCGCGAGCTGCTTCAGAAGGTGAAAACAAAATTTTCAGAGTTAGAGACAGTTATTAACGAAAACACTGATGATCCAGATTTTCCAGTCAAGTCTGATGTCAACCCTGATATTTACATGGTTTGTATTCACCTTATATGTTTTATTCTCCTAACATTATACGAAGATCAATTCCTCGTTAAGTATTACACTTATCTCATTTTGTCAACTACAGACCCCGTCATCACGTTGTGAAGATGGTGTTGATAATGGTGTTACGCGCCGAGATGTTGATGATGATCATGCTGATGATGATGTCGATCATGCGCATCCAATGGAAGTTGACAATCCTGTTTGTTTAAAGGTTTACTTTTACTTTGTGTTTTTTTGGCATACGTTTATAAGTATCTCATTTCCCCGTTAATGTTTACCCTTTAATCGTACATTTAATTCATTAAATGTTGTATTATTTTGTCAACTACAGGCCACGCCATTAGCTTGTGAGGCTGATACTGGTGTTACGACCAGTGTTGCAGCCCATCACATGGAAATTGACATGGATGTTGGGCAGCAAGGCTACAACGAATCTCAGGTGGGTGGGATGGACGTTCTTGTAAAAGCATGTGAATTAGGGGTTACTCCTGACTTCCCTACTCTTGATCATCATCAACCTGCGAATCAAGTTGTGGCATCCCATGAGAAGGACATAAATCAAACAACATCCTTCGTCTACGGTGATGTATGTTATCTTGAAAAAAATACTTTTGCAAAATACAGCCTTCCTTGTTTGCCTATTTATTTATACATCTTTATTGTACCAGTATCATCCGGTGGTGTATGATGATGTCATGAGTTATATAAACGACGGAGCGGATGTGACTAGTGTTTCGTTAGAAGAAGTACCGTTTGATAATGAAAATGGTAAGGGTGTTGAGAATGCAAATGCTATTTTCGTGCATAAAGAACAAACAACCCCATTGCAGACATATGTTGAGGTACTTGGTTTACTTTAAATTTAAAAAGGTTAATAATTGTTCCTTTCTATGTCTTGTGGTCGGTGTTAATTACCACCTATGCAATGCAGGAAGACCAAACAACAGCATTTCAACAAACACTCACCAACCAAGGGTTTGCAAATGTGGTCGGTCCCAATGACAAACCTTGCTTGCACTCTGTTTTTTCTGAACGTAAAAAGAAGAAAATCCAAAAGAAAAAAAATGCGCATAAAGTTGCTCTAGTGGCTAAAGCCTTTAAATCAAAGCACGATAAGTTTTTTGAATCTCTGAATTCAGAGAACGTCCAATCCGCACGACTGACCAGAGCAGCTACTTGCAGAAAGAAGTTGATTGAGCCTATAGTCATTTTAGATGTAAAGCACCGTAAAACATTGATACTGAAATCACTATCTGGCTGGCCTATGCTAATATATGGTATGTGTCTTTTCAGGACGTATCTGGAAACCCAAGAACTCGGTCAATTACTGAGTTCTATTCGGCCAACCCAGATCCTTTTGTTGAGGTAGTCTGATTTGTTAATCTTAAATTAACAATATTATGATTCGTTTATTGTTAATCATTTATTTGTTTATTTTAGGATCTGAGTCGACATCCCAAATTGAAAAAGGACAAGGTGTCTCTGCCTGATTCGCTTCGTGTTTATTTAAAGCAAAAAAAAACCAAAAGCTATAAGTTTCCATGGGGCGGTCGTAACATTGTTTCTGATATGAAATTTTGGCTAGCGTTGGCATGTCTTGAAGATTGTAAAGGCGGTTGGCTGTATGACTATGTAAGGAACCATCATCACTATCTGGTCAAATACATTTGTATATACTTTTGATTGAGTAACCACTATAAGTTTTATAATTTTTGTTTTGTGTACACAGCACTTGGATATATGGTTTGACCTTATGTGGTCACTTAGACCAAGCAATGCTGATTGGACCTTGGCAGGTTCTCTGTTCGCCCGACATATCTTGGCTGGTCAGATGTACAGTCATTATTCAGATGGAACAAGCTACCCTGTGGCTTGGCGAGATGTTGAAAAGGTTAGTTTGCCACAATCCTTTTTAAATATAATTTTAAGTGTATCCATATTAATATGTACATTTCTTTGTCTATATTAGGTTTATTTCCCCGTCAATGAACCTGATAAACACTGGTGTCTCGCTGAGCTTCACCTACGTAGTGGTGTTGTTTCATTTTATGACACTCTTGGGTTGGTACATGGCAATGGTGCACGGTGGTGGAGAACTTTGAAAAGAATTTTGCCAAAACAACTTACCATGTATCTGGTTGAGCATGGTATATTGGCGAGCAAGGGCATATCACCCGAGGAATATAAAATAACATACCAGTGTCCTGCAGTCCCGAAACAAGCAGACGTATATGGCGATTGCGGTGTATGGGTATGTATTATTTTATATAGATTGTGCCGCAACCAACCACTGGAAGTAGATGACCCGCTTCAAACAGCGGTAGCATACCGTGAGCGGATGCTTCAATACTTCTGGAAGCACAAGGAGTTAATAAACAATGTTTAATGGTATTTGGAAGGTAGTAGAGTTGATTTATAAATCTGTAACCCAAAATACAATTTACTATTATCTAGTAATCGTAGTAATCGTATGTTTAGAAAGTTTGTTATATTTATTTATAGAAGAGATTGATGTATATCTCTTCACACGTTTTCTTGTATGACGGGTAAGGTTAAGGAGTTCTTGTTAGTATAAAAGAAACACCCGTCTATGAGTTTTGGATTCACAGATCCAAGAACCGTGTGGTGATTTTGGAGCAATTCGTGGGTTTTTTTGTGGAAGTGTTCTTGAATGCGGTTTGTGTAGTCTGGACGTTCTTGGATGCGGTTTGTGTAGCATCGGGTACGCGGTTTGTCTTTATACTAGTTTAGGCAAAAGGACAAACGGCATTGATAGTGACAGGTTTGGAAGTTTGTGCCAACGCGGTTTGTCTCTTGGCACATACGCGGTTTGTATATCCGGTGTGAACTCGGTTTGTCTATTTGGCGAATACGCGGTTTGTGTCTTTGGTGTGAACTCGGTTTGTCTATTTGGCGCACACGCGGTTTGTGTCAACGCGGTTTGTATATCCGGTGTGAACTCGGTTTGTCTATTTGGCGCATACGCGGTTTGTGTCATACGCGGTTTGTATCTTTGGTGTGAACTCGGTTTGTATCTCCATTGTGAACTCGGTTTGTCTCTTGGCACATACGCGGTTTGTATCTCCATTGTGAACTCGGTTTGTTCTTTGGCGCATACGCGGTTTGTGTCTATGCTATCTGTCTAGGCGGTTTGTATCCAAAGTTGACTTTTTACGTCAAAACTTCAAACGGCCATAACTTTTGAACCGTAACTCCGTTTTCAGCGAAACACCTGTCAAAACGACCGTGAGACCGAGGAGAAGGACACGTTGAATTAATTTATTCATTCAACCCAAGTTTCGAGGCCTGAAAACGCTCCAGAATGAAGTTATTGAGGTTTTAAGTTTCCAGACCAAAATTCCACCGTAACAACTCGCATCAACCAAACCAAATCACCACTTAACAATAGTGCAACAATCCAACAGTCATCATAACACATATCAAGCATCATTCCACGGTTTATTCTTGATTTTGTAAAACCCCGCGAAAGAATCTATTTCTCGGTTTAAATCATAGAATTGTAAAATCCCGTGCACGTTAATATCATGTCAAATACTTCAGATTCTGCTATATCAGAGATACTCAGTTTGTACAACATGATAGACAAACAAAAGATTCCCAAAGATGTTCGACAGATAAACGTGTTTGACTATGTTGGTGCCAATAGAGACTTTGTGTGCCCGAATTCTCAAGAGAAAGAGCTTCATCAGCCACAGACAAACGTTGTTGAGTCAGATACTGTTAGGAACATCGTGCAACATGAGAAGCACAACGAAGCGTCGGCTGAACCTAATGGGGTATCTTCTGTCATTAATAATGATAATGTGTTGCATGAACAAAAGATTCCCGACAAAATACAACAGACAAACGTTGTTAAGTCAGATATTGCTAATATGGGAAATAACAATGTTTTCCCATATGAACAATATGTGAATCACAACGAAGCGTCTGTTGTACCTAGTTGTGCATCTTCTGTTCTAAATGATGATTATGTGCTGCATAAGTACAAATTGCCTGTCCCTGATAATAACTTGATCACTAGACTAAACATCTATAAAGAACAAGTTGCTATGTATGAACAGCGTGCTAAGTTTGAGCTTAATGATCGTGAGCAGAAATTAGAAGGTCAAATGAGTACACTTATTAAAGAGTCTAGAGTGCGAGAAGAAACATTAAAAATAGAGTTAAGTTCTTTGAAAAGTCAGCTAGAACAGTCTGTCAAACAGAAACAGGAAGCACAAAAGTGTGTAACAACACTTAAGCAAGAATTCAAACAAAAAGAAACAACTCTTTTAAATGATTTCTCTAAACTCAAGACGTTAAAAAATAAGCTTGAAGATAAGTTGTACACACAAAATCAAACCATACAAACTGCTCAAATGATTCATAAGCACAGAAAGTTGAGTGATAAGCATAGTAAAATCATGATAGGTGAACCAAAGTCAACCATCCTTAGGGGTATGCAAGTACTTCAACCAGCCCTATATGATGGTAATGTGATGATTAAGCATATTCATGACCAACCTGAGCATATCTACACTGATGAAGAGGATGAGTTAAGTGATAAAACGAGGGAAAAAATGAATGAGAAAATGAGGGATCCCGAGTGCATAGCCAGACGAATAATAATCAAACCCCATGATTATTATGAGGAAAATCGTTTGACTGTGTTTGCTCCTCAAAAGAAGTTAACACCTGAACAGATATTTTGGAAACAAGATAGTGAAAAACTTAAGGAAGATAAACTTAAGGCCAACACCCCCCTCATTAGAAAAATTGCGTCCATAACGGTGTATCCTCCCAATACACCTAGGAATCTGGTGCCCTTGTCTCTTCCCACTGAATGCAAAACCTTTATTAGCTTATATGTGCTTTGGCAACTATTTGCTGATTTTGATAAAACATGTAAGAAGAGAATCACACCAACCGGCATTACTGAGGGGGAAAGGTGTTTTGAACATGCAAAAAGGTGTTACTTAACTGAGGTCATGCCATTCTTTAAACTACTTAAAGAACATTTTGAAGGGTTGCAAACTGCCCTTAAAGTCGAAATAAAAGAAATGGAAGTAGTATTTAAAGACATGGAAAAAGAGGTGAATGAATATGCAATAGAGCTTAAGAGTCGAGAGATTGAAAGAAAAAACATACTCATTACTAACGACAACTTGATTGCTAGATGTATTGCACAAGATGTATTTTACACTGTTACTGATTCTGCATTGTCTGCTTGTCAATTTAATGAGTATGCTATTGCGTTGAATGTCACCCAGAATCGTGTTGTTGAGCTTGAGGGGAGAATTTGAAATTGCTTGAAAAAATTCAAAATGATGACCATGATAACATGGTTAAACGTTTTTCAAAACTAGAAGTTGATTATCTGAATTTGCAACTCAAACATCAACACTTAGAAGAAAAATGCAAAATATCAAATGTCAAGACATCCTCGGATGCTCCTGAGTTTGATACATATTTTGAATTAAGCAAACGTGATGAAAAAATTCAAGCTCACACAAACACGATTCGACTGTTGAGGGCCCAAGTTGCCCAATTGAAATCCAACAAGTGTGAAGTGTATGGCACCAATAAACCTTCGTCTTCAGATTCTCAGAATTTTCAATATCAAAACACCATAAATAAGTTACATTATGAAAATGAGTGTTATCGAAAAGAAAATTCAAAGGTCAAACAACATTTCAAAGAGTTATATGATTCTATTAAAGTTACAAGAAGCAATCACAATGATCAAATAACCTCTTTGACAAATGAAATTGAGAATCTTAAGGCTCGGGTGAAAGGTAAAATGCCATGCACCACTTGTAATTGTGTTGCATCAAAGGTCTCTGCTTGTAAAATGTATGATGTTGATGTGGGGTCTATTCCATTTCCCATGAGAAACAACAGACCTGTCCATCAAATGTATCTCTGTCACCTTAGGGATGGACTTGATACTCTTCGTGAGGTTGTGGAAGAGGACAGAATAGGAAAACCACTCGATAAGGCAGTTGGTTATGCCTGCGTCCTCACAAAAAGGATCCAGGAACAGTTAGAATATGCCATTGGCACGGGCCCTAAGTCTCACAACCAAAGAGATAGAATAGTTGCATCATCATCCACTATTAAGAACAAGCATGTAACCGTTGAGGTATCCTTGGAAACTTCAGATCCCAACACATCAAAACATGTTCAGCAACTAGAAGTGAAAAAGACTAAGATTCCCATCAGTCCTTCTACAGGAGTTAATAGTGACACTAAAGCTAGCGAGTCAAAACCTAGGAGAAACATAAAGAATTCTAGGATTTCACCAGCTAAAAGTGTTCCTAAAAGGAAAGTAGAAGACCACATGAGAAACAACAAGTTAGATTTGAACAAAAGGAATCATAATTCGAATCCAAATTCACTTTGCAAAACATGTAATGAATGCATAATTTCGTGTAATCATGATAAATGTGTTAAGAAATTTCTGAAGTTGTCCAACAAACCCCCAGTTAGGAAAGTTTGGAGAGCTAGACAAATTAAGCAATCTTGGAAACCCACAGGAAAAATGTTTACCAATGTGGGCTTTCAGTGGAAGCCCACGGGCCGAACATTCACACTAGGGGAATATTGCCCTTTAACAAGGATTACAATTCCTAGAGTAGTGCCTGTTAAGGAATGGAAGCCTACTGGTAGAGTTATCCCTTTAGATACACAATGTCCCTTAACCAGGTCCATTGCATCTACTAGTGTTGCCCCTATTGTTAAAACCAAGGCACCTATGGTTTCAGCAGCCCCAAAGATTGTTTGCACTAACCAACTGGAACCCAACCTAAATTGGGGATCCGGCTCTCCAAATTCTCTTCTTTCGTCTGTTTTCAAATGCAGGTCGTACGAATCGTCCTTTGACATTTGGACACAGGCTGCTCACAACATATGAGGGGAATCATGGACGTCTGTTCAAATCAGTTCAGGCCTCGTTCTTCAATCAACTATGACGTTTGAACAATGCAGTTCAAGCCTCGGGTCTCAATGTCATCATTATGGCGTCTGCTGACATTTCTTCAGGCCCCGTTCATCTAAGAAAAGAAAGGCGTACGCTTGAGTGCGCTTTATCTTCGGAAGAAGAGGAATCTTCTTACTCATGACCATTCTCATCTAGCTTCGTGGTCTTCAAATGCTCATTCAGTCATCAAGGGGATAAACGTATATTGAAGTATATTCTTATTCACCCGGTCTATCAAAAATGGCAGTTGGTCGTCACATGCAATTTTTGAGGGGGAGAAGGGTGAATAAACTGCATGGTGATTGAGATTTGAGTAATGGTCAGACGAATACTCTTGTTTCTGACTACTCTCATCAAAAGGCTTCATACTTGCTCCATGCTCATTCAGATATCAAGTGGATCTACTTCCATTCGATTGGACGTTTAGTCACTCAATCAAAGATGGCATCCTCGTATGCTATCTTTGAGGGGGAGAAGTGTGAACAGTGGATCAACCTCATATGCACTTGTTCAATCAAAGATGGCATCCTCGTATGCAATCTTTGAGGGGGAGAAGTGTGAACAAGTGATTCGATGTACACTGGGTTGTTGGTTCACTCACTTGTTGGGCATCAAATGGTGACTACGGAGTTGAACAGGTATCACACATTTGGGGTTGAAGTTGACTTTCTCAAAGGTGTGATCTTACTCTATCTTGAAGTCGGGGTTGGTTGGATGCTTGACCTTCAATGATAACTTGCTAGTGCTTAAGATTTAAGTTGAAGACTTAGGTTATCTAGTTACCAGCAGTCGGGGTAACTATCACTTAAAGGAGTTACTCAGTCTCACACGCCGATGAGTTATGTACAAAGAATCTATAATCAGTGTCAAGCTATGAGGAATAAGATAGTTTAATTCAAGAAAAAACTTTGTGATTTGGTGTTGATCCCAGATGAGGCCTTGATAGATCTTTGTTAATTATATTAGATATGAATGTAAAACAATATGTATAGAAACTGTGTAGGATCGTGCCTCTTGATAGATATTTGAGCCAAAAGAACTTTTACATAGCTTATTTAAACACAAGCCAACTACTATGAGAATCTCTGTATAATAAACTTGTGCTTATGCGGAAACTAAACACAAGAGTTGAAGAAGACAATGACTAAAAGACTTTGATCCTCTATGGATCTTGTATTAACTATTTTCTTTGGAATTGGATGCAAAACACAATGTCGTATGTTTCTCTTCCTAAAATAACAAACATACAAAAAATACGCCATGACCAGCAGTAACAAACACTGCCAGCAGAAACTAAACAATGCTACCAGCAGGAACCATGACCGGCAGAAACCAACACTGCCAGCAGGAATCAAACTACACTAACAGCAGCAACGAAAATAAACATTATTCTAATATTTCCTAACAAACTGTTATCGAATTGACACAATATTAAACACAATTGCATTTGTATTATATACTGACACTCACAAATATTGTCTAGTACATTTACACATGTTAAAACGTTAACACTTATTTCATACATTTATGTGAACAGGTTTACCTCCGGTTTGAGAAGGTATGAAGTTATTGATCCAGCATCGTCGTTTGACATGTTTTCAGTGTGGGTTCGAAGTCTAGTGTCATTCGCCTTTGGAACATTTTTACCGTCATCAATGGAAGGCGTTCGTTAACATGTAAGCTTCAAGAGTGTGGTGTTTCGATCTTTTCCTAGATCAGAGAATGAATTCACAATAATAAAGCTCATACTTGCGTGTTCCCCCTTGCTGAAGATGGTTTATATCAAGCTGTTTGATTTGAGTTATGATGAGGCCGAAAATGTGAGGATGAATTGGGAGTTGGCTAAGAACCTGTTGAAACTCCACCGAGCTTCCCGCACAGCGTTGGTTGTTTTCTTTTAGTCTTGTAGTTTATGCATGTATGGGTTGAATACTCTATGACAACCAACTTCGTATTTTGTTGTTTGCTATTACCTTATTAGTTATTACCAAATACTGTATAAAGATTTATAAAAATTGTTTTATTCCAAAAGTTTTAGCAAAAACTGCTTAAAGCAAGACGACATTGGAGTTCAATTGGGTTTAATGACCACAGTTGTTTGGTACTCAAAAGGTCTATTTAAGTTGCCCAAAATAGTTATGGCATAACTATTGTTGCTCTATTGTTATTTTGGTACGTTGTTAAGTAAATCTAATGAATCAACTTCCAAAAGGTAGATCACTTTCCAATGCAGCCCTTGCGCTACTGTTCACACAATGGAAATCCACTTTATTTTAAAAATTTTTTTTAATGCCACTTGATACTTTAAGCATAATTAATGAGACTCCTATATATTCTTCTGAACGCCTGACGACTAAAATACTGAAATGTTGTCTAGCCACAACGATGCATCAATTTAAAGTTGCCCATCTTTTTTACATTGCCCAATTTTATTAAACGTTGCCCAATTTTGCCATGTAGGTTGCTCTACAGTTCACACAAATACATCTACTGTATTTTTTTAAATGGCAATTCAACCAGTAGGTTTAATCATAATCAATTAGACTCCAATATATATGTGTCATCAACTTTATTTATTGTTTCTACTTTGCAAACCCATATATTGTAAGGTTTTTAAAATGGAAAAACGTTGTATTTTTAAAAATAAATACGCAACAATCTTTTAGATAATAGGTCATCAAATACGCAAAACAATCTTTTACCAAGTAGAAAACCCTACCACAGTAACATAAAAAAATGAAAAAAACATAAAACAATTACAAATCTACCAAATTAAAAATAAAGTGCACAACAATCTTTTAGAAAATACGTAATTACGTTACAAAATATTGTGCCATTTGAATAACCGGACTGAAGTCAGCATTACTTTTGTCTATATACCACTTCGTATGGTTACTTTTGTCAATATACCGCCTTGGTCTTTTAACTTCTTCCCACCGTTACTATGTCCTTCATGTTGTAAGGAGTCTTTTGATAATCAGGTGCAAGTATGGCACTGTATGCAAGAAAATTGCCTCCTGTATCTCCAAGCAAAAGTGCTCTTCCCATTCTATATCTCCCTTCCGTGGTTTTGGGAATGCTTGCAGAGACGCCCTTCTGCACAAAAACGGTTCGAAATGCACCATATTGTTCGAAAGGACGCTCAAGAATGTTATGGAAGGGTGTTTAGATGATTGGGTTTTGTAGAGCGTTATGGTTTATGGTTATTAGTCGTCATTTAAGAACGACTAACTGCTATTAGTAGTCATTTAAGAACATGTGTGGGCCGTCAGATGACCCTCTTGACGATGCTTTATACTGTTATTCAGCAACCAGTTGTAAAAAAAACGATAACATCTTCAACTTGTCTCAAACGGTGGTTGTGAGTTCGATCGCTGTGACACTCTGTATTATTCTATGTGTTAGATGTCTTTATCGTTTTTTTGTGGGGTTGGTTGCGCCTTATTTCGTTGTAATAACCTTTTATAGAGGATGAACCACTGTTGTGTCACGTGTGAACAGTCACGTGGTCTGGTCACGTGCCTAAACTTGTAGCTGGATGCCTACCTAGCATGTTGGATTAGACATAAAGTATATTGTCTTGACTCTTGACTTTTCAACGTCTTGGAAGGTACACAAATTTGTGTTTAAACTTGTTGGGAGTATATCGGTTGAACTTTCCAAAGGTGGATAGTCCGCTCAACTGCCTTTAACATTTTATTTTGGAAAAATAAAATTTTTTTTAATTTTTATTTGACCGGCAGAAACCAACACTGCCAGCAGGAATCAAACTACACTAACAGCAGCAATGAAAATAAACATTATTCTAATAATTCCTAACAAACTGTTATCGAATTGACACAATATTAAACACAATTGCATTTGTATTATATACTGACACTCACAAATATTGTCTAGTACACTTACACATGTTAAAACGTTAACACTAATTTCATACATTTATGTGAACAGGTTTACCTCCGGTTTGAGAAGGTATGAAGTTATGGATCCAGCATCGTCGTTTGACATGTTTTCAGTGTGGCTTCGAAGTCTAGTGTCATTCGCCTTTGGAACCTTGTTACTGTCATCAATGGAAGGCGTTCGTTAACATGTAACCTTCAAATTATTTGCTACTATTTAGTCATCGTTGTGGTTTATCATTTCAGCAGAAAACTTAGTAATTGTACTATGTTATGTTGTTATTGTGTTGTATTTTTTTACTTGTTTATGTTTGTCATCGTTTGCAACCGACGTACCAAAATAACAATAGAGCAACAATAGTTATGCCATAACTATTTTGGGTAACTTAAATAGACCTTTTGGGTACCAAACTACTCTGGTCAGTAAACCCAATTGAACTCCAATGTCGTCTTGCTTTAAGCAGTTTTTGCTAAAAGTTTTGGAAAAAAAACAAATTTTATAAATCTTTATACAGTATTTGGTAATAACTAAAGGCATAGCAAACAACAAAATAGCTGGATGCCTACCTAGCATGTTGGATTAGACATAAAGTATATTGTCTTGACTTTTCAACGTCTTGGGAAGGTACACAAATTTGTGTTTAAACTTGTTGGGAGTATCGGCTGAAATTTCCAAAGGTGGATAGTCCGCTCAACTGCCTTTAACATTTTATTTTGGAAAGCCACTTTAATTTTTTTAATTTTTATTTGGTTGTCAAATTGAACATACACTAAAAATTGCCTGGTAATAAAGGGTTTTGTGATGATAAAGTTATGTGATCTGAGGGTTATATAACGATATGGAGATTAGTGCAAAATTTATTGATGGTTGGTATTGAGAATTAATTTGGGTAAGTTATTCTTAATGACTATGTTCGGTAGGTTGACTTCGGTCAAACCACCTCATTCCTGCCGATTGGTCAAACCTCCTATTGCTGCAGAATGACCAAATGTTTCTGCCGAAAGGTCAAACTTTCTTAAGTTAATTGGTCAATGTTACGTGAAATGAATAGCAGCAATTTAAAGTGATATTTTTGGAAAACTCAACATATAATTGCACATCTCTCATCTCTATTTCTCAAAAACCTATCGAACCCTAATCTTCTCATTTCAAACCCTAAATCATTCCTTCCACACAATGACAACTCTTCGTTACAAGGATGATCATAACAAGGTTGCTTATTTGGAATCTTCTTCAAGAAGTGTTGGTTATGATGAAGTTCTGACATTTCTTCGTGGGTCATCTATTCGTTATGCCCTCACTTATTGCCCAGGGACGGTGTACGATTCTTTGGTCAAACAGTTTTGGAGGACAGCTAAAGTCAGACATGTTGTGGGAAGGGAAAATGATATTGTTGCTACCATCGATAATCAAGAAGTGGTTATTACTGAGGAGTTGATTCGAGTTCAGCTTCAATTTCCTGAGGAACAAGGAGAATATGATCTTTCAAGGCAAGACATTATTGATGGTATGGCAGCTATAGGGTATCCTGTTGCTGGAAGTTGCACCTTCTTGAAATGTAAGTTGTCACCTCAATGGAGGTTTCTGATTCATACTTTACTCCAGTGTCTTAGTGTTAAGTCAGGTGGTTGGGATCAATGTCCAAGTCCTATTGCATCTGGTCTAGTTTGCTTATCTCAGGGTAGGATCTTTAATTGGGCAAAATATATCTTTGAGGGAATGATTGAGAATATCAGTACTGGTAAAAACAGATTTTTGATGTACCCTAGATTTCTACAAATCATCTTAGGAGTACAGACCATTGATACATCCCCTAAGATTATAAATAGGTTGACTGCCAAAATGTTTGCCCTGATGAAGATGAACTTTACTGGCCAACATTTGCCTTTGTTGCCTCATATGTTACACCACCCTGATCCTGCTGATATCCCTGATCCTGCCGACAATGCTGATCCTGCTGATAATATCCCACCATCACCTAATGCACCTGAGCAAGAGATTTCAGTTGGTGCTGCTGCATCTGCATCTATTGCTGCTGATGCTCCATTACCACCATCACCCAGACCAGTAACACCTACACCTGAGCCTGATGTCAATGTTGAATCTAATGATCAGACCATCGCAGCTGATACACCTATTAATCAGCCATCTCCTTCTGTGGATTTACCTTCTTCTTCAAGGCTTTCAACACCTAGTCCTACTAGGCAGCCATTTAGTTTATGACACCAATGCAGGGGAGGGATTTAATGTTTCTCCACCCAGAGTCAATGTAGCTCCTAATACCTCAACTGCTCCTGCTGGTGGAACTGATGATTCTGTTGATCTCACTTCTATGTCCCAGCTACTTGACAGATCTGTGAAGAAAATTGAGGCATTGGAGTCAGAACTTAATGAGACAAAAAGGATGTTTAGTGAGAAAGTGGAGAGCTTGGAAAAGGAGCTCAGGGATTCTAATGAAGCTTTTAGTAGAACTATCCAAGAACTAAAAGAAAAGATTAGTATATTGGAGGGTAGTCATGTGCAAAAGAATAGAAGGGTTATTCTTTCGGAATCTGAGGAAGATCAGGATGATATGATATATGATGGGCTTAATGTCCTAGCATCTGTTTCTCTTGATGGTGCAAATACTGAAATGCCTACAACTTTTGAGCACAACATTACACCTCAAGCACAGGTCTCCACTGAAGCAAGGACCACAGCTGCTGATGTCTCCATTGCTGCTGATGTCTCCATTGCTACTGATGTCTCCATTGCTGCTGATGTTTCTGCTGATGTTTCTGCTGTTCCTGCCGATGTTGAAAATATTTCTTCTGCATCTAAGGCTCCTGTTACTACTGTTGAAAGTTCATCTGTTGCTGCTGAAAGTAACATCATTCCTCCTGAAGCAACTGAAAATGATGAAGAGATAGCTGCAAAGATGCATGAACAAGAAATTGCTGCTGAGGAAGCTAGATTAGCTCAGCTTGCTCAAGATGAGGAGCTTGCAAGACAATTGTCTGTTGATGAGAAGAATGTTGCTGAGATTATAAATAACCCAAGTTCAGATGATCCTTCTTCAGAAGTGTTTAGTGCACAAGTTGAATATTTGTTGAACACTGACATGATTATTAGAGCTCATGGATTTATGGTTCTTCAAATGTCAGAATTGGATTCAGATACAAGGTCAGATCTGCTCAAGGCATTCATCTTAAAGAAACAAAGAGCAACCACTTGGAATGAATTGATGCACAGGATCAAGGAAAGACAAAGGTTAGGATATAAGATGCCCACAAACAGAGATAATATCAATTTTATGAAGGTGTATCTAAAGAATGAAGCTAACTACAAGATCAGTGACTTCAAAGGTTGGCCTGAAGGTGCAATTCAAAAGTTGTTCCTTGATACTTATGCAAAGCTCAACTCTTTAGTAGATACTGATATTCCACAAAGCAGGAAAAGAGCATCTTCATCTTTGGAGTCTGATGCTGCAAAGAGAATGAAGTCTGGAGAAGGCTCTAAGGATGATTCATTCATTGCTCCAAGTTCTACTAATGATGCATCTGAGGAACCACAAGAAGATCTTGTTCCTGCTGATCTTCCTAGTACTAATGTTTCTATCTCTGCTGAGCCTTCTGTGTCTGTTCCTATTATTCGATATGGTCTAAGAACAAGGCAGAAGAGTCATTCTTTCCACTCTTCTTCTGTGGATATTCTTGAAGTGGATGATCATGATTTGATTGAGGTTGCTTCTGAAAGTGATTCAGAAGGTGACTCCATTCAGTCTTGGGGTCATATTGCTCATTGGGAGATTAGATCTACTTCATATGGTGATGTAAATGTTTGGTTTTCTCTTGATGGGACAGTCAAGTTCTTTACATTTCTAAGGGAGATCTTGGATAGGGTTGAAAGAAAAGATTTGGAGCGTCTTTATGAGATTGTGGACAATCATTATCAATCTAATACTCCTACTGAGATTGGCCTATTGTTATGGGGAGATTTGCAAGTCTTGATGAATAAATTGGATGGTGACAAGACTAAACTGGTGTGGGGTAATCAATCATCATGGAGAGTCTTTTCTTGGAGACTATATCCTTATTCCAATGTTCATGTTGTGGAACTCACCTCTGGCAAGTTCCTAACTATGTTTGTGGATATTGCTTATCCCCTAACTGAAGGAGTATTAAAGAGAATGCTAACTCAGAAGGTCAGAGTTCCTAAGCATGCAATAGGAAATGATCTAACCACAGCTGAACAATTGGTTAAATTCATCAAGGATAAAATTGCAGCTAAGGGATCATCAGGGGTTAGTTGCTGAGTTTAAGGGGAGGAATGCAGATTAAGGGGAGGATTGATTCTTGTTGTTGTTGTATAGTTTTCATTTCTTTCTATCTTTCTTTCTTATTTTCTTTTGGTGTGTTTTTGTTTGTTTTTCTTAGTTATAAAAAAAAAAATAAATAAAAAAAAATAAATAAAAAAAAAAAATAAAAAAAAAAAATTCTTGTATATTTGTGTGCTAATAAAGTGATTTTGAGCAACACCTTGCAGGTACATCTTATTGTTGCTGCTAAGTCGCAGTCCTCAAGTCTGAGAAGTTCAATGCTCTATCACAGTGGAATCTTGCAGGTTAACCTAGTCAACCTCAAGATTAGGGGAGGATTGTTAGGATCTCTGGGAAATAAGAGTTTCACTGTTTCTGCCGATAGTGTAAAGCTGGTTCCTGCCGATAGCTTTGGTTCCTGCTGAAAGCTCATTGCTGCCGACAGTGTTATCTTGTTCCTGCTGATAGTGTTGTTGCTGCGGATAGTATTATTTGTTATCCGTATATTTAGAATGTTTGTTATGATTTATTTTTAGAAGGGATTGGTGTTAATCTCTTTACACGTTTTCTTGTAGAACGGGTTAGGGTTAGGTGATCTTGTTAGTATAAAAGATAAACCCGTCTATGAGTTTAGATACACTTTTAACATCTTTAACGTTTTTAATATTATCAATATTCAAGATCACAATTCTTAGTTCATAGTTTGATCCATAGAGGATCATTGTTCTTTAGAGTTTTCTTCTTTATAATACTTGCTGTTTAGTTTCCGCATAAACACTTGTATTGCAGAGGTTCTTGTTTATACCAAGCTCAATCAAGCTCGAAGTTCTCGATCCTACATTTTTCGTACCAAACGGGCTCTAAAAACTATGAAACTTGCGCCATTATTAACGAAATACTTTTTTTCAACAAAAACGAGTATAAATATGCAATACTTTCTCGAAATCAATATATTTGTCTTTGTTTTTGTTTTTATTATTTTTCGTACCAAACGACCTCGAAAAATTATGAAACTTTCGCCATTATTTTGAAATTAAATTTTTTTTAACAAAAACTTTTTTATTTCGAAATTAAATTTTTTTTATTTTGAAATTATATTTTTTTTCAAATAATTTTATTTTTTTAGAAATTTTTTCCTGAATTATTTTTTTTATTTCGAAATTAATTTTTTTTCAAATAATTTTTAGAAAAATATATTTTTTTAATATTTTTATTGTATGTATACGTGATAGATCTGAAGTAAGGGAAAATTAACGTTATAGATTATTAAGGGAAAGAAAAAGGATTTGTAATGTAACAAGAATTAAAGACGAAGAGGAAAATGAACAAGGTGAGATACGTGTGTTATATATAGAGGAGAGAGAATATCAAATAAAATGGCAATTTAAAAGATGGGCAAACTTAAAAGATGGGCAACTTAAAAAATGGGCAACTTAGAAACTGGACAACTTTAAAAAACTTGTGAAACTTTAGAAAATTGACAACTTTTTTTTGCCATGTAGGTTGCGCTATAAAATGCCTTTTTAAAACATTGCCTATTTTTGCCAAATTTGTGTTTAAACTTGTTGGGAGTATCGGCCGAAATTTCCAAAGGTGGATACTCCGCTCACCTGCCTTTAACATTTATTTTGGAAAAGCCACTTTAATTTATTTAATTTTGATTTGATTGTGAAATTGAACATACACTAAAAATTGCCTGGAAACTTGAGAGGTACATGGATGGTTCCCATTGAATGCTATTAAATGCAAAAACTCTAGAAAGACTTTTGGCAGTGTCGAAGCAATAAACTATTGTCTGCAACTGACAAGTGTAATGATGACTTCTCAGGGTAAGTTAGTGAATCACACTTGCAAAATGGCAACTTAAAAGATGGGCAACTTGCAACGTAGAAAGTGGGCAACTTAAATTGGGCAACTTTTAAAAAGTTAGGAAACTTTAGAAAATGGACAACTTTAGATGCCCATTTTAAGTTGCCCATTTTAAAACATTGCCTAATTTTGCCATGTAGGTTGCGCTATAAAATGCCTTTTTAAAACATTGCCTAATTTTGCCAGCAGGAAGAGAAATGTCGCCAGCAGGTGCAAGGGTTTCACTACCTGTAGCAATGGAAGAGCTACCAGCAGGATCACTCTTCTTTGCCCATTTTTGGTTGCCCAATTTATCCTGGTGCCCATTTTACGTTGCCCATTTCTCTAAGCTGTCCTTTAAATTTTGATTTTTTTTCCCATGAATTGTACAACAAAAAAACAAACCAATAAAACGTCGATACTTAAACCACGTATTGTTGGTTGGTTTGTTGTTTTAAACGGAATTAAAAAAATATAAAATTAAACAAAAACTAAATAAACAAATAAATACGTAAAAAACAGAGGCAACTGAAATGTTAATACAATCATAGTAATCACATAACCTGGTTGCCCAACAAATGGTGTTACAGTAGTATATATGGTGTTGTCAGTCGTTCAGAAGAATATATTGTACTGAAAGTACAAAATAATAAATGGCGCTAGTACATACTCAGGGTTGCCTAACTAATTGTTTGTAACATTATTTTTGCACCACTTACCCTTATGCAATTTTTGGTTAAAACCACACTAATAGTTGGTGATATTTTTTGCACCACTTACCCTTACACAAATTTTGGTTTGTTGACTTCGGTAAAATCAAATAATTCATTGATATTTTTGTAAAAGGTACTAAACATACTAGAAACATGAAAACAACGTCATACTAAACTGCTTCAATGCATTTCACCCCAACTTGTTAGAACCGGAGCTCTCTTCCCTGCTTTCCATCATATTCTTGCTTTCCTTGAGTCGTTTAAACACAATTTCAAGATCGGTAATCCTCTTTTCTAGATTATAAGGGTCGTGAAACCCACCTTGTTGCTCCCCCTTGTTTTGAGGCACCACCACATTTTGCTGCACCAGTAACTCACTTTGAGCCACCACATCCTCTTCACCTTCCTCCTCCTCTTCATCTTCATCTTCCTCTTCGTCTTCTTCCTCCTCCCCATAATCATTCAGTCCCCAAACCTCATCCCAGTAAAAGTCTTGCGCATGCAGCCAGTTCAAAATTTGACCCCTCATCCACGCATCTACCTGCCTATACGACCCATATTCTGCAATCGGTTCATACCCGAAAGCATCAAACACTGCGTCAAATAGTAAATTGTTGTTTAACACCCACTCGTACTCTTCAGCATCATTTTGAAAGTTGCCATTATTCGTTGCCATTGTTTATGTTTTCTTTCAATTGAAAGGGATATATGTGTTTGTCTGTGTGTTTTTGGTATACAATGCATAGTTATAAATAGGCTGGAGAGTTAGATTAAAGGTTCCCAACACTTTGGGCGGGAAAGGGACAAAGGCGCGCGCCAAAATTAATAGATGTGAATCGAAGATGTACGCAAAAAGTCTCGAATATCCTTTTACCAAGTATTGACCTTCCATGGCCAATGAGTTGACGCAACAACTAGGTGTATCTCATGGTTTGTGAATAATAAACTTACAAACTCAATATTACCAACTGGTTGTTTGTGAAATTTGGGATGATTTGGGATCGGGTTTGTTAATATTGGCCCGAGGGAATAAATGTTGGACCGTCACCGGAAAGGTCAAACAATATGTGGTTTAACTACGGACGGTTTCTTGGTTGGTTTGTTGTTGTAATAAATGGGCAACTTAAAAGATTTGCAACTAATAAAACGGGAAACTTAGAAGATGGGCAACCAACAACTTAAATTATAATGGGGGATAATTACCAAAATAGACCAATCACCAAATGGTCTTTATAATGGCTGTTGGGCAGGGTGAAAAGAATTGGCAACTTAAAATTTGGGAAACTAAAAATGGGATTCGCGCAGGCTAAAAAGATGTGCAACTAAAAAAAGTGCAAAATATGGGCAACATACAAAATGGGCAACATAAAAATTGGGCAACTTAATATGGCAGTTCATCAAACATAAAATAATGGGCAACTTAAAAGAGTTGCAACTAAACAAAGGGGCAACTTAGAACTTGGGCAACCAACAATTGTGCACTTTTACTGGGGGGTTCACTTTTACCATTGTATAACTAAACAAAGGGGCAACTAAACAAAGGGGCAACTTAAAAGAGTTGCAACTAACTAATGGGGTCATACTATTATTGGGGGGTTCACTTTTACCATTGTATAACTAGTTGCCCAAATTTTTAATACAAGTTGCCCAAATTTTTAATACAAGTTTATTTGTGTTGTAAGCTAGTGGACACCAAGGGAGCATCTTTTATAACAAGCTGACCAACGTGACAAGACCCAAGTATTCACCAATTCACTATCAAACATTGACTTTTCTGCCGATAAACCTGCAAACCAAACCCCTATACCCACCATGATTACACAAACAATATGTGGGTTTTTTTTTGGAAGGCGTACAATATGTGGTTTAATAATGAAAAAAATAAAAATAAATAATAACTAAATAAGTAAATAAAGAAAGTAGGAAAGGTACCTACTTTCTTTTCTTGGAAACTTTAAAATTTTTACCATTAAGCCCATCATTTTCCCATTAGTAAATACATAAAAATTAAAGGAAACTGAAATGTTAATACACTTATGGCAATCATATCCTAATTCTAATGATGTTGATGAAGTACAGATAGAGACTACTGCTTGAGTTATATTCAGTCTTAAGTAGCTTTTCCATTCCAGATCAGTCCTAAGTAGCCGGCAACAATGTCCTTTGTGCTTCCGGGCAGGGCAGTAACAAGGATGAGAAATCATGGATTTTCATCCTCTATTTTCTTGATCCACCAGACAAACACAATCTATCTACCCCTTTAAGAACGGCTTAAAGTTATTAGCAGTCATTTCAGAACGGATCTAGATCATAAGAGTGATCCACCCGCTGTGATACCATTTGTTGGTGCGCTTTAAACTTGAGCAACTGATGAATTAACAAGATAAACATAAACACGTGCCGCTTGGACATTGAAAGAATAACGAGTTTATGATTCATGATGGCAACATTACAAGGTTACTACGGTGAGAGACAATTAAAAGTAACTAGTAGGCTTGGGTTAAGTTTGTTGGAGGATTGTAAGAATCTAACTATGTTATGGAATTGTTAATCTCGTTCAACGCGCACATTTTGCTTCAGTTGGGAGTGCTTTATATAGCAGCTAGATTACTGTTGTTGCACGTGAGACTAGTTATCTTATTTGATTTCTAAAAAAAGCATTTGATTGTTAAGCGGATCGTGCACAAAAATAGGCTTGAGAGGTAGATGAATGGTTCCCATTTAATGCTATTAAATGCAAAAAAGGTCATGAAAGACTTTTGCCATTGTGGATGGTAATCCACTTATGGGGGCAAGTGACAGGTGTAATATTGGTAGTCAGACTTACAAAATGGCAACTTTAAAGATGGGCAACTTAAAAAAAGTGCAACTTTAATGGTGCAACTTTATAAAATTGAGCAAATTTGTGACGCAACTTAATAATGGGCAATTGAGAAGACTTTCCACCTTTGGAAATTTCAGCCGACAAGTTGACAAGTTGCCCAACTTTACAAGTTGCCCAACTTTACAAGTTGCCCAACTTGACAAGACCCACCGTTAATTAACATTGATTTTTCTGACAACTATTTAATTATTTCCCGCGGGAAAAATAAACCCACCCACCAAACCCCTATACACACCATAATTACACAAACCCTTATAAAAAAATTAAATCCAAAACGAAATCCAAACTCTCATTTTCGAGAACTCACCAAAGCAAATCAAATTCCAGCAATACCATGTCTTTTGGACGTAATGTTAGGCCTAAAATGATGGATTATATTAGCAACATGCCAGATAACGTGATCACTAATATTATGAATCGTTTGCCACTAAAAGATGTGGTGAGGACCGATACTTTAGCGAGTAACTGGAGGTTTAAGTGGACTTTGCTCACCGACGTTAAAGTTGATGAGGATTTCTTTTATTTTTTGACGAATAATTTTGATGGGAAGGAACTTACCAGACTGCTACTTCAGCTCAGAGGTCCAGTAAGAAGGTTTGTCTTCTCCGTAGATCCCAAACCGCTGTTTGGACAAGATTACTTCAAATATGAAGAGATTCATGATTGGCTGTTGTTTTTGGCTCGGGAAGGAATCGAGGAGCTGACAATTCGAAACTGGTATGGTGAACCAGTTATGTTGCCAACCCAACTGTACTCTCGTATGGAGTTGAAACATCTTGAACTTCATTGGTGTACTCTTCCTAGTTTGGTATCTTTTATTAGCTTTCCAAATCTATTGAGCTTAGAATTGTTATATGTTGACTTTCAAACCGGTTCAGTTTGGAAGTTTATTTCTCGTTGTCCCTTACTTGAGTCTCTTAAAATGAATCGTATTCATAAAAACGACATGAGACTTTTGGATATGGCACAGCTTGGAAATTTGAAGAAGTTGTATTTGTCATTCGGTGTTTCGAACCATCCCACGACAATCACAACTTACAATATCTTTCAGCTTAGAACTCTTCCCAATCTTGAGTCCCTTACATTGGATTTTCAGGAGTGCAAGGTTAGACAAATTTGAGTTTTACAGTTCAAATTTCATAATGTTAAAGTAATCTCTAATACTTATGAAATATAATCTTTAAAACTTACGATAAGTCGACCATTTGTAGTTGTTGGAAGAAGGAAGCTCCTGGATGAATGTCCCTGTGGCATTTGTAACCCTTAAGACTCTAAATCTATCCGGAGTCGATTTTGGAAACAATGCAATGGTGTCATTCATCATTCAAATGATTTGTGGAGCTCAAAAATTGCAAACTCTAGAAACCATGGTAAGTGGAATGCATATGTATGAAATACGTCATCTTAAATTGACATGGTTATGCATCTCAATACTATCTCAATTTGCAGGCTGCATTGGAAAGTGATCTACCTTTGGAAGTTTATTCATTAGATTTACGTAGCAATGGAATGAGGTCGGGGCAGCTCAAGAGTGTGGCGTTTCGATCTTTTCCTAGATCAGAGAATGAATTAACAATAATAAAGCTCATACTTGCATGTTCCCCCTTGCTGAAGATGGTTTATATCAAGGTCAGCAATTTTAGTTATGATGAGTCTGAAAATGTGAGGATGAATTGGGAGTTGGCTAGGAAACTGTTGAAACTCCACCGAGCTTCCCGCACAGCCTTGGTGGAATTCTTTTAGTCTTTTAGTTTATGTATGGGTTGAATACCCTATGACAATCAACTTTTCAGTTTCCTTTAATTTGTATGCATTTAGTTATGGGGAAATGATGATTACTTTATAAAAGCAGGAACAAGGGTGTCACTACCAGTAGCAATGGAAGAACTACCAGCAGCATCACTCTTCTTTGGCCATTTTGAGTTGCCCACAATGAACTGCCCAATTTGTTAATTTGCCAAATTTAAAACATTGCCTAATTTTGCCATGTAGGTTGCGCTATAAAATGCATTTTTAAAACAATGCCTAATTTTGCTAGGCAGAAGAGAAATGTCACCAGCAGGAGCAAGGGTGTCACTACCAGTAGCAATGGAAGATCTACCAGCAGCATCACATTTTTAGTTGCCCATTATTAGTTGCCCAATCTGTAAAGTTGCCCTATTTACGTTGCCCAGTTATTTAAGTTGTCCTTTAAATTTTGATTTTTTGTACAACAAAAAGACAAACCAATTAAACGTCGATACTTAAACCACATATTGTTTGTTATTTCGAGTGACGGTCTAAAATTTGCTTATGGCGGTCATGTAGCAACTAAACCAAGCAGTAGAACATTTAGCCTAGCAGTAGTAGAATGTATGTTAACTGGCAGTACCAATTTACCCACTTTAGTATAGTCATCATTTTTATGTTGCCCAGTTTTAGTTGACCGTCCATTGTAAGTTGCCCATTTTAAAAACGATGCCTAATTTTCCCATGTAGGTTGCGATACATACAGTACACAATAGTACTTCAACTTTATTTTATTTCACTGCCACATGGTAGGTGTAATCGTAGTCATGCGATTGTCCCTTTACCAAATTTGGTACAATGCCAACACAAGTACATATAATTTATTTTATATTATTTTTAATGCCACGTAAACCTCCAGGTGTAATCATAACTATATATATGTGTCATCTACTTTATTTATTGTTTCTACTTTGCAAACCATATATTCTAACGTTTTTATAAAACGAGCCGGGAAGCCCGCGTTTTAATATATATATATAATGGAAACAAACGTTGAATTTTTAAAAATAAATACACAGCTAGTAACATAAAGAAAAGAACAAAACAGAAAAAAAAATATCTACGAAATTAAAAATAAAGTACACAACAATCTTTTATAAAATAGTTACACTACGAAATAATGTGGTGTTTTGGGTGAGAAGTCGCTTAAAAGAAGTCTATATACCACTTAGTAGGGTAATTGAAGGCATCATTTTAATCCTTTGTTGCTTGATGTTGTAGGAGCCTTTTGAGCTTTATCGGGTCCAACTCTATGAAATGAATTGCCCCTGTATCTCCCTAGCAACGTGGGCTCTTCTCATTATCTATCTCCCTTTTTGTGATGCCACAATGAACGAGAGCCTTGATGGCCAACGAGACCATTGATGGCCAACGAGAGTCTACTTCACTGGAAGGGAGTTTAGATGAGTGAGATTTGTAGAGCATTATGGTTTAGGGTTATTAGTCGTCATTTAAGAACGACTAAGTGCTATTAATAGTCATTTAAGAACATCTGTGGCCCGTGAGATGACCCTCTTGACGCTGCTTGCTAACCCACGTAATGTGTGAGTACATGCTTGAATAAGCGAGTATGTAAATGATGATCATCAGCAAATGACGTTTTGTCATTGAGTGAAGACCGTGGTTGTAATATATGGTAAGCAACTTTATATTGTTATTCAGGAACCAGTCGTAAAAAATCGATAACATCTTCAACTTCTCTAAAACGGTCGTGATTTTGATCGCTGTGATACAAAGCATTCTTCTGTGTGTTAGATGTCTTTATTGTTTCGGGGTTGGTTGCGCCTTCTTTCGTTGTAATAACCTTTTATAGAAGAGGAAACACTGTAGTTTCACGTGTGAACAGTGACGTTGCCTGACTCTTATGAGTCTGGCCACGTGCCTAAACTTGTAGCTGGAGTGCCTACCTTGCATGTGGGATTAGACATAAAGTAAACTGTCTTGTCTTTTCAAAGACTGATATTTCCAAAGGTGGATAGTATGCTCAACTGCCTATAATTTTTTGCCCAATTTTATAAAGTTGCCTATTTTTTAGTTGCCAAACTTTTAGTTTGCTCGTTTATTGTAAATTGCGCCCATTTCTTAAAACGTTACCACATTTTGCCTTGTAGGTTGCGATACAGTTCACACTTCACACAAGTACATCTAATTTATTTTATTTTATACTTCATCGTCATGTAGGTCTAATCAGAGGCTATTTGTATTTCATCAACATCATTATAATGAGGATACGAGTAACATAAGTGTATTAACATTTCAGTTTCCTTTTATTTGTATGTATTGTTTTATTTTGTTATTATTTATTTTTAATTTCTGCATGCCATTAACAACTACAAACCAACCAAGAAACCGTCCATAGTCAAGAGGAGGAGATGGCTGAAAGTGACGCGGTGCAGCAAAATTAATAGGATGAGCAGCAAAATGTGGTGGTAAACAAAATGTGGTGGTTCCTCAAAACCAGGGACACCGGCAAGATGGGTTTCAAAGCCCCTATTATCTAGAAAAGAGGATTGGCGATCTTTCGGATGGCGGTGTTTTTATGTTTTTAGTTTGTTTAGTAATTGTTGAAGGTTTTATTATTATAATCCACCATATGCTATGGTGACTTTAAGTGTGTTTAATTTGGAAGTAATAATGTTTCGTGTCTGTGTATGGTGGGATGCATGAAATATTTTTGAATCAATCATTTGGCTATGTATCAATCAGTTAGCTATACATTGAATTAGCGTGATTTATGAGCGCGTGAGACTAATTATGAGGTCCACTTACCTTTTTAAACCCTTTGAAACCAAGCAGTAGATTCCACCACTTACAAACCGATCAGAAGAACCATATCAGCTGCCGAAATTATAGCCAAGCAGCAGGAACTTTGTAACAAGCAGTAGAATGTCTGCTCAAGAGCAGCAGGAACTTTTCCCTCTTTTGCAAAGTTGCCTAATTTAAGTTGCCCATTTTTTAATTGCAAAAGTTTTAAAAATTGCCCATTTATTTAAAACGTTGTCTAATTTTGCCATGCTGATTGCGCTACAGTACACACAAGTACATCAACTTTAATGAATGCCACTTGGTAGGTGTAATCATAATCAATGAGAGTCTTGTAGTCA
Organism: Artemisia tridentata subsp. tridentata; assembly: GCA_021014915.2. Taxonomy (NCBI): domain Eukaryota; kingdom Viridiplantae; phylum Streptophyta; class Magnoliopsida; order Asterales; family Asteraceae; genus Artemisia; species Artemisia tridentata. The sequence continues at coordinate 197,363,100 of CP139508.1, read as the reverse complement.
CATACTATTGGCATTTCATTTTGGGCAACAAATTACTGTGTATGCGTGTAGAGATTTGTACTTTGGGCAACTAAATTTGCATATATAATTCTTAACCATATACAACACAACCCTCAAATAAAAAAAAAAAAAAAAAAAAAAAAAAAAAAAAACCAAAATGAATTCTTGCACAACAGATAAGTTGAAGGTGTTTATACGGTATGAAGAGAATGTGATTGCTGTTTTACTTCCAAAAGACGTCAACTTTGGCAATCTTGTGAAGTATGTATGGAAGAAGTTTCAGGTTAACGATGCATACGCAATACGGTTATCTTACAACAACGGTGGAGACCAGAGGACTATAGTTAATGAAGTCGACCTCGAAGTTTTCAAAATTCTTGTTTCGGCGACGCCGTCTCAAGAGCACACAATAATCGTACACTGCGCTATGCATACCGCTGATGTTAATTTAGATCCAGATCACCAAATGCACCGCACTGGTCTTAACTGTATGCCAACCCAACCCCAACCACCCACTTTTGATTATACCGCACCATATAAGAATAAAGGTGGTTTAAAAGTTCATCATCTGTTTGAAGATAAGGAAGAGTGCATGTATGAGATAAGTTTGAAATGTTTAAAAGAAGGGTATGAGTTTTGTGTTTCTAGATCGTGTACGTCAAGATACGCTGTGAAGTGTGTCCAACCAGAATGTGATTGGCACATAAGCTGTCGTCGATATGGGCCAACTTGCCGATTTAGAATCACTTCACTAAACGACAATCATAAATGTTCAAAAATCAAATTCAATCCAAATCACCGAAATGCATATACAAAAACATTGGCTAGAATAATATCCCCGAAGCTCGGAGATCCGACAAGAGTGTATAAGCCAAAGGACTTTATACATGATTTGAAGTTGGATATGAATATTGACATTTCATACAGACGAGCTTGGAGAGGGAGACAGTTGGCACTGGAATCAAATCAGGGCTGCCCAAAAGCCTCATTTTCGCAGCTGCCGCTATATTGTCATAATCTAAAGATTACAAACAGGGGCACAGTTACACACATACAGACCGACGATGCAAGCTGTTTTAAGAACCTATTTATAGGTTTCGGTGCTGTGGTAAGCATATTATTAAGATTCTAATCCTCTTTGTTAAGTTAAAAAAAATATATACAGATATATATAATATATTTTTTTTTTGTTTTTTTTCATAAGGGTATCAAAAGAATAGCTATGGTTATCATGTCATACACTATCCTAGGGGTATGAATATAGAAAAATAAAATCTAACTTAAAATTTAAAAAAAAATATATAATAATTATATATATATATATATATATATATATATATATATATATATATATATATATATATATATATATATAGAGGATTTATGCATAGCATAAGTGTATACAATATTAATTGGGAGGTGTTATAAGAACCCTCTCTACGCATGGGTCCCGCCTATTTTTTTTATAGAATGTACAATCTGACAAACAAGCGGCGGCAGCAGTAAAGTCAACACACCCTCCCTACCAGGAGGGTCATTATAACCCAACCTTATAAATTATCTAGTTTTAATGAATTGCAACAGCATATCACTGAAACTAAACTATACAGTTATAGAAACACAAGAAACATTTATCTGCATACGCAGAACAACATAAAGGTACAAAATATATATTTTTTGCAAATATTCTGATACTATTTTTAAAAAAAAGCAAACATCAATATTACGTGCATTAAAACAAAAGCAACACATCCATCTTATGCGCACACCGCACCTGTCTATATCAAACAACAAACATATATTGTTATTCTAAAGGTAGTCGCCTTTGTCAAACTAATCAATAAATTCACATAAAATTGAACATATCAAATATAATTATATATATAATAATATTTAATTTAATATGAATATAATGTTTTATATGATATGTGATATGACATAGTACTAATATAATATATATATATATATATATATAATCTCTATATTTTATATTTATTTTATTTTGTATCTGTTTATATGTTTTCAACCTTATGTACCATGATATATGCTACATTGTACTTCACAGATTAAGAGTTTCCTGTGTTATATGCGGCCTCTCATCATAATTGATGCCGCACATCTAAAAGGGACATACCAGGGAACAAATCTTGTCGCAGTTGCAATGGACGGAAACAATCAGATAGTACCGCTTGCCACCGGTGTTGCTCAGGGCGAGACTGGTGAATCATGGACTTGGTTTATGACGAAACTCAAAGAATGCATAGGGGAAGTTCCTAATTTGGCCATCATATCTGACAGACATCACGGAATCATCCTGGCATGTAAAACTGTATTCCCGAATGCCTTTCACGGCTATTGTTGTCGTCATTTGATGTTAAATACAAAGATGCAGACAGATACACTGAAATGCTTATACTGGAAGACATGCAAAGCGTACACAACGGAGGATTTTGCAAAGCTAATGTCTGATATTCGTTCGGTAAGACGACAGGCTCACAAAAAACTTGTTGAAGCAGGCGTCGAGAAATGGTCAAGGGCACATTGCCCTGGGCAGAGGTACAATTATTTAACCTCAAACAGTGTCGAATCCATAAATGCTTTAACAAAGCTTGTGCGCCACTGCCCGATAACAACGCTGATGGAATGGTATAGAGGTCTTCTTCAGAGCTGGTATTACCACCGCCGAGCAAAATATGCAGGTAATAGATTGTTTTAATTTCAATACGTTTACTGAAGAATAATGAAATACTAGACACTAAACAAACTTTATTATTTATGGTTAGATGCCCCGGATGATGATCTTTCTGAATGGGCAACTGCAAAAGTGAATGGCAGAATGGCCAAAAGTGCAAACTGGAAGGTTTTGGGGATTGACAAGGACAGAGTGTATGAAGTACGGGACACAAAAAAAAGGCATATTGTTGATTTGGAACAGGGTGAATGCACTTGCCGACAATGGCAGCTTTCGGGATTACCATGCGGACATGTCTGTGCTGTTGGTAGATTTGCAGGGCTGACTAGTGTGAAGAAACTGGCTAAAGCTTGGTTTTATAATACAACACTTAAAGGCACATACGAAGACATGGTTTATCCTTTAAAAGACATGACGATGTGGGACACTCCAGACAACATCCAAGTTGTATCACCCCCTATTGTTTGCAATAGGCGACCAGGTAGACCCAAAAAAAGAAACAGAATTCCCTCTCAAGGCGAGGTGCCTACAATCATTACGTGCGGAAGGTGTGGAAGGCCAGGACATAACCGGCTAACGTGCAATGCAACAATTGTGATAGAAAAGGTTGAAATTTTATTTATTATGCCACAATTAAGTAGTTGTGATTATTGGGGCCCTAATGTTTATGTGTACCTGTATACAGAAAAGTCCAGCCGGTCCAAGGAAAAAGACCCGTGTGGTGGAGGGTTCATCTAATCAAAGTAACGGAACACAACCCGAGGCAAATTCAGAGTTTATGCACAGGGTGATGAATGCGCCCGAGGCACCCAACTCAAGTCAAGCACAGGAGCAGCCGAACTCATCCAATCCACACATTAATTCGCTGTCAGATTTCCCTACTCCAGACAAGTTTTTACAGTAAAGACCCCCAATGACACACCCTATATTTAAATTTATGCACTCACTTCCTAGTTGGTACCATGTTTTGTTTAACTAAGAATAACAAGTGTGGGTCGTTTGGTGTGTAATAAACATTAGTATTAAACTATGTTATGAAAGTTTGATGGAGGCAAACAATTAGCGGTTGTGTGTGTTTGTGGTAAATTAAATTGAAAATACAAGTAAATAAACGTACCAACCAGCAGTCAATCAGATTGCAGTTCAACCATATTGGATCGCCCGTTAATGAAGGCCCTGACTGTATGTTTTTACTACTTGGAAAATGATATGGTTGCTTCATTCAAATTGATTCATTGTTTCAGTTCGTTTGTTTCTACCCTTAACTATGTTTCTTTCCAGCAGATCATCTTCAAACACCTTCGATTTAGCTTTATCTGAACCATTTGGTTTCGCTATTTGTATGCCAACCTCGTGTAACATTTTTTCTTAACCAGTTCCACTTCCTTCCTATATATGTACCATTTTCATTGACATCCAACCAACCATTTTCATTGTACTTGAACGGAGTTGAACTACACCAACACTGGCCAGCGCCCTCCTCTTGCCAAACCATGTTGTTAAAATAATACTTTGATAACGGCTGTTGCTTGTGAGCAATAAACAGGTCCATGGAACCATTGTTCGAAGCATGACTGGAAAATCTACGAACATCTGTATGGCACTGTGTAGCAAAGTTAAAGCATTTGCAAGTGACATGTTGGGTTTAGAATAAAACAAAGCCCATTTATCACCACCAATGTCATTTATAAGACTATTAAGTGCCCTAGTAAAAACACCCCTGTCAGAGGTCAAACACCAAACGTTCCCAATACACCCATCAACATAACGAAGTGGATCGAGAGCAAATTCCACATATTTGTGTACTTTGAACTCAACTTTCATCCAGAAACTTAATTAAACATGAGTATAGTTTATAGTTACAAACTAAAAACAATTATGTAGCTTTTTGGCACCCATAATTAACAAACTAAGTCCGTTGCACAAAATAAAAAAAAAAAAAAAAAACAAAAATAAACAAATAATCAAATAAAAAAATCTTCTTTATTCACTGTAACATCATATTTATATGAACAAAAAAAGGAATAATATAGTTATGGGAAAGTACAACAAACCTAGAATACGTGATATAAAGATGAAAAGGACAGCAATTTTATTATTTTGGATTCGTGTGGTGACAATGACCTAGGGTTTGATCTGCTTTTTGGGGATATTGTGTTTGTTGGGAACAAAAAGGATATGTGGGGTTACAGTGTTTCCGTGCAAATTACACGTTTGGTCCTCAGACGTGCAATTTTATAATAAACTTTTGACTTAATTTCTAAAATGGTCCCTGTATTTTATGTTGTAAAAGTCGTTGTCTGTTTACAGCATGTACATTGTCCCTTTACCAAATTTGGTACATTGTAATTTGACTTCTAAAAGTCAAATAACAGAATTATGGTTTAAACCAACTTTCGCAAAATATTCACAAAGTTATGGTCTAAAAGTCTGCACATTTTGCACATATTACACAGTTATTGTCTGTTACTTAAATTACACAGTTATGGGTTAAACCATAAATAAGTCAAATTGCACAGTCAAGGACCAATTTCCATTCACTCCCATTAAACACAATGTGCAAAAAATTTTATGTACATGAAACAGTTTACCAACCGAACATTGAATGACTATCTTCAATAAAAAGGTCTTTAAATTCGCTTAAGCATACACACGACCTACTCAAGAAACCTGTATTATTCACCCAAACTCTTACACAAGTAAAACCAGGTTTCACACTTGGTTATAATATGGTCATAGGTCAGTGGACTAAACCCGTTATGTGCCCCAAGAATGGGTACTAAAAGTGTTCAACCCGTTCGAGTATAGGGTCCCTTTTTTTCAAATTAACTCTAAAGTTTTTATAAGTCTTATTTTAGTAAAAAAATTGGATTTATACAAAAATAAAATAAGGCCTCACACGTGCAAATATTTTAGTCCTTTATATAAACACCCCCGCTCCCAACTGCTTTCCCTTATTTCCCAATTGTTTTAAATCTTGAAACCCTAAAGTATGAGTTCGCGAAATAGAGCGACAACCCGAGTAATTGATGGTAAAATTGAATACTTTTGTAGGTGTGCTATTCGACTCACAGTTAAGACTTCAACAACAAGGACAAATCCGGGTAAACGATTTGTAAAATGCTCAGTTTGTGAAGTGTATGACTTTTTAGATGGTGATCTTCCAAGTGAATACTATAAAGATTTGGTGTATGGATTCTTACAAAACGCCAAACGATTGAACAAGACTGTGGACTACCAGCAGGTGATTGATGCTCTTGCTTTGGACAAGTCAATAATGGAAGAAGAGTTGAATGATATAAAGGCAAAGTTGAAGCTGTATGAGCGATTGTTTTTCATTTTGATAGGATCTTTTGCAGTTGTTTGTGTTGGGTTTGGGATGATAATAGGAAAATAATGTAGTGGCGTGGATTTGATGTAGTCCATGGAATGAAATGAAGTTGTATCTTTTGTTAGTAAATACGAGTAATATGTTTCCTCTTGCAAATCTAGTGTTTTATATAAATAAAGATAGATTGATTCGTCATACAAGGCATTCGCATGTTCTGCTTCATGGTTAATCGGATTAAAATGGTTACAATTATCCTTTCTTAGATACTGACATTTTTTTTTTTTTTTTTTTTTTATAGGTTTATAAGCGGGTATGTTTGGTAGTACTAAAACACCCGCCAAAATAATCGGTTGCCCTAGCATTTCTTGTGTTTTATGGGGTGGTCAAACAAGTAGCAAGAAAATATGATCAACAGAAAATATAACGATGTATCCAAAAAGGGTATGGCATGGCATGGCATTTAACCTTTTTTCTTAATTTAATTACAATCTTGTTGTTTTCAACTTTCCATTACAACAACCCTAGATTGCAACTTTCTATCATTAAGGAACCACCTTATTGTTTCTCCAATACCTCCACTCTTCCGCTGCTTGCATAGAGCTTTATGATACATCAACCTTTTTCGCCTCCGCAAATATGAAGTTCGTGATCCAAACTTGAACTTCCTTGAGTATTTCTTTTTACCAACACGTCGACCGGTCGTAGGATGCACACTAGTCCCACCTTCTTCATGAACTGCTGACCCACCCACATCCAGCACAACCTCGTCTTCAAAACAGTGATCATTAGAAAGACTTGGCAGTTTTGAACCATTGTAACTGAGTACAGCATTTTGCCACTCATAAGGCGGCGAGCGAGACCACCCAACGTCAATGGCAGGAACATCGAGACCAACAACACCTGGCATGCAATCTTCTTCAAAAAAATAAAGCCCATCAACGATAGAGTCACTATGCAAAAAGTCTTTAAAAAGATTTCTACATTTAAAATTAGTTCCTTTGATTCTCGGTTCTGAAGGAGGTGTTCTTAGAGGAGGTGAACGACCTTCTTCCTCCTCCCATGCCTCCAGAGCAGCAGCCGATTTAGATGTAGCAACTACCATTGCTTCCGTATGTTTTTTAAACTTTAACAAAATTTCCTCATCATAAAAATCATAAGTAAGATTTTTATAATAGAAACCTGCTAGGTTTTGTGGTGCATGGACAACATACAAATGGAGCAAACCATAACACTCAGCCGTGTCATACATCTTTCGCATATGACATTCAGCTTCAATCAAATGCAAGCCTTCTGCTAGAGAATGTCTTGGACAACAAAAATACAAAAAACGAATTTCTTGATCTAGTTGGAAGGTTAACAAGTCAAGCAACTGATCCAATTTCATCCTGTTCGACTTGCATACCTTCAATGTCATTGTTTTGCCATATTCATACTTTAAGCCTGAATATTCTAAGAAAACACCATCATAGTTAATCTCAAGGACTATATGTGTAGTAGTGATGACGTGTGACCTGTACACAAGAAACATAAATTTATTCAAAATAAATAAAAGTTAGCAACTAAGCATATGATAACATTACACAGTTAAGACATACATGCATACCTTTGTTTGATGTCCGCCGAATCAGCATGGGGGTTTGCAGGGACTTTCTTTGGAGGAGTTTGATGAGGGTCCATGATGATTTAACAAGTAATAATGTAAGTGGGACTTAATGAAGTGGTAAGTTAGTCGAACATATATATATTATATATATATATATAATATAATATATATATATATATAATATATAAGAAAGCTATATATCCATTTGGTTGAATAGGAACATGTGAGAAAGAGTGAATTAGTTTGTAATAATGTAAAGTAAAATATATTATAGAGGTATTAACGGTGGTATGTATTAGTTGAATTATCCAGATTTTAAAGGCCCAATGGCCACGTTTAAGAAGGTGTAAAATTATTGAGTCCACACTTTCTCACGTTTTAAAGGCCAAATGGCCAAATGGGTGTAACAAAATATTTTTACACATATAAGTGTGGAGATATTATCCAAATTTATATGTTTAAAAGTGTGGAAATATTTTTTGAATGTGCACAACTAAAAGTGTGGAAAAAATGCGAATAATGTTTATAATAAAAAGTGAGAAAACATTTGCTACACATATTAGTGTAGCTTTATTATAATTTTACACACTTATATATGTGGTTTATTTTTTAAATATTTGTGACACTTATAAATGAAGCGAAATTATTATCCACATAAAAAAATAAGTCCACGGTTGACCATACCGTGGCAAAATAAGTGTGAAGAATAGCACTATTTTTTTGGGGAGTAAATTATATTGATAACTAAAGGTTGAGAATACAACAAGGACACATAAGATGAACAAAAATAAACAAACTAATTGAACATAGGGTAATATCTATGCTTGTAATAAAACCGAACCATCTTTTCACGATACGCTAACGCAACGTCAACGGGGTCATCAACATCCAACGATAGACCATGTGACAAACGATATAGAAATATACACACCCACACACCACAATCACCAAAGATACCCCCTTGCTTTGGAACTTTCTCCTCAAGCCTAAACGTGATGTTATATTCGCTCGGACGCATTCCATTCTTATCGAAAACTTTGGCACGTTCTAGAACCCGTGGAAGTCGAGCCTGTATAATAGGATAAAATGTAAGTATACATAGACGGGAGATCTTAAGGTACACTTTGTAAGTAATGCTATTAAATGTGATCCATTTACCAGCAAGGTTTGTCCATAAACAGTTTAATTGTTTATTTTTTTGGTGATAGTTAGTTCAGATTATTTGTTAAGCTATTTAAGGTTTAGTGTTCCTTACTTCATATGCAGTGTTGTACCATTTGATTAGTTAACAAACTGATTGTGACATAAACTTGTTTAATTTCATTACAAGATGAAAAACTAGTACACCCAACACTGGAGGTACACGGATGATAAACACAAAACACAAAACACAAAGCACAAGAGACTATAGCGTGACAGGAATAAAGAGCAAGCACATAGCAGGCCGGGATGGAGGTTCAACAGTTATTGCGCATCTTTGCCAGAAATGAGATTGTATTGACAACTTTGATTTGAGTTTCACTGATGAGTATCATCAGTGTCCTACTCTTCTCAAGGTCCTCATCTTGAATTTGAAGTAGCAAATCTAAAGACTTAGTTGCGAGACTGGACCCAACAACAGTTTGGAGCTGTTTGATCTGGTCACCCCTTTCCTTGCAACGGCGTGTGAGCTCTACCACCTCCAGCTGAAGTGAGTTTATGAGCTTAAAGTCACGGTCAATATTAGTTTTAACCAAACTGGTCAGCAGATCCTTCAAAAGGTTTTGTTGATCCATAGATATTCGAAGTGAAAGCTTGTGTGTGTGTAAAGGTGAGTTGGGTTCTAAATATGGTATGAAATTGAACTATTATATGGATCGTTTAATATTTAAAAGTGGGGTGACCCTTACATTTGAATTTAGTCAACGGTAATAAATTAGGTTTGTTAATTGGTGAATAGTTGGGTCATGTCAATATATTGTTTAATATATAACCCCGATATTGTTAAACCGGAATTCTGCTGCTATTAAATGACTCTGGACAGTGTCATACAGTGGTCACTTCCTGTCCACTAATTTTCAACGCAACGATAATTCAAATTGGGCACCTTTTATCAAAGATTGCCAAAATAAGCCAAATGTTATTAATGTGGATTAGACAAATGAAAATTAAGCCAAATATAATTAGGGCGGATAAGACAAATGTCATGATTGTGGCCAGAGAGCGTCAAATTGGGCACCTTTTATCAAAGATTGCCAAAATAAGCCAAATGTTATTAATGTGGATTAGACAAATGAAAATTAAGCCAAATATAATTAGGGCGGATAAGACAAATGTCATGATTGTGGCCAGAGAGCGTCATAAACTGCCCCCTTACTGTACACTAATTTTCAACGTAACCAAATTTCAAATTGGGCAACTTTTCATCAAAGTTGGGCAGAATAAGCCAAATGTTATTAATGCGGATTAGACTAATGAAAAGTAAGCCAAATATTATTAGGGCGGATTAGAGAAATGTAATGATTGTGGCAAGAGACTGTCATAAACTGATGCCTTCATGTCCACTAATTTACAACGCAACCCAATTCAACTTGGGCAATTTGTTGCCAAATTTAGCGAAAATAAGCCAAATGTTATAAACGGATATTAGATAAAAGTAAATTAAACCAAATATTAATAATGCGGATAAGATAAATGAAATGATTGTGGACAATGAAGTTCATATACGGCTCCCTTCAACTACAAGTACTACTTTGGAACATTTTTTTAAAAATTGGGCAATTGGGTTGAAACATAGCCCAACTAGACACATGGAATTTTACTTTGAGGTAGTTGTATGTGACCTACGTATGGTATTCAAAAAAATTATACTAGTCGCTAATTGTATTTTAAAATTCGTCAACAAGGTTGAAACATTTCCCCAATAGGCATATGTTGTTTTTACTTTTAGATACTTGTATGTGACCTTGATATGGTATTCAAAACACAATGTCGTATGTTTCTCTTCATAAAATAACAAACATACAAAAAATACGCCATGACCAGCAGTAACAAACACTGCCAGCAGAAACTAAACAATGCTACCAGCAGGAACCATGATCGGCAGAAAATACGCCATGACCAGCAGGAATGAAAACTACACTAACAGCAGCAATGAAAATAAACATTATTCTAATAATTCCTAACAAACTGTTGAGATTCTTGTATTTTAAAATTGGTCAACAAGGTTGAAACATTTCCCCAATAGACATATGTTTTTTTTACTTTGAGATACTTGTATGTGACCTAGATATGGTATTCAAAAATATTAATATTCGCTAACTGAATATAGAAACAACGTACAGTTAAATGATTTAAGTTAATGGGTAAAGAATTTGGAGGGTCAGCAAAAATTGAATAATGTTTGGGTCAGGATGGTTTAATGTGGAGAGTGTTGACGTTGACTTGTATATGGATAGTGGAGGCAACGCATATGAGTTGGATATGGAGAGGTAATGAGGTTGTGCCTGAAAAGGTGAACAAGGGAGCAGCTAGTAGAAATACTTAAAACTTTACGTGCTGCGCATGCTCAAGATGGTTCTGCTGTTGAAGATGTTGCAAAAGTTGCTAAGACTGATTCTACTGCTGAGAATCATGTTGATTCTGCTGCTGAGAATCAACTTGATTCTACCGCTGACATATTGGATGATGCTAACAGTCTGGCACATGCAATACTACAACTGAAGTATACCAACTCATCAACCCCCAAACATTGGATGATGCTGATGTTAGAGGGGGACAAGAATCACAACCACAAGCACAAAAATAAGGTATAAATAAAAATTTTAGCAACACGGACCTGTAAGCACTTCCTAACGCGGATATACCAGTCACGGGTGTGATAGTCATATGTGTCGCCGCTATCATAGAATGTCACCACTCCTGATCGTATATGAAACTGGGCAAGACACCAGTGTTTGTCCGTTTGGTTGATCGGAATAAAAACCTACAATATACAGGGTTTCTGATGAATCCTTATAGTAGGCGACATATCAATAATTACGTATACTATCTTTAAACGGCCAAAAGACCAGACTTTTAGTAAAAAATGGTCATATACAACAACTTGACTCATCATGTAACTTTAACCGCCCACACATAAACGTAGTACCTGATCCACATCGCTCCATGGACAGGGATACCTCTGGCCATCTGCGTAAAAAGATGGTGTGCCGTTTTGAAGAAGAAGCTGAAAAAAGTAACAGCTAACCATCGCCCAGTTTGCATTATTAGGTCTTACATGCCACATGTAGTCAACCCACAAGTCTATGTGCTGCAAATAAGTGTTTTAACAAAGGGTGAGAGGTAACCTTATTTATGAATTAGAGTATGCATGTACGCTCACCTGCTCAGTTAGCCAACCTTTTCTACCAGGGTCTAAGCAAACTAAGCGTAGCCAGAAATTTCGATCAACGGTGTGGTCTTCGGACCATGGAAATTTACACTGGTGAGTGTACCCCGGTTGACCAAGAAATACTTCAATATCATCGGTGAGCCACACATTTTCCACGGTATGGAACCATCGAGATAGATCCTACAAACGTGGGTAAATTTATAACATATAATGTAAAAGAGGTAACAAAACAAAATGTAAACCAACTTTAGATCATGGCAATACCTCAACCCAAGGTTGAACTCTTGTCAGCAATTCAGCGGTACGTGGGTTATTAACGTCAGGGCCGTGTTTCTTAATGGTAACTATAACCTTTTCCGCATTTTCTGATTTCGAATCAGGTTCCAAATAATTTCGCCTCTTGCTCGGTGGTAACCGAGCCAAATATCTTTGATAGTGTTTCGAATTCAGAAACGATATTCTGCGTTTCTTCTTCTCCTCCTCCATCTTCAACATGTTTTCTTCTTCCAAGCGCAACCTCTTAGCCGCTTCCTGTCTTTTCATATTATCTTCTGCCATCATCTTCTCTTCTTCTAACTGCAACCTCTCTTCCTCTGCCAACGCCCATCTCAATTCCTCTTGAATAAGATACTCCTGCAACAGGATATTGTGGATTACATATGCCGCACAAATAATATTACGCTATAAATCGGGTATACGGATAATTTGGAATAACGTATTCTACCTGAGCTAGTTCTTCGTCAGAATCAGGCAAGGCAATCAATTTCAGGTAAAATTTGTTAAGTGAATGGCAAAATTCAGAACTCGTGTTAGGAAAATGTGACTCAATATCCAGTTTCTCCTGTCAAATCATTATATTTTTTGTAAAAAAGTACAGGGTGGATGTCAAAGTAGGTACTCATATTTTTTTTTAAATGTACCTGCAGTCCGCCAGGTCTCTCACGAGCAAGAACCTGTAATATTATAACATGTATTATAAACCCGTATATACAGAGTGCATACTATTGACATAGTAAGCTGAATAAAACGCAACCTCAATAATAATCTCAAGTTTCAATACTTGGCCATTAAGCTCAGCAAGGACACGGTCCTTAAGCCTCTTGGTTGGTGAACTATTACCAGCCCTACGTTGAGTGGAATTTACTTTCAACGACTCACTGACCCGTTTGCGTGCCTTTGACAACCTGTTAAGATAAGCATCGAAGAGGGTGTAATTGGATGTGGCTGCAGCCCTGGGAACGTAGTTTTGGAAGAATTCTTGGCTCTGTATCCACCATGAAGACTCGTACTCAGGTGTATTCGGCTTGAGATCTAAACGTGTATTCGACTCCTACAAATAAACGGGGACAAATAAAATATGTAACCTTACAACTGTTTGAACGACAATTATATCTCACAAGTAACTTTGTGCGCCTAATGTTGACTTTTGAAGATAGTGCAGCTTCAAGTTCATTAGATACTAAATACAACTATTGATTGTGATTATTGTCAGATACTCTTGGTTGTGTTAACCCCATTGTCAAATCTACTTCATTTGCAAGCAACTCTTTGTGATTGATTTTTCAAGGGATTATATAGCCTTAAGGGGAGGTTAATGGAATTAAATGTTGGGTTGGTTTAGAGTTAATTGGGGATTTGACGTTAGTCACACATCATTCATTGCTGCCGATTGACCATCTCATTGCTGCCGGTTGACTTAACGTTGCTGCTGGTAGTGTTTTTTAGTCAAATGTACTCTACTTGACTACATTGCTGCGGACGTTTAGGAATTTGGGGGATTAATTTTGGGAATAAATTAAATTCAAATTAGTCAAAGTTTACGCGAGAAATTTAGAATTTAGATCTGCTAAATTTGGAAACCGTATTCACGAACTAAATATTAAATTCCTCTCCCAATATAACCGCAGTCTCTCAAATCAATTGCACATCTCATTCCTTCTTATTTGCACATCTCAATCCCTGATTCAACACTATGGCAACCCTTGAATACAAAGAAGATCACAACAAAGTTGGATTTCCTAAGAATTGGCTAGCCCACATGCATATGGCTTGTGGTAAAGGCAGTTTGAAAACAATATTTGGTACTCAATTCACCAAGGTTCTGCTGTAACCAAGAATTGGCTAGTCCTGAGCAAACATCTACAGGTAAAGACAAGTCAAATCCGTTTATAGTTGATGATTTACTAAAAATCATATGGTTATCAATGTACCATGGTCTTACACACAAAAACATTGGCTACTCCAGTAGTGATGGCTATTGGTAAAGAGACATCAAATCCATTAATTTTCAATGATTCACCTCTCACAGGAGATAACACACCTGGAAGTGATGAGAATAGTATGAAACTTAAGTGATTTGATGTACACATTGTCATAGTAGCAGTCAAGATCAAGAGAATTACATGGTAACCAGCTTAATTGGAGATGATTATATTATGTTGCTGCTTTTATATAGAGGTTGCTGCTGGAAATGTTTGCTTTAAAGATGTTGCTTCTGGTTACTTAATCTTGCTGCTGCGCAAGTGCAATCCTGCTGGTAGCTTTGGTGTGTTCCTGCTGGCAGTGTTTATTGCTGCTGGTCGTTGCTTATTTTTTAGTCGTATTACAGTTATTCTAGTTACACTTATTCTAGGATCATAGTTCATTAGTCATTGTCTTCTTCACAATCTTATATTTAGTTTCCGCATAAATATAAGTTTGTCATACAGAGATTTTTATTGGCTCAAAGATCAATCAAGGCGTCGATCCTACAAGTTGGAAAGAAAAAGACAATGCAAACTCGGGAGGAGGAAAGAGAAATGTATACTCCGGAAGAGAGACAGGATGCCATAGATGATTTGGTTCTGCAACTTAGAAAGAAGCATAAGGGATAGTACAAAAAAAACAGGCTCCTACCTATGTGTGTTCATTGCTCTCCTTAAGATTATTCATTATATTCGGCGTAGTGATTAATTTTGTTTCAATTCAAGAAAAAGAAAAAAAGATCATTGCTCAACAGGGATTCAACAATTTATTTTACGTAAATACAAATAGAAAAAAATAGTGACCTCTGAAAAAAGGTAGGAACGGTCGCTTCTTTTGAATGGTGACTTCATAGACCATGCAATAGCTCTTGGAATCACATTAGGGTCTTTACTCCACCAACGTTCAGATCTTTCAAAAGACTCGAGTATCCAAATCTAAACAAATTGTAAAACACAAACATATCAATCAGTCCATCAAAATGTTCGGCTGAAAAATATATTATTAATAAAAATAAATACAAACCTGGAAAGCAAATACAAATCCAGACAAAGTATAGGTCGGAACAGATTTTGGGTTTTTCTTCAATACTAAAAGGTGGTTATCCGTGTGCTTATCCATTACATTATGAAGTTGGTCATATAAATGGGTCCAAATATGTTCACCCCACGGAAATGCATTCCAAGCTTCTAGGTTTTCAACCAACCTCATCAATGTGTCATCAACTTGGGATGTCAATAAACGACCCATAAAGATCACCTCTAAGACTAACAAAAGAGATATCCGTATTGCGTCTTCATCACATAGCTTGCGAAACTGCTCTTCATCCTCGATGACACCAATAAGGTCTAAGTTGGTTACAATCAAACCTCGCTTGTCAGGAAACACCCTATCACGAAATTTGAGAGCACCAGAAGTGTATAACTCAAAGCTCACACTTCCAAACCGCAACCCCGTCATTAGACAAAACTCAGGACGACCAAAATGCAGAGTATGTCCATCTAGGTAATAGATAAAGGGCATATCATAATGAGACTCGTCCACTCTTCTTTGTTTCCGTACCATATAGTCAATGAGGTGTGTTTCATGTTCAAAGTATAACAAATCCAACCATTTTCCAAAGCATGTACTCCTAAACAAGTTCCGTCATTTTGCGTCTAATTTCCGATTTATCAACCAAAAGTAGTTGAGTTTGCTACTAATGATTAGTTTAGCTTCATAGTCCTAAAAGGAAAAAATATGTTAACTCAGAACATACAATTCATAACAAAATAAGTTTGAACACATGTATACAGCCAGCGTAAACACTATCATACACAGTTCAGATGATTACAACTACAACCACTTAGTGTTGGACCATAAGAATAGGGTGTTTTGCTTATGACCTTATTTGAATCAGGCATGGCGTATCAGATACAACCCAAAATCGTGGCTTATCAAATACATCCCAAAACAAAAATCAAATCATAATCCACATAAATGCATAAACAAACAAACAACACTATATTATACCAGATAAACAAAAATCAATAACGATACAAAACAAATGTAATAAAGATTCGTAATACGCTGTACATACCATATTATACCACATTTTTTCGAATCAAACAAACAATCGACGGTGTTAAATGATTTTATTGGAACACTGTTCAATGAACAGTTACTCTGTTTTCAGATGACAATCAGGGAAAACAATGGTAGTAGATTGGAGATTGAAATAATAGTGTAACAAGATAAACTAGCGCGAACATAAACCCAGTTTATTTTTTTTGACCGTGACTGTGAAACGAGATGGAGGGAAGAAGTGTATAGAGGAGATGCTGTTTGTTTTTAAATTTTTATTTTCGAATACGGTATGAACAGTAATGAAAGCAGTGAACAGTGTAAAATTTTTGAAATGACCAAAAAACCATCTGTAAAGTATACGGTTGCCCAACAAATAAAAGTTGCCCAAAATACACTACCGTACAATACGTGATTATACGAGTTGCCCTGGGCTAAGGGGGGAATTTTTTGAGATCGGGATAGATACTCTTAGCAATTGGGCAATCGGGCTATTTTAGTAATTATCCCTTAAAAAAAAGACTTCCAAAAACAATCTACACCAAATCCAACAATAAACCTCATGGCACTAAAGTTTATGCACCATCCGCATCAAAAGTAATACCTACGAATTAAATGAGCCATCATAGTTGCAAAGTTGCCAGGGAGCAATAACATGTTAACATCCCCATTTTTGTGGCATGTCAGCGCCACATCATTTTAACACCAAATAACATAACATCAAAAAATATCCGGTAATTATAATACCAAATAACTCCACATTTTAGGACCCACCTTTTTTAAAATTACAATTTACAAATTCTACCCTCAACAATTTCATTCCTTAAACATTCAATACGAAATAAAAAACATTACAATAAAAAAAATGACATAAAAAAATTACGAAAGAAAACTACGAATTGAAAAATACAAAATAAAATACAATAAGTAAATAAATTAAACTAGTTGGTTGGCGGTGGTGGCAAATTATATTTTTCGGCGATTTTCTTTTTTTCCAATTCGATCCAATATGCCGCGGCCGGATCCATCTCACTCGTTTTCATACCGAGAAATTTAAATTCCTCCAAACGCATTATTGTCTCGTCTTTCACTCTAGCCGCCTCGTACGCCGCTTGGGCCACTTCCCGTCTAACTCGAAGCTCGGATGACATGGCTTCCAAATTGCTCGACGCACTTCCCCCGGTGCTAGTCGAGGTATCGGACTTTTGTTTTTTTCCGGTGCGTGGTTTCCCAGCCGGACGTGGTCGAGCATCATCATCGAATAGCTCTTGGTTGCTTTGACCGGGGACGTCTCCAGTTAAGTCAATCGGTGTCGGCGCGTACATTTGTCTAGCATGCCTCATATTATCCACCTCATTTTCACCACTTTTTGCCAAGCGTACAGCACGTTTGTAAACCGCTAGAAACTTTTGGCAATTTGCGTTCAACGTATGCCACTTGCCTGTTAGCATATCCTTGTTACGAACTTGAAAATTTAACTTGTTGAACTCGTTCATAACTCGATACCAAAATGTGATGACCTTTTGAGAAGCTCCAACATTGTAACACCCCGTTAATTTTTAAATAGCAGCGGAAGACTTAAACGGGGTATTACCAATTAGATCACAGTCATAAGCATAGATATTTGTTAAGAAGGGAAAATTTTATATCATTCAATGAAAACTCAATATTCAGAGATTACATATTAGTTATCAAAAGGGGGTAGTAGTTCACAAAAGTGATGATGAGTTTGAAAAGAATGATATAATTATTTGAAATAAAGATGGGTAGATTTTCCATGCCCGTGCCAACTCCGTGCTTGAGATTTCCTTAGTTACCTGAGATAAACATGCTTAAAATGTCAACACAAAGGTTGAGTGAATTCACAGTGTTTTATTTGTAATAGTTTGAAACACAAGTTAAATAGTAGTGAAAACAATGATATTGCGGGGGTAATATATAGATAAACAAATATTGCCCTAAGCCTCATGACACGCAAACCTTAACTTGTAGGGGTAATAATAATAATGATATCCCAATCACAGCAATGATATGGGTGATAAATGCCCTTGTGTAGGAGTTTTGCCATACTCATAATTCGAATAAAGTGCATTTGTCTATCAATCCGGCTAACACTATAGTTATCTATCCGGCTAGTACAAATGGGTCGTAACTTCCAATAGATCTATTCACAGAATTCGCGTTCACTCGCAAGTGATTAATGGTTCATGATATAAGGGACTTTTATTGGCAGGGTGGTAACTTAGGCAATATTACTTAGCAATATCAATCAGGGAAGCATACAGAAAAATAATTGTGTCCAGATTTATAGCATGTATCTCCCCACGGGATTTGAAAACATAGTAAAATGTGGGACTATGAACTCACCTTGGTGATATAGTAGTCAAGTAGTGATCAAGTGATGTAAGTGAATAGCTCCGACTTGCGACCTAGAGTAATGTGATATATTTAGAATATTATCAACCCCTTAGTTTTAATATGGGAAATGGTGGATGTGGAAGCTACAAATGAGATCGTGTCGAATTCATGTGACGAGGACGTTTTGAATTTATCAAGGTGGGGACTTTAAGAGATCACGTTAAATTTATTTAACGTGCGAACGACAAGTTAAAATATTTAATTTAAATATTTTAAAAGTTAAGTTAAAATAGTTACGTTTTTATAAATCGTGTTACGTTAATAACTCTATTATCCTTTTTACATCAACTTTCTTATTCGACCGTTTTACACCTTTAAAAATCATACCTTTAGTTACACCCCACAAGTTTGACAGTTTTTACATTTTCGACCCCTTAACGAAATGTTTTACGAATTTAGTCCAAACTTTAGTTTTTGAAAAAGTTAACTTTTATCTTCAAAAGTTGTCTTATTTATTTCATAAAACCTTACGTAATCAGTTTTTATTTTCGAAGTTATATATCTCGAATTTTTGTTCCAGCCATTTCGCAAATACACACAAAAAGTCATGGGCTCGTTAGCCTATTAAGCCCAAAGTTTGATTTTAAAGTTTGTGAGGGACGGTTCAAGGGTGCATAGGATTAGGTCGATCTAGTGTAGTGTTCGACACTATGGGCTTTGCATGTTTGGTCGTCTCGACTCACCTATGTACAAGGTATCGTGGTACGTATTAACATATAGCCATTTTACGTATTAATTTGAAGATATAGAGTCAATCTTTAGGGTCTAAGTGGGTTTTAACATGTTTCAGTTTTCAGTTTCATTTGATAAGTTCGACTATGTATATGCATATATACGGATGATAATAGGATTGAACAAGTGTAAGTGAGACAAGGAAACTTACAACACCTAGAAAGGTGGTGATGAGTTCGAATAGCACGAGAGATTCAAGGACGAGCAACCACTTGGAAACCCTTGCGTGAATGACAACCCACGATCCAAATTATTACCCACAACCTTCGAATTTGTAATGTAACCCAAATAAGCTTTGCTTCCTTCTCCTCTTTAGTTCGACAGTAACTCAACTAAGAATAAGAGTGTGTATATTGTTTTAAGTGTTGCTTGCTTAGGTGAGAGCAAAGGTGAGGAGTGGAGGTCTCTTATAGGTGAAATGGGTAGGGTTTTAGAAGTATTTTAATCGCCCTTTGCATGGTTCTCAAGATGGTGAAGTATGGCGTGTGTTATCTTAGTCGAACAAGAGGAAGTCATAGCAACATAGAGAGGTCATGTCGAATAGATTTATGAAGCTAATGGTTTGTTTAATATCAAGCGTGGTACTAGGGAGAGAAGAATGTATTGCTTTTCCTTGATTCACAGCCGAAATGGCAAGGACTTGTGGTTATGTTGGAGGATTTGAAACATGAAACCTCTTGGTTAATAATAATTCAAAAGTAAGGTATGTGATGTCTTATTGTTTATGGTTTAGGTTTTGATTTAGGGTAGCTTTGTCTTGTCTAAGTATGGTGCAAAGTGAGATTCTCTTGACTTGTACGAGTGAAACAATATGGGTGGCTTTGTGTTGAGTCGCGACAGGAACAAAGAGCAAGAAAGAAGAGAAAAGGGTGGAGGTGCATGTTGGAGATCAAGGGACATGTTAACCATGGGGTATTCCACATTGTCAAAAGTGAGTATGGGATTATGATTTGTTTAATCCTTAGATTATGTAGTGTGGCTTGACTTTGTGTTTGGGTGGTCTTACACGTTAGAAGAAAAAGCAAAAAGGAAGAATTAGAGAGAAGTATGGGTTGTGCCCCTATGGTTGTACCTAGTCGTATAGTAGCAACAAAAGAAAGGGACCAACTAACTTGCAATTATAAAATGAGATATGGGCTTGGTCCTTGTGTGTTTCGTGGCTGGCCTAGTCCAAGAGAAAAGAAAAGTGAATGGGTGAGTATGGGCTTGGGGTTCTTGTGGTTCGGCCCAGCAGTAAACAAAAGAAAGAAAATAAGTATAGACTTTGGGCTTGTTGTGGTGTTCGGCCCAAAGAAAGAAAAGGAAAGAATTAATATCTAGCCCGGTTCGATTAGTCTCGGTGTTTTGTATTTAGTGTCGGTGCGCAAGTGAGCTATTCGTGTAACGTCACATATTCGTTAACTGAGTGACTTGTGTTTGTGTCATTATATACGTTCGTGTATATAATAAATAAAAATAAAAAATAATAAATTAATTCATAAAAATGGGGTAATCAATCTTCCATTAGTAATAAATTGGTGTTTAGCATTTAATAATGACATGGGAAATTACAAGGTATTACAGTACCCACCCGTTAGACTGGATTCGTCCCGAATCCTAAGATGTGGTAGTGGTCGGGGTTGTCTCATCAAACAAGTGGGGGTATGTAGAACGGATTTTATCTTCGCGTTCCCATGTGTACTCCGGTCCTCTCTTAGAGTTCCATCTAACTTTGACTATTGGAATCCGGCTTTGCTTTAATTGTTTGACGCCTCTATCCAAAATTTCTATTGGTTCTTCGACGAAATTTAGTTTATCGCTGAGTCGAATCTCTTTCAAGGGTATGACCAGGGTCTCATCGGACAAACACTTCTTCAGGTTCGATACGTGAAAGGTGTTATGTACTCTACTAAGCTCTTCAGGAAGTTCGAGTCTGTATGCCACAGGACCAATCCTTTCTAGGATTTTGAATGGCCAACATATCGTGGATTTAGCTTTCCACGCTTCCCAAATCTAATCATTCCTTTCCAAGGTGATACTTTCAACATGACTGGGTCCCCAACCTGAAATTTCATAGGTTTCCTTCTGTCGATCTCGGGCGGCTTGTAGACGTTGTTTGATTTGGACAATCTTTTCGGTGGTTTCGTGAATAAGTTCCGGTCCTGTGATTTGTGCATCGCCAACCTCGGTCCAACAGATAGGTGATCGACATTTTCTACCATAAAGTGCTTCGAATGGAGCAGCTTTAATGCTAGCGTGATAACTATTGTTGTATGAGAACTCTGCTAACGGTAAGTGTTTATCCCAACCTTTTCCAAAATCGATCACACATGCTCCTAGCATGTCTTCCAAGGTTTGGATAGTTCTCTCACTTTGACCGTCAGTCTGTGGGTGGTAGGCGGTACTCATATCTAACTGAGTATTCAAAGCTTTCTGCAATGATTGCCAAAATCTAGACGTGAAATGGCTATCTCGATCTAAGATGATGGAAACCGGCACTCCATGACGTGAAACTATTTCCTTCAAATATAATCGTGCAAGGGTATTTATGTCGTCGGTTTCTTTTATTGCTAAGAAGTGTGCGGATTTAGTGAGGCGATCAACAATGACCCAAATGGTGTCAAGTCCACCTGATGTATTAGGTAGCTTTGTGATGAAGTCCATTGTGATCCTTTCCCATTTCCATGTTGGAATTTCTGGTTGTGTCAACATTCCGGACGGCCTTTGGTGTTCTGCCTTTACTCTAGCACATGTTAAACATTTTTCGACATACATAGCAATGTCGGCCTTCATGTTTGGCCACCAATACATCTTCTTAAGATCCTGATACATCTTATCGGATCCCGGATGAATGGAATATTTCGACTTGTGGGATTCGTGCATGATAAGATCACGCATTCCTCCGTGAAGTGGAATCTATGCTCTGTCGCCATAACACAACGTACCGTCTTGTTTTCTCACAAAGCCGTTCTCGATCTCCAGCATCCTATGAATTCTCTCATTCGGTCTGTTTTCTTCCTTCAGGGCTTCGGCCTGAGCTTCCAAAATCTTAGCTGGAAGTGGTGAATTAATTGTCATTCCCAAAGATCGAACTCTAAGGGGTTTGATTCGTTCCTTTCGACTTAAGGCATCAGCCACAACATTTGCCTTTCCAGGATGATAACGAATCTCACAATCATAATCACTAAGCAACTCCAGCCATCGATGTTGTCTCATGTTTAACTCCTTCTGATCTAAAATATGTTGCAGACTTTTGTGATCCGTAAACACCGTGCACTTGGTGCCATACAAATAGTGTCTCCACATCTTAAGAGCGAACACTACTGCTCCTAATTCAAGATCATGGGTCGTG
This sequence comes from Artemisia tridentata subsp. tridentata, assembly GCA_021014915.2. Classification (NCBI taxonomy): domain Eukaryota; kingdom Viridiplantae; phylum Streptophyta; class Magnoliopsida; order Asterales; family Asteraceae; genus Artemisia; species Artemisia tridentata. The sequence continues at coordinate 197,340,316 of CP139508.1, read as the reverse complement.
TAGTTCTTCTCGTGGGTTTTGAGCTGTCGGGAAGCATATGCGATAAATTTACTCCTTTGCATTAACACGGCTCCTAGTCTTTGAATTGATGCGTCGCAATAAACCACGAAGTCTTCATTGCCTTCGGGTAGTGCTAATATTGGAGCTTCACAGAGTTTCTGCTTCAAGAGTTGAAAGGACGACTCTTGTTTTTCTCCCTATTCAAACTTCTTCTTCTTTTGGGTTAACTCTGTCAAAGATTTAGCGATTTTCGAAAAACCCTCGATAAATCTCCGATAGTACCCGGCAAGTCCTAAGAATTGCCGTATCTCTGTGGGGTTCGTAGGAGACGCCCAATCTTTCACTGCTACGATCTTTGCGGGATCCACTTGAATGCCTTTGCTATCAATCACATGTCCTAAGAACTGTACTTTTTCGATCCAAAAATCACACTTGGAGAATTTAGCGTACAACTCCTCCTTCTTAAGCAGTTCTAGAATGGCCTTCAAATGTTCAGCGTGCTCTTCTTTGTTGCGGGGGTAGATGAGGATATCATCAATAAATACGATCACGAATTTGTCCAAGTATGGCTTGCACACTCGGTTCATTAGGTCCATAAACACAGCTGGTGCGTTCGTCAGACCAAATGGCATCACTTGAAACTCATAGTGCCCGTATCGTGTACGAAAAGCGGTCTTCGGTATATCTCCCTCTTTAACTCTCAGTTGATGGTATCCTGACCTTAAATCAATCTTCGAGTATACACTCGATCCTTGCAGTTGATCAAACAGGTCGTCGATTCTAGGCAGCGGGTATCGGTTCTTCATGGTGAGTTTGTTCAATTCGCGATAATCGATGCACATCCAGAAGGATCCATCCTTCTTCTTAACAAACAGCACCGGAGCTCCCCATGGTGAAGAAATCAGGCGTATGAATCCTTTATCTGACAATTCTTGTAATTGCTCAGACAATTCCTTCATCTCGGATGGTGCCAACCTATAGGGTGCTCGTGCCACTGGTGCTGCTCCTGGCACTAGTTCGATCTGAAATTCTACTTGTCGAGTTGGCGGAAGACCAGGAAAGTCTTCTGGAAATACTTCAGGAAAATCTTTAACTATCGGCACATCTTCTAGTCGCTTCTCCTCCGACTTCTTCTCGGTTACTTGTGCCAAAAATGCAAGACATCCTCGGTCGATATACTTCATCATTTTGAAGCACGATATGATACTTAGTCGAGTCTTACTCCGTTCGCCACGGACTATTAAAGTTTCTACTTCACATGGGATGTGAACAACTTTCTCGTCGCATATAATTCTAGCGTGGTTCTTGGATAACCAATCCATGCCGATGACTACGTCGAAACTACCAAGTTGAATGGGCATGAGGTCTATGTCAAAAGGTTGATTTAGTAAAAGCAAGGTGCAACCTTGGATCATGGTGTTAGTTTCTACTAGTTTGCCGTCGGCTAGTTCGATTTCGTAGGTGGTGTCTAATTTGTTCGGGGTAATGTTAAGTAGGGGTGCAAATGAAGTAGACACAAAAATTTTGTCGGCTCCAGAATCAAATAAAACTTTAGCAAGATGATTATTAAGGGGAAACGTACCCGTCACAACATCGGGATCTTGTCCGACATTTCCATCTCCTAGCACATATGCTCTCCCTCGAGCATTGTTGACGGGGTTGGCAGCCTGATTTGGACACTGGTTCTTGTAGTGCCCCTTCTTTCCACACCTATGGCATACTACTGCCACCGGTTGCAAGTTGGCTCCTGTGGCCTTGCAGTCTTGGGTCTTGTGACCGGTCTTCTGGCACTTTCCACATCTAGCAAAACAGGGTCCATGATGGTGCAACTTACATCGGTTGCACAGGGGAGCGGGTCCAGCATAAACCCCAGTCCCAGTAGGTGTGGCAATGTAAGCCCTGGCAGTTTCCTGCCGGCGGTTCTGTTGGTTGTGATGGTGGTTTCGAATTTGCTGGTAGCTTTGAGTGTTGTAGAGGTTATGGCTGTGGTTGTGGTGAGAGTTACTATTGCTGTGACTGCTTCTACGATCATCAAACTTTCTTTTGTGATCGTTGCCTCCCTGCGCCTGATTACGCTTAATTTCCCTCTCAAGCAATTTCTGAGCAGTCTCCATTGCTTCTTCCAGAGTCTGTGGTTTGGATATAGTAACGATCCCTTCTATGCTTTTGGGCAACCCTTCAACATATCTCTCTAATGTTTTCTCGAAATCCGGTACCTTAGTTGGACACAGTACCGATAATTCTTGAAATCTCCTATCATAGGCTCTAAGATCATACCCTTTTACCACCAAGCGGTCAAACTCATCTTCCAATTTCCAAATTTCGGTGCGAGGACAATACTTCTTAAACATCTTCTATTTAAACTCGGCCCAAGGAAGTTGGTAAGCTCTGTCGTTACCCATTTTATGAGCAGTGGCGTTCCACCATGACAGTGCGTCATCTGCTAGAGTGCCAGTAGCAAAGGTGACTTTATCGTTTTCTGCACAGCCACTTCTTGTAAAGACAGTCTCTGAGCGCTCAAACCATCGAGCTAACTGCGTCACTCCTTCAGTACCTTTGAATGTTGGCGGTTTGCAGCTCATGAACTCCTTGTATGTGCACTTGCGAGCGGCAACTGGAACGCTTTCGGCAGTGGGCCTCGTGGCACTGCCAGTAGGAGTTGTGGCTGCAGCTTGAGCTATTAACGCAGTGGTTACACTCTCTGTGATCAGTTGGCGGATCTCCTCTGGGGTCATGATCGATCCGGCGACTGCAGTTGTTGTTCTGTTGCGGGTAGCCATGTTCTAACAATGATACAAGAACATATGTTTAGGATTTATGGTCAATATAATCAAGCGAGGTATTATAACTGTCCCCATAATAATAACACACAAACATCATTATAAGCAAAACTATCATAATTAATCATCACGACATGTTTGAATACAATCACGACACACATGGAATAATATAGCGATGTATAAGAGAGAATCACAACACACCAATGCAGAAAGAAACCATAATAACATAGATCAATACTAGTACATAGTAATCATAACCAACAATAAGTTTTAATAATTTGATACATTGTTTCCCAAAAAGAACAATACAATACAAGATTATTAATGCCACGCAGGGCAAGTTAAGATGTCACTACTACAATAGTACATGGGTAATCTATGAAGTGCCAGGTGCATCTCCGGGCCAGCGCTGTAAACCTCTAACTACATCAGTCAACTCATCCATCCTCTGGTTTCTGACTCTCTCTCTAGCCCGTGCCTCTCCAATCGTACCTCTGAGAGTGTGAATGGTGCTGTGGGTTACGGCCAATGCCTCAGTCTGATGCTCAATCATCTGCCGCTGTATCGCTACCATATCTCTCAGCTGCTGTGTCTCATGACTCTGCGTATCCATCCGATATCCAAACTCAGCAACGGTCTCTCTAACCTCCTCTAACTGTGTACCAAACAGATCAAACACCTCCTCCATAGCTATCCTGCCTACCACGAGGTTCTCGACCTCCTCCTGAATGTTCCCGACTCGCTCGAGAGATATATCGTCGATCAAACTCAGTAACTCATCAAGACGATCCTCATGCCAGTCCAGTCGAGCAGCCAGCAGTGGGATGGTGTGGTGGATAGGCTCTTCGGTGACCGGGAGGACAGCTGATGAACACTCACCCAACTCTTAAGCTCTAGGGGCTCCCTCCTGAAGTCTCCAATGACGAATGCAATCTAACAGGAATGACCATCTATGGGCATTGACTCTCCAATGAGGTCTAGGGTGGGCTGCTGCCTCAGTAGCAATCTGAACATAGGGGTCTGATGGTGAAGGTCTCATGGGATGTGCTCTGTTAGAAAAGGATAGGGGAACACTCTGAGCACGAATGGGTGAAGATGTAGGAGATGGGATGGGGGATGATAAGGGAACAGTGGTGGTCTGGGTGTAGAACACAGTAGGTGGTGGCATGGGAGATGGTAAATCCTCTAGTGAGAATGGTGGTGTCGGGAGCATATAAGGATAGGGCTGTGGCACTGATGGTGATGGCTCGGGGAAACTGGGTGGTGGTGTAGCTATGAGAGCTGGTGGTGGTGGTACTAGAGCTGGTGGAGTACGTACTCGTTTCCGAGCAGTGCAAATATAGGTGAAACTGTTAGGGCCGTACTTGAATCTCTTCCTAAAAAGGAGCTGGCTCATAAGGCTGGAGGACTCTAACTCGCTTGCGCCGGCGGACCGGTGCAGGCGGGGGTGGTGGTGGAATGGATGCAGCCGAATCAGATGAGTCCGAGTCAGATGACTCGTCGTCAGCCTCCGATCCAGAGGGGTAGTGAGGTGTCAAAGCTCGGGGTGGAGGTGGTGAAGGATAATCGTTAGCAGCTAGGAACTGCTGTGACTCGTAATACTAGTCAAGGGTCAAAGGACCATAAGCAAGTTAGGATGAAAGTGGGATAGTGGGTGAGATAACTGGTGTCAAAGCGACTTCACCCTCCTCAAAGGGCTCCGTCTCTCCAGATACATCCCCAGATGGGACAACAGATGGGATAGCGGGTGAAATGGGTAGGGTGTTATCGGTGTCAAGGTCGGATAAAATGACAGTGGGGATGAGAGGTGATGCTGGTAGTGCGTCATCACTGTCAGAAAGTATGATGATGGGGGGTGACACGGTACTGTAATATCCCAATAATAACAAGTGTAAGTCATTAATAATGTAAACATGCATTAGTCATAATAACATTCGTAGGTGATAAAACTAATTCGTTAGATATGCATAATCTGCCAAGCAAATCTCAATGCAATTATAATAACATTCGTAGGTGATAAAATTTATTCGTTATGCATAATCTGCCAAGCAAATCTCAATGCAAGTACTTGTAGGTGTTGGCACGGAGGGCATAGGGTGTTAAGGTGTAAAAATGGCCTTTTTAGAAATCGCGGTTATAGTCCAAAGTTTTTGAAAAAGCTTTTGGTTCTCTATAACCTTGGCTCTGATGCCAATCTGTAACACCCCGTTAATTTTTAAATAGCAGCGGAAGACTTAAACGGGGTATTACCAATTAGATCACAGTCATATGCATAGATATTTGTTAAGAAGGGGAAATTTTATATCATTCAATGAAAACTCAATATTCAGAGATTACATATTAGTTATCAAAAGGGGGTAGTAGTTCACAAAAGTTATGATGAGTTTGAAAAGAATGATATAATTATTTGAAATAAAGATGGGTAGATTTTCCATGCCCGTGCCAACTCCGTGCTTGAGATTTCCTTAGTTACCTGAGATAAACATGCTTAAAATGTCAACACAAAGGTTGAGTGAATTCACAGTGTTTTATTTGTAATAGTTTGAAACACAAGTTAAATAGTAGTGAAAACAATGATATTGCGGGGGTAATATATAGATAAACAAATATTACCCTAAGCCTCATGACACGCAAACCTTAACTTGTAGGGGTAATAATAATAATGATATCCCAATCATAGCAATGATATGGGTGATAAATGCCCTTGTGTAGGAGTTTTGCCATACTCATAATTCGAATAAAGTGCATTCGTCTATCAATCCGGCTAACACTATAGTTATCTATCCGGCTAGTACAAATGGGTCGTAACTTCCAATAGATCTATTCGCAGAATTCGCGTTCACTCGCAAGTGATTAATGGTTCATGATATAAGGGACTTTTATTGGCATGGTGGTAACTTAGGCAATATTACTTAGCAATATCAATCAGGGAAGCATACAGAAAAATACTTGTGTCCAGATTTATAGCATGTATCTCTCCACGGGATTTGAAAACATAGTAAAATGTGGGACTATGAACTCACCTTGGTGATATAGTAGTCAAGTAGTGATCAAGTGATGTAAGTGAATAGCTCCGACTTGCGACCTAGAGTAATGTGATATATTTAGAATATTATCAACCCCTTAGTTTTAATATGGAAAATGGTGGATGTGGAAGCTACAAATGAGATCGTGTCGAATTCATGTGACGAGGACGTTTAGAATTTATCAAGGTGGGGACTTTAAGAGATCACGTTAAATTTATTTAACGTGCGAACGACAAGTTAAAATATTTAATTTAAATATTTTAAAAGTTAAGTTAAAATAGTTACGTTTTTATAAATCGTGTTACGTTAATAACTCTATTATCCTTTTTACATCAACTTTCCTATTCGACCGTTTTACACCTTTAAAAATCATACCTTTAGTTACACCCCACAAGTTTGACAGTTTTTACATTTTTGACCCCTTAACGAAATGTTTTACGAATTTAGTCCAAACTTTAGTTTTTGAAAAAGTTAACTTTTATCTTCAAAAGTTGTCTTATTTATTTCATAAAACCTTACGTAATCAGTTTTTATTTTCGAAGTTATATATCTCGAATTTTTGTTCCAGCCATTTCGCAAATACACACAAAAAGTCATGGGCTCGTTAGCCTATTAAGCCCAAAGTTTGATTTTAAAGTTTGTGAGGGACGGTTCGAGGGTGCATAGGATTAGGTCGATCTAGTGTAGTGTTCGACACTATGGGCTTTGCATGTTTGGTCATCTCGACTCACCTATGTACAAGGTATCGTGGTACATATTAACATATAGCCATTTTACGTATTAATTTGAAGATATAGAGTCAATCTTTAGGGTCTAAGTGGGTTTTAACATGTTTCAGTTTTCAGTTTCATTTGATAAGTTCGACTATGTATATGCATATATACGGATGATAATAGGATTGAACAAGTGTAAGTGAGACAAGGAAACTTACAACACCTAGAAAGGTGGTGATGAGTTCGAATAGCACGAGAGATTCGAGGACGAGCAACCACTTGGAAACCCTTGCGTGAATGACAACCCACGATCCAAATTATTACCCACAACCTTCGAATTTGTAATGTAACCCAAATAAGCTTTGCTTCCTTCTCCTCTTTAGTTCGACAGTAACTCAACTAAGAATAAGAGTGTGTATATTGTTTTAAGTGTTGCTTGCTTAGGTGAGAGCAAAGGTGAGGAGTGGAGGTCTCTTATAGGTGAAATGGGTAGGGTTTTAGAAGTATTTTAATCGCCCTTTGCATGGTTCTCAAGATGGTGAAGTATGGCGTGTGTTGTCTTAGTCGAACAAGAGGAAGTCATAGCAACATAGAGAGGTCATGTCGAATAGATTTATGAAGCTAATGGTTTGTTTAATATCAAGCGTGGTACTAGGGAGAGAAGAATGTATTGCTTTTCCTTGATTCACAGCCGAAATGGCAAGGACTTGTGGTTATGTTGGAGGATTTGAAACATGAAACCTCTTGGTTAATAATAATTCAAAAGTAAGGTATGTGATGTCTTATTGTTTATGGTTTAGGTTTTGATTTAGGGTAGCTTTGTCTTGTCTAAGTATGGTGCAAAGTGAGATTCTCTTGACTTGTACGAGTGAAACAATATGGGTGGCTTTGTGTTGAGTCGCGACAGGAACAAAGAGCAAGAAAGAAGAGAAAAGGGTGGAGGTGCATGTTGGAGATCAAGGGACATGTTAACCATGGGGTATTCCACATTGTCAAAAGTGAGTATGGGATTATGATTTGTTTAATCCTTAGATTATGTAGTGTTGCTTGACCTTGTGTTTGGGTGGTCTTACACGTTAGCAGAAAAAGCAAAAAGGAAGAATTAGAGAGAAGTATGGGTTGTGCCCCTATGGTTGTACCTAGTCGTATAGCAGCAACAAAAGAAAGGGACCAACTAACTTGCAATTATAAAATGAGATATGGGCTTGGTCCTTGTGTGTTTCGTGGCTGGCCTAGTCCAAGAGAAAAGAAAAGTGAATGGGTGAGTATGGGCTTGGGGTTCTTGTGGTTCGGCCCAGCAGTAAACAAAAGAAAGAAAATAAGTATAGACTTTGGGCTTGTTGTGGTGTTCGGCCCAAAGAAAGAAAAGGAAAGAATTAATATCTAGCCCGGTTCGATTAGTCTCGGTGTTTTGTATTTAGTATCGGTGCGCAAGTGAGCTATTCGTGTAACGTCACATATTCGTTAACTGAGTGACTTGTGTTTGTGTCGTTATATACGTTCGTGTATATAATAAATAAATAAAAAAAATAAAAAATAAATTAATTCATAAAAATGGGGTAATCAATCTTCCATTAGTAATAAATTGGTGTTTAGCATTTAATAATGAGATGGGAAATTACAAGGTATTACAAACATTCTTATCCTCGGAAACGGCCACGTAACACTTGGCAAGTAAAACTTTCTCCTCCGGTGTCCAACGTAACGTAGTACCACTTACGTCAGGATTTTTATCATCATACACCTCGGGTTCTTTGGCTTTTTTTGCTATACGTTTACCTCCACATGTGTGTTTTCGTGGAGACGTAGCTTCAGGGTCCACAGACGCCGCTTGTGAGGATTGGATTTGTGGTGTTGGCGGTGTTTGTTGCTCGTTTGGGTTTTGTTGGAACATGAACATCAATTGTTGTTGTTGTTCGGGTGTCAAATTAAGTGGGTTAGGATATGAAGAAGATCCGGCATTTGGGTTAGGGAAAACATTTCCAAAACCCATTAAATTCAAAAAACTTAAATCGTCACGTCTCGACATTTTTTATTTTTTATTATTTTTTTTGTGAGAATAAAAGTATAGGGTGTGGGTATTTATAAGGGTTTAAAAAAAGATTTTGTCAACTTTTTTTAAAATCAAACCGTTAGGACATAACGGTAACTTATTTTATTTTATTTTATTTCATTTTATTTTTATTTTTTTTGTGAAATCCTAAAACTAGCCGTTGTAACACTTGAGGGGTGCGTTTTGTAAAATCGTCCTTGGCCTAACCCACATTGCAACGTACGTTGCTCTACCAACGTAGAAGATAACGCCGTGCCAACGTTGATGATCTCGGAGTGGGCATAACGCCATAACGGCGTTGAAAACCTTGACGATTTTACGTTTTGGCGTTACCACTCCCTAGCCTGTTACATATAGGCTAGCTTTTGATTTTGTAGAAAAATAAAATAATAATAAAAAAAATCAGTGAGTAGCCATGACTTGAGCTATTACTATTCAAATGCCAAGCTTAGATGAGCCAGCCTCCTCCTATCTTTATCTCCTTCTCTATCTTCCATCTCGATTCCAATATCATATTGCATACTAAACATTTCCACTATCAAATTGTCACTCGCACGTATTAACTAGTACTCTATCTTATATCATTTTTTAATTACATATAATCAATAAATACTAAAATTGAAATATAATCATTCAACTAATTACATAAAATTTCGGTAAATATAAATAAATAAATAAATAATATATTATTAAAATTAATCAATCAACTAAATATGGCAATTATATTCCATGTATAATATTAAAAGTCAAATATTACAAACATATAAAAAAGATTAACAATTATTTACGTATAATATATAAATCGGTTTAAGAGATAGGATGTGAATAGTTTTGTTGTTTGCCATGTAGAACGATAAGGACCCGACAAATTGATTGAGATCAGAAAGCTCGGATAACACTTAAACAAGAACTAAACGAGACTGCTTTGAAACCGCATTTTCCATGTGTGTGAAACTTGTGAAGTTATGTGTGAAGCCTTCTATTTATAGAGAGGCAGTAGAGTTTATAGATAAACCATTGAGGGATAACCAACAGCTATCAGGGAGTCAGGTGTTGATCATCAAAGGAGCAGACAAGGAGGTCAGGTGGTTTGTCAATTATAGTTCAAGGAATTGCAAGGGAAATATGCAAAACCCGAAGTTCGTTGTCCCGATGAAGATTGAATGGAATTAGTGATTCGGGTTCGTGAATCGTGTAGTGAATAGTGAATAAAAGTGAGTGATAATGATTTTTAAACTAAAATGATGAAACATAAACTAAAAACAGTAAATCAAGCAAGGGAAAATTCTATTCTAAGGCAAACGTAAAATGAATCCTAAATACGCGCGAATAAATCAAAAACTACGTATGAGCGCAAAATAAAAATTGAATTTGAAGCACTACTAATCCTACGGGCATGAAAATAATTTTCCTACATTCTAAATGATAAAATAAATTTTTAGGAAAAAGAATTATATTTTTTTTATTTTTTTTTATTTTTTATGAATTTAAAACTAAAAGAAACTAATTAAATGATTTAAAAAAAGTAAACTGATTTGGAAAAATATGAAACTTTTCAGAAAAATCTTAAATGATATTTAGAAACTATGAAAAATGAAATTGGAACTTTGCTAAACCCTAATAAGCAGTTTGGGCTAAAAAGCAGTTTTGAAAAAGCTCAAAAATAAGCTAAAAAGCACCAAAAATTATCAAAAGCCCAAAATCAGAACTACACACTAATTCAAGCTCAAGACAACTAATAGTGACCAATTAAGCTGTTAGAATAAGCAAATAAGCAGTTGGTGCAGAAAACAAATTGGGACAGAGAAACAAGAGTGAACAGCCCTTTTGCAGCTGTCCTATAAGCTAGGCATAAGCTAATTGGGGGAATCCAAAAGTAGAAACTAAAAGCTGATACTACAAGCTTCTTTCAGACCAAAATTGCCCAAATTCTAATCTCAATTGCTTATTCAATTTGACCCAAGAACAGATGCCTATGGAAACTGAAATTCTGATGCAGACATGAACAATCTAATGGGGGAATTTGCAGACTAAATATAAGCTAGTAAATAAGCTACAAAGTGAAATGTAATCCCAGATCCTAAAAGCTACTACTACTGACTACTGAGAAAACCTAAAAGAATGCAAAAAGCTCAGTGATATAAGCAGATAAAAGGCAAGTAAAAAGCTGAGGTGGGCAGACTAGAGTGCAGGTCTGCACACCCTTGTCTGTTGCAGCAGTTTGGGTGTAGGGCCTTAATTCTATCCAAACTTCAATGAAACAGTACCACCTATTGTGTTCTAACTTCAACCACTTAAAAGGAACTCACAAGAGCCACAAATGATGCCACTAATAAGCTCAGCTTATTGAGAGCTTATGAGAACAGTAATGCTTCTAAAGTTGCTCCTATAAGCCAAAAACCTCAAAACAAATCAAAATCACTCAAGTCCTATTGAAAACTGCTTATCCAACCTATATTAAGCTAGATCAAAAATGATCAACCAGCAAATGAACAGTGATGGTTATTTTGACCCATATTAGAAGCTAATGCCAAACATCCTAGTAGTAGTCTTGTTTTAAAGTTTGAAGTTGTAAAAGCTTTTTTTTAAACTATAATAATGAACTACAAATCATTACTGACTTTATTAAGATAAAAAAAAAAAAAAAAAAAACAATATTAATACAGCACCTGAATAAGTTAGATAAGCAGTTGGCTTATTTTAGACTATTTTGAGATTTTCAAAGGCAAATGGCAATTTACTAATCCTAACAACTAATAAACTTTAGAAAGCAATAAGTAATAGAAATAAGCTGAGATTAAGGAGAATAAGCAGTACCAGAAGCATGAATAAGCATAGTTGACCAAACTTTGACTTTCATTAAAAACCTTAAACTGAGTACAATTTGAAAACTGAGAATTACAATAAGCCAGAACTATAATAAGCTGAATTAAAACTATTCTAAATTAAGCTACTCCTAAAATAACTCTAATCCTAACCCTAATAAGCTAACTACCTAACCCCCCCCCCCCAAATTCGTGAGTGAGGTCTTCTATTTATAGGCTTCAGCTTCAAATCACAGCCCTTGATCATTTGCCTTGTCACCTTTGCAAATCTCAGCCCTTGGATTGATTGTATGAGGTGTTTCGTCCAATAATTTTACTCTAATCAGCCATGATGGCATTCTCTCGGAGTTAGCACCCTCTGATACGTTGTCAGTCTTGTGTGAAGTACCATTTATGCCCTTAATCTCTATTAATTTGAGGGTTGGGTAAACTAGGTTTCGTGGTGAATAGTAATTTTTGGGTAAATTTGGGGATTTTGGGGCGAGGGTTTTTTTTTCTTATGTTTGACTGAGAATTAATACTCATGACCGGGTTTGGCAGTGGGTTTCGGGTAAAGGATAGGGTAAATGGGTCTTTGGTTTATTTTAGAATGGATAGTAGGCTAGGGTTTTTGGTTATGGGTTGGGTTTTTGATAAATGGATTCGGTTTGTGTTTAACATTAGACTTGGATTAAATCCGGGTATGGTTTTGTGTAGTATTGGTTTAACAAATAAGGACATATGTTGTAATTTCTGAATTTCCAAGGACTATTTCTGCCAAACTTCAAATTTGATCCAAGGACTTGTTTTGTCATTCTTCAATTCTTCAAGGGTTGACTTTGACTTTTGAGCATAGATATCTTTCCCGGCTTCGGCTTTAAATCCCTTACCGTTTCTCGTGCACGTTTTCCCGGTTTTCTTTTATTTTTGTCCAAATTTACAATATCAATCCCTGTACAATCATAAACACAAAAACACAAAATATTTAGCATAATTGGTTAGTTTTTGGTCTATTTGGGTCCGGTTTTGGTCAAATAAAGGTATGTGAATAAGCACATACCAAAATCCCCCCAGACTAAGATATTGCAGTGTCCTCACGCAATGTTATAAAAACACGTTTTCAAAACCAAAAATTTCCAATCTCTTTTTACTAACTTTGAGAAGTAATAAAATTTTCAAAAGAGATTAAGAAATCTTAAGTTCTAAAAACTCCCCGACTTTCCTTTTTATTCTATTTTTATATTTTTCATTTTTCATATTTCATATGACGGTTTGTTGACTTTCATTATCTAGCAATAATTTTTAGGGTCAACGAGTAGGAAACACGACTCATAAAGAAGTGACCATACAGATAAAATTCTTCGTCCCTGATTTTTCACGAGTCCCCAAACTAAGCTTAAAAACGAAATCACAGCTATTTACAATTTAGATGCCAACACTTCCCATCGAAGTTAATTGTGTAATTACCTCTTGCTCCCATTTTCCTAATTCGCCTCTATTTATTTTATTTTTGGTGAGAAATGAATTGCTTCATATTTTCTCGTTTCGATAAGTTTTTAATCCGATAAAGATACTAAATTAAGACACTAAGTAGTTTTCAATCTTCTCTCGAGAACCGTTTCTTTGAAAATGAGGTCCACGTCAAGGTTTTTATTTATATTTTTGCATATTTTCTATTTTTTCATTCATTACCATTTTTTATTTTTTATCATTTTTTTTATATCACTAACTTTTCACTTGCGTACCCTAAACGACGGAGCTTCACGGTTAAGTTCCAAGACCTTACACCTTCCGGAATAAAGGATCCAAGGGCCGTTACAACGGAGTGTTCCAAGACTCTAGACATTCCTGAAATGAGGATCCAATGTGGTTAGACCAAGACCTCACACATTCCTGAACTTGAGGTCCAAGGACCGGTGCAAGAGGGTAGCCAAGACCTAAACGCCTTCCGAAAATAAGGATCCAAGGCCCGATCTCGAATCCGTAGCTTACGGCACTTAACTTATTATTTTTAAACGTATTTATTAAGTAACCTTGATGTGTACCCAATTTTTAAAGCAAGGATTCTTTTAAGAAAACCAAGAACTAATCATCGGCAAAACCTAACATCTTTAATTATTCTTACAGTTATATATGGTGAAACAATTTTGTGGGAGAAAAAGGCCACAAGTAACTTCGATGAGCTCTAAAGAGAACCAACTACTCCACGCTTAGCATCTAACTTCTAAATAAACTCTATCATTTCTCGCTCTTCGAAAATTTAAAATCTTAAATAATAAGATCTGCGAATGCTTAGCCGAATGGTTAAGGAGACAAGCTAGGGCTCAACACGCCCGATCAAGTTAGAATTTTATTCCTTTTTCTCACCAGCGGAAAGTCAACAAAATGTCAAAACTTATTCTATTTTTGCACAAAAAAATTTTAAATTTTCTCATTTTTTGGATTTTTTCATTTTTGGAGGAAAAACGGGGTTGCATGAGTAAACGGCAAAAATGCAAGGCAAAAATCAAATCGAAAGATGACCCCCCCCCCTCCACACTAAAACGAGGCATTGTCTTCAATGTCTTAAAGGTAAGGGTTTTCCTACATAAATCTAAGGCCGTTTATTAATTATGCCAAAGATAAACGTTAGACGATAAGATTTAGGATATCGGATAAGCAACGAATGATGAAACTCGAGTGGAGAGAAGCAAACCACGAGCACGAGAGTCTTCATTATTCGGGCAAATCCTGGACATACACAAACAACCACGAAATACAAGAAATGGAAGAGGTAGCCCTCCTCACGTCACTTTATTAGAAAAGAGAAAAGTAGATAGATGGATAAGCATGGGGTGCCTCCCACGAAGCGCTTGTTTTTGCTCGAGTCGTATAGCTTAGACTCGCCCCAAATTTATTTGTTCTTGGGGGAGCATGTGGAAAAGATAATCTCCATCGGACTTTCGTTCAAGATGTTTGGATAAACCTTGAAGCATACGAAAGTTCCACTCCGATGAGATACCCGCGGCTTAAAAGAAGGAGAGATGCCGGGGTCGAAGATGGTATCTTCACTCCCGAAGGAATGAAAGAGAGGAGAAGTCACCGTATAAGTGAAGAAGGGGAGAAAGATCATTATCAGAATGGGAATCCATTCTTCACCATTTTCATCATTTTGTATGTTATCTTTGAAGCTTTTATGGTCATCAGCAACAAAAATCTCGGGTGGGAGGGTTGGGGTGATATCATCGATAATCAAACTCTTAGGATAGAGTACATCTCCCCCCGGGTCATGATCTTCTTCAAAATCAAAGTAATCATACTCCGGAGGAGGTATGATATGAGTGAGTTCACCGGAGAACTCCTTATGAAGAGATTCAATCATACGAGGAGAATCTGTGAGTCCCGGTTCCGTCACGGATTCATCAAGATTAGAAACAATAGAGTCCTCACCCTCAACGTTCTCTAACACCCCGTCAAAAAAGAGGATTAACGACACTAAAAGTGTACTCGTCATTATATTCAAAAAGGGGGTTAGAGAAAATCCCGGAAGTAACCTCGGAAACGTCGAGAGAATCTCCACAAAATTGCAAATCACATTCACCGTCAAATATTTCCTCAGACTCAATTGGGATTGGGACGAGGTTCTCAGCACTGGACTTTTTGAATTCTTCTGATTCCTTTTCAGGAATAGTGCTAAGATGCTCGTCCCCCATTTTTATAGTGTCCTCGAGTACTACGGGAGGAAAGACGGGTGCTATTTGAGGGAAAACGTTAAACGGAACAAGTCTCTCCTCGTCATCATCGGAATCATCATCATAGTAAATTAAGGTCTTTCGAAAGTTAGCCGCTCTTTCCTCGGCAAGTAATTCTTCCATAGACTTCCCGGGAGTATAAGTATTAAGAGTAGCCAAACTTTGATTAACCGCTTGCTCTCGATGACGAACCGCTTCGACAACGGATCCCAAAAGTTTTTTAATTTCGAGCATTCCATCTTGATTTCGATAATTGACGGGATTTTGTGGGGGTTGGTCAAAACTATGAGAATTGAAACACAATTTCGGCTCATATTGAAAATTTTCAAACGATCCCCCACAATTTTCAAAATTTGATGTAGTTTGGAACGATGTATTATTGAAATACGGTTCTTGCTCATAATAGTTTTGAGGAGGGTGATTAAAATTGTTTTGAGGATAATTGGAAATGTTCGGATTAAAATCATAAGTGTATGAATTTTCAGCTTCCGAAGCACAAATCGAACAAAAGCCAATGATAATATTTCTTCCACACCTCTCGCAAGTACACCGATGACAATAAGTCGATGTCGGATCTAACGGATTTCCACACCTATCGCAATAAAGTTGATTGAACGAAGATAAATCGGGCTGTGGTGGGTAGTCGGAAAAATTTGAAAAGTCGTTGAACGAATTCTAATTTGGATCATAAGCGAATGAATTCCTCGAACCACAAAACAAACAACTTCCGTCCCGAATATCATTACCACACCGTTCGCACGTACACCAACGACACGGTAAACCGAAAAGCGGCTCTCCACAACCGACGCAAGGGATAAATGATTCCATCAGAATTAAATATATAGAGGATTTAGAAAATAGAATTAAACTTTTAAGAGGAATGAGAGATAAAGAATTAAATGGTATGAGAGAGATAAGGAGATAAAGAATTATACGAATAAGAGGATTAAGAAGAGTATTTTTGGATTTTTAAATTTTAGAATCATTGAAAATCACAAAAGGAAAAGGAAAAATAATAGAAAAGAAAATCTTTTTGGATTTTTATATTTTTAAATATTTACAAATGAAAACGATAACTTCACGAGGAAGGGTCTTCAAAACACGAATCGATAAACGGAATCACGAACTCACTTCAACCTTCCCCGGCAGCGGCGTCAAAAAACTGGTTTGTCAATTATAGTTCAAGGAATTGCAAGGGAAATATGTAAAACTCGAAGTTCGTTGTCCCGATGAAGATTGAATGGAATTAGTGATTCGGGTTCGTGAATCGTGTAGTGAATGGTGAATAAAAGTGAGTGATAATGATTTTTAAACTAAAATGATGAAACATAAACTAAAAACAGTAAATAAAGCAAGGGAAAATTTTATTCTAAGGCAAACGTAAAAGGAATCCTAAATACGCGCGAGTAAATCAAAAACTACGTACGAGCGCAAAATAAAAAGTGAATTTGAAGCACTACTAATCCTACGGGCATGAAAATAATTTTCCTACATTCTAAATGATATAAGAAATTTTTAGGAAAAAGAATTATATTTTTTTGATTTTTATTTTATTTTTTATGAATTTAAAACTAAAAGAAACTAATTAAATGATTTAAAAATAGTAAACTGATTTGGAAAAATATGAAACTTTGCAGAAAAATCTTAAATGATATTTAGAAACTATGAAAAATGAAATTGGAACTTTGCTAAACCCTAATAAGCAGTTTGGGCTAAAAAGCAGTTTTTGAAAAAGCTCAAAAATAAGCTAAAAAGCACCAAAAATTATAAAAAGCTCAAAATCAGAACTACACACTAATTCAAGCTCAAGAAAACTAATAGTGACCAATTAAGCAGTTAGAATAAGCAAATAAGCAGTTGGTGCAGAAAATAAATTGGGACAGAGAAACAAGAGTGAACAGCCCTTTTGCAGCTGTCCTATAAGCTAGGCATAAGCTAATTGGGGGAATCCAAAAGTAGAAACTAAAAGCTGATACTACAAGCTTCTTTCAGACTAAAATTGCCCATATGCTAATCTCAATTGCTTATTCAATTTGACCCAAGAACAGATGCCTATGGAAACTGAAATTCTGATGCAGACATGAACAATCTAATGGGGGAATTTGCAGACTAAATATAAGCTAGTAAATAAGCTACAAAGTGAAATGTAATCCCAGATCCTAAAAGCTACTACTACTGACTACCGAGAAAACCTAAAAGAATGCAAAAAGCTCAGTAATATAAGCAGATAAAAGGCAAGTAAAAAGCTGAGGTGGGCAGACTAGAGTGCAGGTCTGCACACCCTTGTCTGTTGCAGCAGTTTGGGTTTAGGGCCTTAATTCTATCCAAACTTCAATGAAACAGTACCACCTATTGTGTTCTAACTTCAACCACTTAAAAGGAACTCACAAGAGCCACAAATGATGCCACTAATAAGCTCAGCTTATTGAGAGCTTATAAGAACAGTAATGCTTCTAAAGTTGCTCCTATAAGCCAAAAACCTCAAAACAAATCAAAATCACTCAAGTCCTATTGAAAACTGCTTATCCAACCTATATTAAGCTAGATCAAAAATGATCAACCAGCAAATGAACAGTGATGGTTATTTTGACCCATATTAGAAGCTAATGCCAAACATCCTAGTAGTAGTCTTGTTTTAAAGTTTGAAGTTGTAAAAGCTTTTTTTTAAACTACAATAATGAACTACAAATCATTACTGACTGTATTAAGATAAAAACAAAAGAAAACAATATCAATACAGCACCTGAATAAGCTAGATAAGCAGTTGGCTTATTTTAGACTATTTTGAGATTTTCAAAGGCAAATGGCAATTTACTAATCCTAACAACTAATAAACTTTAGAAAGCAATAAGTAATAGAAATAAGCTGAGATTAAGGAGAATAAGCAGTACCAGAAGCATGAATAAGCATAGTTGACCAAACGTTGACTTTCATTAAAAACCTTAAACTGAGTACAATTTAAAAACTGAGAATTACAATAAGCCAGAACTATAATAAGCTGAATTAAAACTATTCTAAATTAAGCTACTCCTAAAATAACTCTAATCCTAACCCTAATAAGCTAACTACCTAACCCCCCCAATTCGTGAGTGAGGTCTTCTATTTATAGGCTTCAGCTTCAAATCACAGCCCTTGATCATTTGCCTTGTCACCTTTGCAAATCTAAGCCCTTGGATTGATTGTATGAGGTGTTTCGTCCAATAATATTGCTCTAATCAGCCATGCTGGCATTCTCTCGGAGTCAGCACCCTCTGACACGTTGTCAGTCTTGTGTGAAGTACCATTTGTGCCCTTAATCTCTGTTAATTTGAGGGTTGGGTAAACTAGGGTTCGTGGTGAATAGTAATTTCTGGGTAAATTTGGGGATTTTGGGGCGCGGGTTTTTTTTCTTATGTTTGACCGAGAATTAATACTCATGACCTTGTTTGGCAGTGGGTTTCGGGTAAAGGATTGGGTAAATGGGTCTTTGGTTTATTTTAGAATGGATAGTGGGCTAGGGTTTTTGGTTATGGGCTGGGTTTTTGATAAATGGATTCGGTTTGTGTTTAACATTAGACTTGGATTAAATCCGGGTATGGTTTTGTGTAGTATTGGTTTAACAAATAAGGACCTATGTTGTAATTTCTGAATTTCCAAGGACTATTTCTGCCAAACTTCAAATTTGATCCAAGGACTTGTTTTGTCATTCTTTAATTCTTCAAGGGTTGACTTTGAATTTTGAGCATAGATATCTTTCCCGGCTTCGGCTTTAAATCCCTTTCCGTTTCTCGTGCTCGTTTTCCCGGTTTTCTTTGATTTTTGTCCAAATTTACAATACCCATCCCTGCACAATCATAAACACAAAAACACGAAATATTTGGCATAATTGGTTAGTTTTTTGTCTATTTGGGTCCGGTTTTGGTCAAATAAAGGTATGTGAATAAGCACATACCAACAGGTGGACTGTCACTGTACAGTATTAGATGGTACATCTTAACTTTTAGTGACAATTGGAAAGCAACGATACTATGCGCTCAGTAGAGTCTATAAATTTTATGGAGATGTAATTTTGGAAGTCAAGGTGATTGGAATATATGTGAAAAAGTGTACAAGATAGTTAAAGTGGTTTTGTGTTTGTGGGGCCAAATGAAAGTGATAAAGGAAGAAGACAGTTTTACCCTCATGTGCATTGCACACGTGGTACTTTAACAGTCAAAACTAATGTCCGTTTGGTCAAAAGACTGTGGGTATTAACAGTATCAGAGTTAGGGACTGTATATGCAAAAAAAATAAAATCAAAAGAGCAAAGATAAAAGTAAACGCAAACTACATAGACCATCCGTGTAATTAACTCAATAATCAATGATTCACTAAATTTGTCTTACATAATCAATGAATATATTTTTTTTACTAAAAAAATTTATTAGTCATTTAATCAATGATTATATAATAAGACTTCACAAGTATTATAGAGTATTAAAGCAAATATTGGAGTCGAATTGCTTTAAAATCTACTTGATGTATTTTCTTTTCTTTTTCGATTTTTTGTTCATAGAATTTGGAAACTTTAGTATAGAAATCGAACCATAAGAGCATAGGGTACTGATGGGTGTTTCGTTGTAGGTATTTTTAATTTAATTTTTAAATTTATATTTTGCCGGACTTATACCTTAAAGACACACTTTCACGAGCAGTGTACCCGATCAAATGTAGCCAGTGGGGTAAGTACGAGGTCGATCCCAGGAATAATATACTTAGACTTAACCTAGTGAGTTTTACTGATTTTAAGGGGGTTTTGATTGATTGATTTATATTATAAATACTAAAACAGAAAAGTAAATTAAACTAAACTATTCTACGTGTGTTGTGATCAATAAGAGAAAGTAGTGTTAGCCATGTTAATCCTATTACATTCTAGTTATCCGTCTATTAGTGCAATGATTTAATTATAAAGTATTGGTGACATCAAGATGTATGGGGAGTATATCCTTGGTCCATACAATACTCCCATACTCCTATCTAGTATAGACCAGATCACTTGGTCCATGCATCTAGCCTGTACACATGTATTCTCCTAGGCCATTTGGTCAATGCACCTGTCGGACTACAAACATTCATTAAGTCGTGTCAACTAATATATGTGATTTATCAATGGTGCCCACTTGGTCCATGTTATACCTACTCTTCTCCACTTGGTCCATGCAAGAAGAGCACTATGCTAACTTAAGTGTTCTTGTAATTGTAACACCCTCAATTTCGTGATACGCAGAGGAATTCAAACTGGGTGTTACTCGACGGCACAACAGTTATAATAATAGAAAACGAACTCTAATTGAGTCGTTTTAAAAGATTTATCATTCGAATATCAGAGTTTTCAAAATGAGGTCCCAATAGTTTTACAGGTTGTTAAATAAGTTTCGAACGATATTTAGGTTTTAGCCTTCTATCAGTATCCGTGCCCCTACGTGCCATCCTCATTCATTATGGACCTGAGATAAACATGCTAAAAGAGTCAATACAAAAGTTGGTGAGTTCATAGAGTTTATGAGTAAAATAGTTGGTTCCAATAGTCATAGGTTAAGTGAATCCATAGTGTTTGTATGCAAATCATGTTGGAGAATGCTCGTGTCATAATAACTAATTATATGGCTAGATATATGTGAGCCTATGGGGTCACACACTTATACACAGAGACACCATTTTATAGATTGTATTTATCGTATTTACAATATATAAACGACTACGTAACTCGGGATCAATAATGGGCTACCAATCACTAAGCTAGTACTTAGTTTATTGGATTGGACCAACAAATGGGCAAGCCCATTTAGGGCCCCCATGGCAAGCCTAGGTGAGAAAGGAACAAGGGAGAAAGATCAAGGGGCAAAGTGTAACTTTGATCATGATAAGTTCAAATGAGATTTGGTCTTTGATTATGACTTATCACATTAAAGACTTACCAACTTTCTCTCCTCCTTCCTCTCCCTAATGACCACGAAATTAATCACACCAATATTAGGGTTTGTGGTTTTTCATCCCATCTAACCTTATTCTAGTGTAGTTCAAGGCTAGATCGCGTGTTACGTGTTCAAGACTAGCATCGGGTGGTGATCGATGACGTGTAGTGTGGATTATTCATAGAGGTGATCTTCTTTGGTCACTTGTGGTTCTTATTTCATTCAATTAGTGTAATGATATTGGTGGTGTTACCCGGATCACGCTACAAAGGTATAAAACATGTTTGTTTAATTTGTTTTTATTTAGATTGATCATATGGCTATATGGATCCTGTTATGGTGATATTTTTCCGCTGTGCTCATTTGTTTAACATGTTATTTTATCATAGATCACCTATAGTGGTATCATGAGCCATCATATGTTGTCATATGATCATCTTGTATGCGTAAAAATGGCTAAAAACGTGGTTTTTTAATGGATTTAAAAGTGTCATTTTAAAACAGCCCCTAGGGCTTAAATATTATGAATATGTCGACCTTAAGAAGGTATTAAGATCTGGACTTTTTGATCCTATGGCCATTTGTTATGCATACGTTGTTTGTTTACTTGATCGGTACCCGTAAAATGGCCTAAAAACGCGTTTTTTTTGGAAGATTTTTAACCCGATTTCAAATCAGCCCATGAGGCTTATTTTTCTGTGGTAAAATGGTGTTAAGAAGGTCCTAACATCAGTGGGGTTTGAGTCTTTGGCCATTTGTCACGCGTACCATTCGGGGTTTTAATTCTTGTTAATTATTTCTTCGATTCGTTGGCTAACAATTTATTTCTTGTTATTTATTTTGTTATCCATGGAAAATACATGCATGTTTGTCCATGGAGTTAGCCAACACCATGTAATAATCTTTATTTTAATGTATTATTATGTGTTCATATGCAAAGCCGATGAAAACCTAGACCACTTATGCGTTGTGATTGTGATTGTTGGTTGTTTTTTTTCTTGTTTTGGGGTTTGCCAATGTTTCGGCACTTTTGTAACGTAATTCATTTTTGGTGTAGCCAATGTTTGGGCATTTTACAGTAGATACAAAGTAGATTAGTTGTATTTTACTTTATATGTATTGTAACCAAGAGCTTGGAAGCAAATGGCGAAAGATTGAAGAGTTGTAGACCGAAAGTTGCTGCTGGACACCTGTTGGGAAAACGTGATTTCCCGCTGATTGGTAAGGTATTTTTTTCTAAAATTTTTGGTGCAGGTTCAAAAGACATAGGGATACAACTTTGTCAACTGGGCCGAATCATGAGGAGGTGATCTTCCTGGGCATTTGGGCCTTGCAAAACAGAAAAACTGGGCTGACAGAATCTGATTTTCATGTGCATTATGGGCCTTTACTTGCCCATGATTGTCTTGGGGCAAGTGAGAGCCCTCCGTGTGGTTGTGTTTTATGTCCCTAGTTGACTCTTGGTTCTCGTGATGGCTCACGAGACCAAGCATAGGATTTTCATCGGTTGAGGCTTTGCATATTGTGGTTATATGTTTGTTTGGTTGTTTCGTGTATGTTGTGACTACATGTAAAATGAAAATTGTTTTCTTAAAACTTAAAACGAAACATAAACCATTTTGAACTAAGTCTTATGATTTAGTTTAACTAAGTTTAAATATGATTTGAAACTTAAAATCATTGTTTTTCTAAATAACACTTAAACTAGTTAAGTTGTTTATTTATTTATTTATTGTATTGTCCAAACTTAATAATCCACTTAGGATTTATATTAGTCTTGAAAATGGACAACTTGACACACATAAATTAAAACAATGATTAGACTTAAGTTAAGAAATGTTTTTAACTTGTGCTACGAAAAATGAATGCATGCTTCTTTCGTACACGTTTTTGATTCACATCAAAATATTTTACCCGTCAAAATTTAAGTCGTGCCGTCCAATTTTGAGGACACTTGCAATTACTTTTTGCCTATGCGTGGGACCTAGGTTGAATTGTAACCCAAGGTGACTATTCTCTATGCGTGAGACCTAGATATATTATCACACGTTTTCAAATTGGATGACTTAATCGAGTTAAGCGGTTAGACCTTGACCCGAGGCAAAGATGGGACTAAACATGCCTACATGACACTAGTTGTTTGACACTAGATGCCATGAGTCCCATAAGGATCTAAGAGTTGTACATGTAATACAATTGGTGATCGTCGCCTACCAATTGAATCTACTATTGCTAGCAGATCAACTGATGTGATAGTAGAAGCACAATGTGGATCTTAGCCTTTTCGTAAATTAATTGTTTTATATTATAAACATGGGGTAGTTAATTTATAAAAGGATAATTTTCGAAAATACTAAAAAAGGAACTTTGTAAAATCAATTAATGAATTAATGCAACAAAACCGTAAACGAAAGTTTGTTCTTTTCTTGTTAAAAGTACGAACTGAGTCGCTCTTTCCTTGTAAGAAAGAGACTTGTTCCTATCCTTTTTCTTTATGAGGAAAATTCATAATAGGAATATTTGAATTTTCCCACTTCTAATAAAACTCAAAGAATACCTACTCTAGAAATCGTGATGTCTTGTAAAAGTCAAAACGGTTAAGTATGGTTACACATCTTATTCTTTCAAGATTGTTTTATAACCCTAGTTTCGGTTTTGAAACATTGATGAAATATAAGATATTTGGATAACTTGAGAACACGTTTTCTATAGCTACCAAACTAAAATGAGTTTAAATAATTAGAAGATGGAAGTATCAATAAATCGCAAAGAGGTAAAGGAAATTACTAGCATGATTACCTAGCAGTTTGTCTTAACCCAATAAGCCTACTAAGGTCCTACATACCATTGTGGTAAAGTAGACCAATTACGGAGGAAATGCATGCCTATTTTCAAGTTAAAATAGCAATGATGGCTAGCCCATCATCTATATGTTAGAACTTGATGCACTCTCTTGAATACCTAAGTACATGTTTACTAGTCAAAGTGACTCACATTAGCAATAATGAGTAGATATTTAAAGAAAGATGGAAAGTATCCAATCGCCACTCACTCTCCAATGGTGACGTAACACATTTAAATGTTGTTTAATCCAGTGGGAGCTACGTGATTATATTACTGGTGACGAAACACATGTAATGTTGTCTAATCCAGTGGGAGTTGTAAGCTTTAATACCTTACAACTTGCCCATCTTAATTTCCAGATTGTCTTGAAATAATACATTACTTTCCACATGTTAAGCGTCATAGTTTATATAAGAACCATCGCATAAATTTTATGAGATAACTTGTCGCATTTCTGATGTTGCTTCCTGAAATGTTATCTATAAAATTGTTATGCATGATTCATTATTAAAACGATAAAGTTCTACATATCTATATTTTGAGTTTGACTAAAAATCATATGTTATCTTAGACATTGTCATATTGCTCATACAAACACACGAGCGTAGTGGTGCTTGTATACTCTCCTGATGTTGTGCCATGCACAAGTGGGAGAAATCTTAATTGTGTGCAAGGTACAACATAGCACAATATGACTAATAGTTTTTCTTGACTGAAAGGTAAGAAACTAAGATTCTACTAGGACTTCTACACATAAAATGTAGGTTGCCCTAATTAGAACAAATATCAAGATAACTTGAAAAGCTACTTCAACATATTCACTGAACTGTTTAGTAAATATGATTATGTTTTCTTGTAAGGCCATAATCATGAAGTATGAAATTAACTTGAATTTACTATTAAGGCCAAGTGTCGGCGCTCGTAATTACTTTAGTTGAATATGTTTAGGTCTCTTGAAAAGACACAAACATCAATTCCGTTAATTGTTGAAAGACTTATAACGTAAAGTAAGACGTTGATTTGTTATGTCTTCTTGTTAAGACATGTACACTTATGACGTATAATAAATGTTTGTGTTTTCTAGTCAAAACATACACATGAAGTAAAGTATGCAATAGGCTAAAATTACTATTGATGCCATCTGGTTTGACTTGATTGGTAGATATGTAAGCCCAAAAGTATAAGTTCATCTAATGAGTTGTGTGATAGTCTCACAACATTAGTCCTCATGGAATACCACAACTTTATGGTATGTCTATCATGGAAAATCAAACACTATTGATATTGTTTGATCTTTGATGACTTAAACTTTTTTACCTCCAAAGCTATCAAGGTTAGAAATTGGGTGTGCCATGTGTACACTCAATATGATTCCAACCCAGAAGGAATTTAAGACACCATTATATTATGGCATGGGATGAATCTCATTATGTCTTAATTGAAGTTCTGAATTTGTTAACTACTTAAGAGTAAGTAATTAACAAACTAGAGTCAAAAACTAACGGTGTATTTTGGATGTCCCACTTGAAAACAATTTATTGTTACTCAAGATGCTGAGTATCTAGAGATTAGTCTCTACATACAAAAGCAAGTGGGGGTACCTTTAGACCTTGAAGTTATTCAAGAACTAAATACATAACCTTCTGAGTACACTTGCTAATGTCATACTATGGTTGAACATGCATATGTTAAACCATAGATTGATATCTCTCATTCATAAATCCGCAAGGATACCTCTTGCACCTGAATGATATAGTTTTTATATCAATGCTGAGGGACATAAGTTAGAGGATCATGGTGAACCTGCTAACTACTGAGATGCATTATCAGATATTGTATCTGATGAGTAGCTCAAAAGTATGAATGTTAAAGATGCAGCCCTTAAAAGACAATCACTCATGGAGCTTGATTGATCTCTTACCAATCAGTTAGACTGTGAGGTTAAGAATGAGCTTCTTAATAAGAAGACTCAAAAGGGAAAACTTATACACGCATTTAATGCAAGACTAGTAAAAGGAGTTTACTCGTACTCAAGAAATTGACTATGACTAAATTTTTCTACCTAGAAACATTAAATGTATAAAGATGATTAATTGTCATACCTGTTTTCATATAAAAGAAATATGACAATAGGATATCAAAACACTTTTCTTGTTGATTACCTTTGCGAGGACGATGAGTAATCAAAAGGGTTTATGAATCCATATAAATCTTTATTATGTATACAAGATAAAATAATCCATGTGTGGATTAGATTATGCATCTAGGAGCAAAGATCTTGAGTTAATTATAAAATCATTAATTTGATTTTGATTAATAAGATTACTCCTAAGTACACTAAGATCAAGTTGGAGCACTGTATTTATTTTCTTAAATCTCATATGTCGTTAACATATTAGAAACAATATTCCATCTAAGCTAGACTTTAATCCTTAGCTTGGAATGAAGTTTCTCTTGAGGGATTTATAAAATAAGACATACAACCTTGTTATGTATATGTTTATTAGAATAAACATAAGCGGTTATTAAGTCTAAACACAATATGACACGTTATTGAGCGGAGTCTCAATGATCAGTCTCACTTGATGAGATTGAACACATGAATGGAAATCTTAAGTTCGACTAAAGGATTTATCATGTAAGTCATATTACGCATTGGGCTATATTTATCATTTGCATGAATGCAAGATGAGTTGATAACAACAAATATCTAAGTGAACGTCATTAGATAATTGTTAAACGAACATTATAATGGACCTACGAAGGACCAAAGATATGTTTAAACGTTTACGAATATTTAAGGAACTCTGTTTTGTTTGCATACGCTGATGCTTATTTAACTGAGATGATACTTAACTCTAGTCGTGGTAGGATGTCATCATGAATGATGACATTGCTGACTAGATGTGCTCGACTGAGAGCACTAGTGCGTTATACATTAAAAGAATAAGAATACTTTATAGTTTGAGAAACTGTACAGATGACTGTCTAATGTAGGTGTTTTGCTGGCTTCAAACACCCTATGGAATGTATTGTTGCAACACTCGTCTTGTACTTGAATGCACACATACAAAGGACAATCATCATTCAAACCTTTCATGAGTTTTGAAACAAGTATTCTCAAAGTTTACTCAGATGACTAGTTGTTGTCTTGTACAATATAATTTGATCATGGTGGGAACATCGGATTCTGACCTATGAGTAGTTTTATGCATATCTGTTTTTAGTATTTGGATAATGGAACTGTAAGCAGTCGTATTATACAATGAATTGATATACCTGGTATGATCGTCTTCATTTATACTACTGTGTTCTATATTTGCATGTTTAATCCATGAATAATTTATTTATTCTAAAATTATCCATTGTCGGTTGACGATACGGGAGTATCATCAAATTAAGGCAAATGTGAGCGTGTTGGTGATTTATTTGCCAAACTCACATGTTGTTCATTGTGATGAACATTGGATTGACCCAACCTACGAGTATTCACTACATGGATCGTCGTCAATAGTGAATATCGCAAGAGGTTATGTCTCTTATCCTAAGACTTGAGATGCAAGCAGGTCTTGCATGTGTGGAATTTCATTCCTTGATATGGTTAAACGCTGTCCTGAATAAGGTATTTATAAAAGCCATTATCAGGAGTGATATGAAGCATGTGAATGACACGTGTAGTCAAAACAGGATTTGTTCCTCCACATGTTATGGAGTTAGATACTATTGGGCCCCTCGATGAATTGAACAGATGTTTGTATGGCCATACCCAACTAGGATTAAGATGAATCTTAAATCCACTTGGTAATCTTGTTCAATATCCATATCGAGAAACAGAATAGTTGAACTATTAGAATGACTTTTTATCCATGTCTAATGTTCAACACGGTATCTGAAACAAAAGGATAGATGACATATAAACCATCTGAAATGAGACGTTTAAGAAACTAACCTCACATATTTCTAGGGGCATTGGCGTGTTGCTAGACGCTAACCATTGCTTGTATAATTACTCGATTATTATGACGTCGCAAGTGGGAGCTGTTGGAGAATGCTCGTGTCATAATAACTAATTATATGGCTAGATATATGTGAGCCTATGGGGTCACACACTTATACACAGAGACACCATTTTATAGATTGTATTTATCGTATTTACAATATATAAACGACTACGTAACTCGGGATCAATAATGGGCTACCAATAACTAAGCTAGTACTTAGTTTATTGGATTGGACCAACAAATGGGCAAGCCCATTTAGGGCCCCCATGGCAAGCCTAGGTGAGAAAGGAACAAGGGAGAAAGATCAAGGGGCAAAGTGTAACTTTGATCATGATAAGTTCAAATGAGATTTGGTCTTTGATTATGACTTATCACATTAAAGACTTACCAACTTTCTCTCCTCCTTCCTCTCCCTAATGACCACGAAATTAATCACACCCATATTAGGGTTTGTGGTTTTTTATCCCATCTAACCTTATTCTAGTGTAGTTCAAGGCTAGATCGCGTGTTACGTGTTCAAGACTAGCATCGGGTGGTGATCGATGACGTGTAGTGTGGATTATTCATAGAGGTGATCTTCTTTGGTCACTTGTGGTTCTTATTTCATTCAATTAGTGTAATGATATTGGTGGTGTTACCCGGATCACGCTACAAAGGTATAAAACATGTTTGTTTAATTTGTTTTTATTTAGATTGATCATATGGCTATATGGATCCTGTTATGGTGATATTTTTCCGCTGTGCTCATTTGTTTAACATGTTATTTTATCATAGATCACCTATAAATCAGTCGAACACAAGTTTCAAGTTTAATAGACAGTGGGCCCCGTTGTTGCACCCATAAATTCAGTAGTGGCAGTACCGTATCATTATAGTACCATATTATTACTCTAAGTCACATGAAACTCAAACGTTAACAGGTGTGACATCATAAAAATGATGTAAGTAACAGACATCATAAAAATGATGTAAGTAACAGTGCCCTCGTGTATGAGTTTGTCAACTTCCTATTGTTATCAAATAAAGTATATTTGGTTACCTTTCCGGCTAACACAAATGGGGCGTCAACTGCCAATAGATCTATTCACTATATTCGCGTTCACTCGCAAGTGATTAATGGCTCATGATATGAGGGACTTTTAGTGGCAAAAGTGTGTCTTAGGCAATATTAATCAGGATAGCATACAAAAATTATTTGTGTTCAGCATGTATTAAGTTTCAATAGACAAATAGAGTGTTTCATCTACTGAGTAAATTGTTTATGATAAACGAGTAAAATTCGTAGTTAAAACGAGCATGTTTCTCCCCCAAAGAGTTCAAAATAAGAAAAGGAGGGCTATGACTCACGGTAATCTGTAAAAGTTTAGAGTACTTATGAAAGTAAATGAAAATAGTTGAGCATGTATCTCCCCCAAAAATAATTCAAAACATATAAAAGTAGGGGCCATGAAACTCACCTTGAATTAATGATATCAAAACGTATAACGGAATATTCGATGGATAGGCCGGGGAAACCTCTACGCGCAACCTAGAATATGATGTTGTGTCTTAGGTTCTAAAACAACGAAGTGAATATATAAACATGCCTTATACAGTTATTACATTAATTATGCTTAGATACTTATTGTTTGTAAAGTTGTATAAGTATTTTAAGTCTGGATTGGGATTTTCGTTTATTTAAGTTTTCTCGTTAAAATCTACCCGTTATTTCTAAACCGTAAATGATCACGACTCGGTTTTTACGTCTTCGGAAAGGTATTTAAATGAACTTTACATATTTGTGGGTCCCACTGCCCCTAAAGTTACTTAACTAAGGTCAAATTACTAATTTAACCTTTTATATACATGTTGTTGGTTACAGCAACTCACAGTCTCGCGGAAATGGCCATAAGTAGGTCTATACGACTTCGTTTTACTCCCGGTTTTTGGTCACGTTTAAGTTAGGATGTTAGCTAAAAATTTATGTTTTGACCAATAGGGGGTTAAGTCAAGGTTTATAAGTTTTACCCGATTGAAATATGTTACTCAGATTTTGACACTTGTTACCGTTTTGGCTTTAATTTATTCTTACGGATGAGTTACGGGGTGAGCCAAGCGGCAAAATGACCAAAAGACAAAGCACTATAATCCTATATTTTTACTTATGATCTAAGTTTCACTGATCTAGCCCAGATTTCCCGTTTACAGCCCCCTGTCCAGAAACTATTTTGCATTTAAAGTCCTTACGATGTTTCTAGCGTTATAATCCAATTTACCAAGCATAATCAAATATAATAAGCATATAGAACATATTAAATACATGAAATACTAATATTTACAGTAATCAAAGGTAAATCTAGGAGTTTACTTACAATCCTTGTGAAGAACTAAACAAGAAACAAGGAACTAGAACACTAAACTAAATCCTTCATTCGAAAACCCTAGCTTCCAATCCTTTAACACAACTCTTGCAAACCTTTGCTAGCCTTGATATAACCCTTGTAAAAGCCTTTTAATCTTAGCTCTAATCACCTTGTATAGCTCTTAATCCAACCATGGAATCATCAAAGTGACACTAGTTTTATGTAGAGAAGAACTAGGCCTTCATCTTCTATTTATAACTTGGAACATGGAAATCAAATGAAGAGTGTTTGATGTTGTTGGTGAAGTGAACGACTAGGAGAGGGGAGGAGGGTATTTATAGGGCCTTGAGGAGGTTAGTTTACACTAAGGTATGGTCGAGAATGAACCACATGATACATACTTGGTTGATTTTTAGCCTTGAGACTTTCTACGGCTCCTAATATAACCCATGATGCTCTAAATGTTCCATGGCTCTCACCAAGCCACCAACACCTTGGTGAATCACTATATACACATTCATACTTAAGTGGGAGGGACTAGGTGTATAAACTTGGTATTATATAAGTTACGGAGTGAGTTTTGGTCTCGTTAATCGCTAACTGTAAGCCGTTAAGTCACGAAATTTAAAACCGAGTATCCTAAAAGTATGAAACTTCTAATAAATTATAAAAAATTTCAATATACTCTAAAAAGTATATTAAATAAGTGATAAGTTTTATCGGGGTGCTTAATTGTCGTAAAAACCTAAAACCGTAGGCTTAAAACGCGTAAAACGCAAAACCAAAAAATGTAAATTTCCAAAACTCTTGAAAATGTCGTAGGAGTTAAGGAACAAGGTGACATGGTGTAAAGTTGTTTGATCCATAGCCACAAGGTTAGGGTTTGGTTCGAATAGTTAAAAACAGAACACCTATGTGTATACTTGTTCGAATTTTAGCCTTTCGGTTTGAATGGTTTTAAAAGAAACCATGTGTATAGCTTGATAAAATGGACCAAGGTGTAGAAAATCAAAGGGACATGGTGATGTGGGTACATTGTGCTCATACATTTGCTTAGTTGATGTTCTAGTTTGTTTAGGAACTAGTTAGGGTTAGTTTGGTCATGTTTTGGTTTCATTCGAACTAGAAAGGATCAAGGGTGGTGTTTTAGGCTTAAGATACTTGTACCTAGGCTATAATATGTTGTAGTTGAGGTTTAGAAGTGTAGTAACCTTAGTTGGAGTCCTTTAGTTAGGTTTAGTTATGTTTAGTTAGGTTTAGATTAATAAAAGTATAGATTTAGGTTTCATGCTTTAAGTACTTGTACTACAAGCATTAGGAACTTGTACTTTAAGTTTGTAAATTATAAGAAAATCCAATTTAAGGCTTGTGCATTAAGGAATTGTATTATGTGCTTTACAATAGGTACACTAAGGTTTATAATAGATTTTATATTAATAATTAGTTTCCATGCATTAAGGACTTGTACATGTGCAAGAAAGACTTGTACATTTCTATAAAAATCATGTTCACATTAATTAAGGTTTGTGATTTTATTTACATAAAATAATAGAATTGTAAATTAGGGTTTGTAACGGGAAATAAACTAAAGTTAGGTTTCTGTGCTTTAATGACTTGTACATTAGGTTTAGAGTGTTGTACTTTAGGGTTTATGGTTTAGTTACGTGGAATCATAGTTGTAATGTATAAGGGTTTCGTGAAAACTCGAATAGATGGCAAACGTTTAGTTTGATCGTTTAATAATCGTATGTTAACGAAATAACGTAAAGTGGTAAATGAAAGTTGAAACCTTTTATACTTGGCATATAAAGAATGTTTATTTGCAATAAATATAAGGCATGTTGGTGTCGTATGAGCATGTTTATTAAGAATGTGAGTTATGTCACATTAGTTAGTTGTTGTGATTAGATAAACTGATAACGTTTATTCTTAAAAAAAAATTTGTTGTTGAAAATGGATAAGTATTCTTTCGTTAGAATATTAATACAAGAGGAGATTTACCGGTGGTTACAGTTTCACCCCTTTAAATGGAATCTCGTCCCGAGATTCAGTCCGTGTTAGATGTTGAAAAATGCGGTTCCTTGTGTCAATTGGTTTATAAAATAACTAGTGATGTATCTCAATTTGTCGTTTCATTGTACTGAATTTCCTTCTGAGTGTTTTATCAAATAAATGTTTCTCCTGATTCGATTTATGTTAATCATGTGACTAGGTGAGTACGTGATTGCGTGGTTTTGTAACCTTACAACAGGTTTTACCTCTCGAGGGATCTCAAGAGGCTTACAACCCCACCAGGCAGTGTACCTGACCGATGTAGTATAGTGTAGTGGTAAGTACGGGGGATTGATCGTTCTCCACAGGGAATAGTGTTCGTTAGGTGTGAAAGGCTACTCTAATTAGGTCTAAGGGTTGAGGAAGATTCTTTTTTGTATTTTTATAGTTTTTATGAAAGCAAGTAAAATCTCGGTTTTGATAGAGTGGGCGGAATTAGTTGCTAGTCAACTAACCCAATTTACTACGAATGCAATAAAATTAAATAACTGAAAATAAAATGTGGTGAGAAACTTATGTGTAGAGAAATGTGTTTACTTAGATTTCCTTACTCCCTAACTATCTTTTACCGGTTAATTAGTGTGAATTAGTCGCGTGGATGACGGGTGTATTCCTTAATACCATTCGTGGGGTGGCGTACTTACTTCCCCAACTCTACAAGCTCCTACTTCACTCCTATGTCGAGCCGGCTAGGAAGCTCCTAACATGGGATCACTAGAATTCGCTTGTGCATTAAATACAACCATAAAAACCTTTAGTACGCATTTGGTTCATGTTTCTTAAGACGTTCAAGCAAGTTACCGAATAGGAAGTTAGCCAGTTTTCTTAAGCCTAACATAGATAAACAATCATCCAATACAACTAATAACACATTAACAACCAATAATCAATAGCTAGGTTTCATTAGATCTAAGCAAACACAAGATAAATTTAGCCTAACATGTTAAACAAAAGACAAGAATAAGATAGAATCAAACAACACATAGACATATTGAATGATTAATTGATAACTTATCTTTCAATGAAACATGGAAGATCTCAAGGCACAAAGCCCTGAAAAAGTAGCTAAAATCGTCTTAGGGTTTTCTCCCAAAACTCCACACACTAAGCTCTCCACTAATGACAAAAAATTAGAAAACTATATATAGATTTTTGGATCTGACGGCGTCACCTTATGGATTGTGACGCCGTCACCTCGCCGCTTTTAAGGTTCCCGGATGACCTTCTTGACGCCGTCCCTCTTTAGCTCTTCAAAAATCCATTCTGGCCTATCAAGGCTTGACGCCGTCGAACCTTGAACGTGACGCCGTCCCCTTATGAATTAAGCCGTGACGCCCTTGATCAAGTTAAAGCGTGACGCCGTCAGAATTCACATGCTATCTCACTGGCCCGTCATGAGTAAATTTCACATCCAACTTTTCTTGCCAAGGCATGACGCCGTCCCATGTTAATTGTGACGCCGTCAAGAGTAACTTTTAGCCGATTCTTGAGACTTTGCCATTTTCTTCACTTTAATGCTCCAAAAACGTCCAAAATGCCTCCTTTTCCAGATTTCTCCTCAAAAGTACCTAAAATGACAAAAGGAACGATTTAGGGCAATATTTGATCAAATAAATGCGATTTCGGGCTTAAATGACCCCTTAAAAGCGGTACACTTTTCGCCTCATCAAATACCCTTACACTTGAGATTTGCT
Organism: Artemisia tridentata subsp. tridentata; assembly: GCA_021014915.2. Lineage (NCBI taxonomy): Eukaryota > Viridiplantae > Streptophyta > Magnoliopsida > Asterales > Asteraceae > Artemisia > Artemisia tridentata. The sequence continues at coordinate 197,306,340 of CP139508.1, read as the reverse complement.
TGTCCTCAAGCAAATGCGCTTTTATTCTAATCAAAATACAAGTTAGGGTCATTTAATGCTAACATAAAAGTAATTACAACAAATATTCGTTCCACTTCAATCATAATAAGCACGGAGATTATAAACTAGCACCTCACAAGTAGTGTTTAGATACTCACATCTCTCAAGTGTCATCAAAATAAATCTCATAAATGAAAACGGAAAATATCTCTCACTACCTGTCATAGCAAATAGATTACCATAGGCTTGGGAAAGGATCGAAAACCTCCTCCACTAGGCGTAAGCACCTAAGATAAACTATCAAAGAGGGCTTTTAAATGGGTTATAACGTTAGGTGTAGGGAAAAGGAAAACACGGTTTTGTTGGATAAAGGATATTTTACTGGTGGCGAGTTAAAAATCTTGATCAATTACATGTACTATACAATGTTGCTAAGCCAAGACTAGACTCGATCTTAAGCTAATGATAAAATAACAAAAACATAAAATAAACATAAAATAAAACGGGATGGTAGTCCGTATGTTTTTTCTATTTTTCTTTTTCTCATTTTTTTGTATTTTTCTTGATTTTTTCGATTTTTTTTTTTTTTTTTTTTTTTTTTTTTTTTTTTTTTTTTTTTGCATACACTTTTGCCCTACCATCCAAAATAATACATCATAGGGGCATTGCATTCCCCTTACACTTGAATTTTTACATAACTTTACAAATACTAATCTAATGACTCGAATTAAGATAATTGAAAAACTTGGAGTACATTTAAAACATTTAGCACATATGGGGGTAATAAATGATGTTCTTCCCCATTACTCCATTATACTAGTACTTTACCCATGAGTCCCAATCGTCCCAAAACAATATGTACAAGGATATGACTCGACTTAGCAACCATGTAATCAACTAGATAATTAACTTGGGTTTAAACAAATGTTGTAACAATAATGCACTAAAAATGAGTGCATACAAGGTAGGCTAAGGCGATTTGGGTGTACATTTAAGTGGGGTGTAAACAAATTCTTCCTTTAAGTAAAATGCTTAAAGGTCGACACGAAAAGATAGGCTCTGAGGGGTGTACTAGGGGTATCGTGTACTAAAAATGAGTACAACGCAAAGGGTGTGGGAGAATTACTTGACCAATGTAGCCAAAATAATTATAACAAAAACACAGGTGTAAAACAATGGGTTAATCCTAATGCCTCTTATCATGTAGTAAATCTAACTACACGAATGTAGTCTCACTTGTGGCCTCGGAATGGTCCTAACGCAAGTTCTAGAATCTAAGTGCTACCGGTACACACATCATAGCATAAATGCTTTTCCTACCAATTCTAGGGGTGAACCTCACATATTTGGGGGTGGAAAATTTTTTAGTGGTACGGTTTTTGTGCTAGTTATATAACTCCTATCCGTGAGACGCTCATTAAGATCAAAGTTTCACTCCTATATGTTGTAAAAAATTTTAAATTTGGCACTAAAATTACCTTAACAAGTATTTCTCTCAGTTTTATTACACATCTACCATTAAACAAACAAAAATCAAGCGTAATTGTATTCTCAAAATCGTACTTTTACCCTCCCCTTACACTTAAGATGAACATTGTCCCCAATGTTCAAATAACAAGATGTAAAAGCATAAAGTGAAAGAATGAAATCAAATACTCCCCTGATTCGCTCGGTGGATAATGAAATTACACGGTTAAATCTTCCTCCAAGGTAATGTTGAAGTTCATGACTAATGCATCGCCAAAAGCTTGATTCCATAAACATCTCCTTGTCCAAAATAACCTGTTAAACCTGAGAAAACAAACACGAAAACCTGCATAACATCGGCGGGATAAATCTATATATAAGGATATAATGCTTGTGGAATGATAATTTTGCAGATTCCTGGAGATTATAAGTTGGAGATTTAATAAAAACTTTTTAAAAACAAAACTTTCAAAAATTTCTGAAAATTAAATCTGACGCCGTCAGGTTATAACCCCTGACGCCGTCAGAAATGACCTGACAAAAATTTTCATTTTAAGTTTCCGGAAAATTTCTGGAAAAACCTTTACCTTACTTCCTGGAAATCCTGCAAAACATCATTATGACTCGATACAAGCATTTGACTCAAACAAATACTAATATGTATGCTAATTTATTATTATTACGATTCATGTTAATTTGTGTTCTAATAAACCGATTTAGATTTCCCTTACACTTATCTTTTGCAAAATACCTTTATATGTAGTTAAGACGAAGTTAAAAACAACATAAAGCATTTTCACAAATTAGTTTTTAACATGAATCAATAATAATAAGAAATTAAACACACATACGGAAAATAAAATCAAACAAACAAATAAATAAACACACAAAGCAAATAAAACAAATAAAGCTTGGGTTGCCTCCCAAGAAGCGTTTTTCTTTATTAACGAGTCTTGTAGCTAGACTCAAAGTCACGTACATTACGTGACTCCATCATCGGTCACGGTTCCTAGGCCATTCTCCTTCCCGGTTTTATATTCCGGTCCTAATTTCAAACAATCCTTGTAGAAACCGAATATCCTTTCCATAACATAGTCTACTCCTTTACTTCTATCCTCATCATTCCTATAGTAGACCGCTTGCTTGAGCTCCTTCTCAACATTTGACAAGTGTTGGAATTGTTCTATCTTATATGGCATTTGGTAGCTTACTTCATCGGTCTCATCCTTAAATCTAACTATCCCTAAGGAGGGTTCATAAGTCATTCTAGAGACCTCAACAAATGGTTTTCCAAAAATCACTTGAGTCAAGGATGCATCGACTATTGGGCGGATATCTTCTACAATTACAAAGTCGGTGACATAGGTGAAGTTTCCTACATAAACCGGTAATCCCTTAACTCTTCCCGTGAAGTTACTCATCCAACCCTTGTCAGGGAACATCCTATACCCAAGTTGATTCTTCATTATCAAGTTGTAGTGGGCTCTAGTCATGATGTTTATGGGTGATCTAAGGTCGATGTAGGCTTTCCACACATGTAGATGTCCGATGTTGCATGGTATATTGAGATTAGAAGGGTCGCCTATTTCTATGATTGGTCTACCTAGGAAGTATGGTGTCTCGGGGTCATCGAATAAGTTTGTATGATATGCGCGCTTTTCCTTAGTGGGTAGCTTATTGAAGTAGTCCTCATCATTATCTACTTCCTCAATCACACTTGTCCTAACTTCCTTATCAACCTCGACTTTCCTATCCTCATCCTTAGGTTCACTTTCTATCCTACCCTCATTCTTGTCACTTTCTTCCATGCTCCTATCGATTGGTCTAATAGTGACAACGTTGACGAAGTGGACATGTTTGGATGAAGAAGGGTCTTTGACATGGGGTCCGCTATTTGTGTTCCTAGCGTCCTTATGCGGAGGTGATAGCACTTGGTTATTGAGGGCTTTCAACAAGTTGTCAATTTTATTGGTCATCTCAGTTTGTTGTTGATTGAATTCGGTCTCGAATCTAGCTATCCGAGCTTCTTGAGATGCCATAAATTGAGACATCAATCCTTCAAAGTTATTGGTACTACCATTGCCGGAAGGATTGTTGTTGAAAGTACGGTTCGAGTTGGAACCGCTTGATTGGAAACGATTAGGTGGGTTGGAAGAATTGGTTTGTTGCGTGTTTTGGTTTTGTTTCCACCTAAGGTTCGGGTGATTTTTCCATGAGGGGTTGTATGAATCACCATAAGGGTTTGGCTCGGGTTTGAAAGTGTACCACTTGTCTCCCGCTCCGTCGGTACGCGAAGATGCGTAGTCCACAAAAGCTTGTTCGGGGAGTTCCATGCAATCACGAGTGTCGTGGGGACCACTACATAATTCACATGAAGAAGTGATTTTGTTCACTTGGCTTGAAGGTTTAGGAGCCTCGTAGGATTTCATGAGGAACTTGACTTGGTCTTCAAGTTCTATGATCCTACGGTCGGAAGTGCTTGAATTATTAGAAGGCAAAGATATTGCCTTGACCGTTTTATTCAAATCACGGGGATCACTCCAACTTTCGTTGTCATAAAGAGCAAGATCCTCTAGGAGAGCCCATGATTGTTCCGCACTTAGATCACGTAGCTTGCCACCGGCCGATTGGTCAATGGTTTGCCTCGTGGAGAGATTGATATGGTCATAGAAGATTTGGACTTGGAGCCAAAGTTCTATGCCATGGTGAGGGACTTTTTGGAGTAAGTCCTTGAATCGAGTCCATGCCTCGTAGAGAGTTTCGCCTTGACGTTGTTGGAACATCAAGATATCATTCCTTAGCTTGGTAGTTCTTCCCGGTGGGAAAAACTGAGCAAGGAAACGAGTGGTGAGATCATCCCAAGAGGTAATGGATCCTGCGGGTTGACGTTCTAGCCACTGACTAGCTTGGTCCCGCAAAGAGAATTGAAAGAGACGCAATCGGGTCGTCTCTCGAGTGGCAACATCAAGGTCTATAGAATCAATGATTTTAAGAAAGTCCTTGAGATGTTGATTAGGATCTTCAGAACGAAGTCCATGGAATGCGCATCCGCTTTGCACCAACCGGATGGTGTCGGATCGCAAGGGTGTGATATTGGCTCCTTGAGTGAGCTCAATGGTGTTTCGATAGCCATGGTGGCTAGGACGGGAATACTCTCCTAAAGTACGGGCTCTAGGAGGTGGTGGTGGTTGTTGTGGTGGTGGGTTGTGGGGGTTAAGGATATTACCATCTTCCATGATGTCGGACGGTAATGGTTACGAACAAAGACACGAAGAAAATAGATAGACTAAAGAAAACCTAGAAAAATAAAATAAAAATCTCACTAGAAAGGAATCTAGTGAGTAGACCTAATAGAAATAAAAATTCAACCTAAACAATAACTATTCCCCGGCAGCGGCGCCAAAAACTTGATTACGTGGTTTTGTAACCTTACAACAGGTTTTACCTCTCGAGGGATCTCAAGAGGCTTACAACCCCACCAGGCAGTGTACCTGACCGATGTAGTATAGTGTAGTGGTAAGTACGGGGGATTGATTGTTCTCCACAGGGAATAGTGTTCGTTAGGTGTGAAAGGCTACTCTAATTAGGTCTAAGGGTTGAGGAAGATTCTTTTTTGTATTTTTATAGTTTTTATGAAAGCAAGTAAAATCTCGGTTTTGATAGAGTGGGTGGAATTAGTTGCTAGTCAACTAACCCAATTTACTACGAATGCAATAAAATTAAATAACTGAAAATAAAATGTGGTGAGAAACTTATGTGTAGAGAAATGTGTTTACTTAGATTTCCTTACTCCCTAACTATCTTTTACCGGTTAATTAGTGTGTATTAGTCGCGTGGATGACGGGTGTATTCCTTAATACCATTCGTGGGGTGGCGTACTTACTTCCCCAACTCTACAAGCTCCTACTTCACTCCTATGTCGAGCCGGCTAGGAAGCTCCTAACATGGGATCACTAGAATTCGCTTGTGCATTAAATACAACCATAAAAACCTTTAGTACGCATTTGGTTCATGTTTCTTAAGACGTTCAAGCAAGTTACCGAATAGGAAGTTAGCCAGTTTTCTTAAGCCTAACATAGATAAACAATCATCCAATACAACTAATAACACATTAACAACCAATAATCAATAGCTAGGTTTCATTAGATCTAAGCAAACACAAGATAAATTTAGCCTAACATGTTAAACAAAAGACAAGAATAAGATAGAATCAAACAACACATAGACATATTGAATGATTAATTGATAACTTATCTTTCAATGAAACATGGAAGATCTCAAGGCACAAAGCCCTGAAAAAGTAGCTAAAATCGTCTTAGGGTTTTCTCCCAAAACTCCACACACTAAGCTCTCCACTAATGACAAAAAATTAGAAAACTATATATAGATTTTTGGATCTGACGGCGTCACCTTATGGATTGTGACGCCGTCACCTCGCCGCTTTTAGGGTTCCCGGATGACCTTCTTGACGCCGTCCCTCTTTAGCTCTTCAAAAATCCATTCTGGCCTATCAAGGCTTGACGCCGTCGAACCTTGAACGTGACGCCGTCCCCTTATGAATTAAGCCGTGACGCCCTTGATCAAGTTAAAGCGTGACGCCGTCAGAATTCACATGCTATCTCACTGGCCCGTCATGAGTAAATTTCACATCCAACTTTTCTTGCCAAGGCATGACGCCGTCCCATGTTAATTGTGACGCCGTCAAGAGTAACTTTTAGCCGATTCTTGAGACTTTGCCGTTTTCTTCACTTTAATGCTCCAAAAACGTCCAAAATGCCTCCTTTTCCAGATTTCTCCTCAAAAGTACCTAAAATGACAAAAGGAACGATTTAGGGCAATATTTGATCAAATAAATGCGATTTCGGGCTTAAATGACCCCTTAAAAGCGGTACACTTTTCGCCTCATCAGTACGTTTGGTTCTAGTTTTACTTGTGAAGGCTTATAAGTTAGAATTTGTTGTTTTACATGTGAAAAACGTTATTCCGAACGTCAAATAGACTTAGAAAAAAAATCATTTTGAATGAAGATTGTTATTTTATAAGGTTCATCATGTTTTGATAATTAGTCTTGAAAATAACATGGTTCCTAATTACTTGTTTTGTGAAAATCAAATTATTGTCATCGAAAACTGTTCTTAACAATGAAGATTTCGGATGAGAACTTAATGAATGTAGAGAAAGTTGTTGAACTTCAGCTTTTGTAGATGATGAATCAGTTTGTTCCATAGTTTTTTTTTTTTTTTTTTGAACAGTAATTTCAAACGGTCATGAACAGTAGCCCAATGGCTACTTTTCATTTTATAAATACCCCATTTTAATTTTTCATTCTTTCACCACCCATATTTCTCTCATTAATTTTTTAAAATGCCGCATGTTGTTACCATTCTTGCGATTGTGTATGTTGTTGCCGTTGCTATCTACTTGGCCTATGTTCCAGAAGAAGATTATGAATTTTTGGCCGTGGTGTTAGCGCTTCTCGTACCACTCGTAGTTCTAGCCATCGGCGTGGATAAAATATGGGGGGTAATAGTATTGCGTTAGGTATGTTGAAATAAGTCTTTGTTGTGTTTCCATGTAATCTTTAATGAATGTGTAACAAGATTTGTTTGTTTTTATGCATAAGACCATGTCTTTTGATACCGCATTAATGATTTGTTTGTATTTATCGTACAGATTATTCAAGGTGTTACATCCAGTCGTGGTTCTCGCTCTCGTATGTCTAGTGGTGTTTTTCATTAGCTTGGCGGATCAACCAATTGGCGATTCTATACCTTACTTAGTGATCTTTGTAACATTAGCACTACCGATCCTAATTATATCGTTATGTATTAATATTATTGGATTCTAATAAAATTTACGTTATTTGTGTTTTCCATATATTTTTATGAATTCTTGTGATCCTCGAGTTCGTACACATGTCATTTTAGATACAAATAAGCCCACTCATTTATAATTCATTACTTACATAGCGAGGCGCCCCAAACAATGTAAATAAAGAAGTACAAACTTATGGTTCGGTGATTCATAATTTCTTTATTTAAATAAAAAGGCATCCCAATCTATTCAAATAAAGACATTGTAAATCATCCTACTTAAGAATTTCTGACTCAACACTCATACTTATTTGAAAAGGTAATTTAGTGTGTAGGTGTTCCGAGAGTACGGAAGGAGTATTTACACTCATCTTTGGAGATGGGAGTAAGATAATCAAAGAAAATTGTCATAGTACTCAAAATAGTTGGTGAGTATGTAAATAAGGCAAGAATTGTGCAACCCACAATGTCCTGAAAAGTAAACGAGAAATACCCATTGCATCATTACAATGTTTGAGAAGTAAATTAGACCATTGTAACTGGTTATAATGTCTTGAGAAGGTTTAGTAAATCACAAAATGTAGGAGTAGGTACAAGATCGAGGAAATGTGGTTGAGTCGTAATGCCTTAGAATAGGCATACGCAGGTATGTTTATTCCGTTGTTTGTATAAAGTGATCGAAAGCATGTCGAATGTGTATATATCAATATACTAAAGTGTTTGTGTAGCATAAATTACCTAGAAGTCACATAATCGTCTGTAGGATGAAAGGCACGGAGAGCGAAAGGCTATAAAACGTTTTATTCGTAAAAGTGGTTATAGTTCAGGTCTCAATTAGACCCGTTTCTCTATAACTATAGCTCTGATACCAATCTGTAACACCCCCAATTTCATGATACGCAGCAGAATTCAAACTGGGTGTTACTCGACGGCACAACAGTTATAATAATAGAAAACGAACTCTTATTGAGTCGTTTTAAAAGATTTATCATTAGAATATCAGAGTTTACAAAATGAGGTCCCAGTAGTTTTATAGGTTGTTAAATAAGTTTCGAATGATAATTAGATTTTAGCCTTCTATCAGTATCCGTGCCCCTCCGTGCCATCCTCGTTCATTATGGACCTGAGATAAATATGGTAAAAGTGTCAACACAAAAGTTGATGAGTTCATAGATTTTATGAGTAAAATAGTTGGTTCCAATAGTCATAGGTTAAGTGAATCCATAGTGTTTGTATGCAAATCAGTTGAACACAAGTTTCAAGTTTAATAGACAGTGGGCCCCGTTGTTGCACTCATAAATTCAGTAGTGGTAGTACCGTATCATTATAGTACCATATTATTCACGTGAAGCTCAAACGTTAACAGGTGTGACATCATAAAAATGATGTAAGTAACAGTGCCCTCGTGTAGGAGTTTGTCAACTTCTTATTGTTCTCAAATAAAGTGCATTTGGTTACCTATCCGGCTAACACAAATGGGGCGTCAACTGCCAATAGATCTATTTATTATATTCGCGTTCACTCGTAAGTGATTAATGGCTGATGTATGAGGGACTTTTAGTGGCAAAAGTGTGTCTTAGGCAATATTAATCGGGATAGCAAACATAAAGTACTTGTGTTCAGCATGTATTAAGTTTCAATAAACAAATAGAGTGTTTCATCTACTGAGTAAATTGTTTATGATAAACGTGTAAAATCCTTAAGTAAAACGAGCATGTATCTCAACCAAAGAGTTCAAAATAAGAAAAGGAGGGGCTATGACTCACGGTAATCCGTAAAAGTTTAGAGTACATGTGAAAGTAAATGAAAAATATTTGAGCATGTATCTCCCTGAAAAATAATTCAAAACGTATAAAAGTAGGGGCTATGAAACTCACCTTGAACTAATGATATCAAAACGTATAACGGAATCGATGGATAGGCCGGGGAAACCTCTACGCGCAACCTAGAATATGATGTTGTGTCTTAGGTTCTAAAACAACGAAGTGAATATATAAACATACCTTATATAGTTATTATATTAATTATGCTTGGATACTTAATGTTTGTAAAGTTGTATAAGTGTTTAAGTCTAGTTTGGGATTTTCGTTTATTTAAGTTTTCCCGTCCAAATCTACCCGTTATTTCTAAACCGTAAATGATCACGACTCGGTTTTTACGTCTTCGGAAAGGCATTTAAATGAACTTTAGAGATTTATGGGTCCCACTGCCCCTAAAGTTACTTAAATATGGTCAAATTACTAATTTATCCTTTTATATACATGCTGTTGGTTACAACAACTTACAGTCTTGCGGAAATGGCCATAAGTAGGTCTATACAACTCCTTTTTACGCCAGGTTTTTGGCCACATTTAAGTTAGGATGTTAGATAAAACTTTAATGTTTTGACCAACAGGGGTTCTAGTCAAGGTTTATGAGTTTTACCCGATTGAAAAATGTTACTCAGATTTTGACACTTGTTACCGTTTTGGCTCTAATTTATACATACGAATGAGTTACGGGGTGAGCCAAGCGGAAAAATGACCACAAGACAAAGAAATATAATCTTATATTTTTACTTATGATCTAAAGTTCACTAATCTAGCCCTGATTGCCCATTTACAGCCCCCTATCCAGAAACTGTTTTGCGTTTAAAGTCCTTACGATGTTTCTAGCGTTTTAATCCAATTTACCAAGCATAATCAAATATAATAAGCATATAGAACATATTAAATACATGAAATACTAATATTTACATTAATCAAAGGTAAATCTAAGATTTTACTTACAATCCTGGTTTTGAAGATCCTAATTTTCCTAACAAGGTTTACAAGGTGGAGAAAGCACTATATGGTTTACATCAAGCTCCCATAGCTTGGTATGACACATTGTCAACATACTTGTTGAATAATGGTTTTAGTAGAGTGAATATTGATAAAACTTTGTTTATCAGAAGGCACAAAGATGATATCTTGTTAGTACAGGTTTATGTTGATGATATCATCTTTGGATCAACAAACAAGGTTTTATGTGTTGAATTTGAAAAGCTAATGCATGAAAGGTTTCAGATGAGTTCAATGGGTGAACTTACATTCTTCTTAGGGTTACAAGTCAAGCAAAAGGAGGATGGCATATTTATCAGTCAAGATAAATATGCAGCTGAAATTTTGAAGAAGTTTGGGTTTACTTATGTGAAGCCTACAAAAGACAACTATGAAAACTTCCAAGCCCTTGCTCAAAGATGAAGATGGCGAAGAAGTTGATGTTCATTTATATAGATCATTGATTGGCTCATTGATGTATCTTATAGCTTTAAGATCTGACATTATGTTTGCAGTGTGTGCTTGTGCAAGATATCAAGTCACACCAAAACTTTCACATCTTAATGCTGTGAAGAGAATTTTTTGATACTTGAAAGGTTAACCCAAATTATTCGTTTGGTATCTAAAAGATTCACCTTTTGACTTGGTTGCATACACTGATAGTGACTATGCTGGAGCTAGCTTGGATAGAAAATCAACAACAGGAGGTTGTCAGTTTTTGAGATCTAGGTTGATTTCATGGCAGTGCAAGAAACAAACTTTGGTTGCAAATTCCACAACAGAAGCTGAGTATGTGGCTGCTTCAAGTTGTTGTGGACAAGTGCTCTGGATTCAGAATCAATTGTTGGATTATGGGTACAATTTTATGCATACTAAAATATATATTGATAATAGTAGTACTATGTGCATTATAAGAAATCCTGTTTATCACTCAAAAACAAAACATATTGAGATAAGACATCATTTTATAAGATATTGTTATGAAAAGAAGTTAATTCAAATTGTTAAAATCAATACTGATCATAATGTTGTAGATTTGCTCACAAAAGCTTTTGATGTGAGTAGATTTCAATTTTTAGTTGTCAGTATTGGAATGATAAATCTTTGAGAATTCTTATCTCTTTGTGTTTTTGTAAATTTTTTAAAGGATTAGTACTGTTATTAGGGCAATAAATTGTTTCTGCTGGTAAGTATATTTAGTGTTGCTAGTTTACCTAGTACTGCTGTGTTAATGCTGCTAATTACACTTGAAACTAGTAGTTATACTTATGTGGGAAACTAGAAGGGGGGGGGGTTGAATAGTTTACCGATTTTAAGTTCTTTTAAAAATCTTGTTTTAAAAGTTGGCTATTGGAAACTTTGATTAGAACTTTATGTGTAATCAATCAACACCAATATGAACTATACACTAAACTAACTAATGCTAAATAATGAAAGTAAAGAGTAGAGTTGGAAAGATCAAACTGAGACAAAGGATTTATAGTGGTTCGGCTACGAAGCTCTTCTTCGCCCTACTCCACTCCCCGAGTACCACACTCGAGAGTTTCAAGCACTATGTCAACAACCTCCCTTCCGGCGGAGAAAACCGTACACGTCGCTTATCCTATTACCGACATTAAGCTAAATGTCGAGTGCTAATCTTAGCTAGCACCAATCTACCAAGGTCCACGTGACCAATCACACAAGCCCAATGGCAACAAGAGATCACCACGATCTCAACACGATCACAAAGATAAACTCTCACTTCACTCTACTTAATCTAACTACTCTAGATCCTTTGATCACTCACACACAAGCCCAATGGCTTTAAGAGATCTTCACTATCTCTTAAGATCACAATGATCTTCACTCACACTCTCACAAAAGAAAGATAATCTTGATGTATGCTAAGATACAACAAGGATGTAACAAGTGTTACAAAAACCTAACAACTACAACTCTCGTATCCTCTTGAATACTTGAGTTCTTCTCTTGCTAGTGAAGAGGAATGATAACACCTTGTATCAACTTGGATACTTGTGTTCTTCTCTTGATAATGAAGAGGAATGATAACACCTTGTATCAACTTAGATACTTGCGTTCTTCTCTTGCTAGTGAAGAGGAATGAAGAGGATCACTTTGAGGATGATTGGATCACTCTTGAACAAAAGAAAAACTAATCTAAATGATCTAAGAAAGAAAGTGTGAAGAGAGTATTCAACTCAGAAAGTTTTATGTGTGTAAGGATGCCGAAAAACTGTGAATGGGGTTGGTAAGGATTTATAGTGGTTCGGCTATGAAGCTCTTCTTCGCCCTACTCCACTCCCCGAGTACCACACTCGAGAGTTTCAAGCACTATGTCAACAACCTCCCTTTAGGCGGAGAAAACCATACACGTCGCTTATCCTATTACCGAAACTAAGCTAAATGTCGAGTGCTAATCTTAGCTAGCACCAATCTACCAAGGTCTACGTGACCAATCACACAAGCCCAATGGCAACAAGAGATCACCACGATCTCAACACGATCACAAAGATAAACTCTCACTTCACTCTACTTAATCTAACTACTCTAGATCCTTTGATCACTCACACACAAGCCCAATGGCTTTAAGAGATCTTCACTATCTCTTAAGATCACAATGATCTTCACTCACACTCTCACAAAAGAAAGATAATCTTGATGTATGCTAAGATACAACAAGGATGTAACGAGTGTTACAAAAACCTAACAACACAACTCTCGTATCCTCTTGAATACTTGAGTTCTTCTCTAGCAAGTAAAGAGGAATGATAACACTCTTGATCAACTTGGATACTTTGTGTTTCTTCTCTTGATAATGAAGAGGAATGATAACACCTTGTATCAACTTGGATACTTGCGTTCTTCTCTTGCTAGTGAAGAGGAATGAAGAGGATCACTTTGAGGATGATTGGATCACTCTTGAACAAAAGAAAAACTAATCTAAATGATCTAAGAAAGAAAGTGTGAAGAGAGTATTCAACTCAGAAAGTTTTGTGTGTGTAAGGATGCCTAAAAACTGTGAATGGGGTTGGTTTTTATAGGCAAGAAAAATCTGAACGTTACAGAAAGTTTTGTACGGACGGCTCCACTAAACATGCCACGGCTCCATTAAATTTAGTGGAACCGTGGAGCCGTTCTAGACTAGGACGCTTCAAATTTTGTCTTTCCTGATGAAAACTTATTTGGGGAAGGTTGGAGCTGATTTTGGGGGGGGGGGAAATAGCTGTTGTGATTTTCAAACATATTTTTCCATTAAAACATTTCTTAATAATTCAAAAATAATTTGTCATATGTATTTTTGAAAAAATGTTTTGTCCCATTAAAATGTGAAGTCTCAAAACACAAATTCACTTCTTTGATCATTTGTCAAGTTGTAAATTTGTTCTAGAGTTATTTGTGTAGAAAAGGGATCTTCCGATTAAAAACTTGTTTACGTTAATTTTAACGTAACGTGATTTCACATTTTGTCATCCTCAAAACGTGAAGTAATCGAAAGATATAAATAACGTTTTTAGAACATTATTTGCATCAACAATCTCCCCCTTTTTGATGATGACAAAATATAAACTCATTTTAAGTTAAAATTAGTTTTAACAAGTTTTTAATGAGTTTACTCCCATTTCTCCCCCTTTTTGTCTAATCAAAAAGGTGACTAAAGCTCCCCCTTGACGTATACTCCCCCTCATTTGGAGAATACCAAGGAATCGAGCAAGGATTCGTGCTACAAAACAAGGTTAGATGACATATATACAATATCTAACATGTAGCACCTAAGACAAATATCCAACCACAAAATGAATGACTAAGTAGCTAAGCATCCACATAAAATGAAAGCATTCATTCATAAAAGCAAATGTCATACATAGGTATGACTACATAAGAAGCATAAAAGAGACAATAGGAAATCTAAATCCCTAATGACTAAAAGCAAGCTTCATTTCCAAGAAGGGTCCTAAAGGTTTATTGGTGAGAAACTAAACAAGGGCATGTTTAGTTGTTTGGGTTAGGAGGTGGTGGAGATTGTGGCATCATTTGGGGTGGTGGTGGTGTTAAGAGATGTTCTATAAAAGAGAACATGAAATAAATCTCGTCTCTTAAGAAGAAGATGAGATTACGGTTATGGAGACAACATAGGCAATTAGCCCTATGTAAATTGATGAGGCGAAAAGTGTACCGCTTTTAAGGGGTCATTTAAGCCCGAAATCGTATTTATTTGATCAAATATTGCCCTAAATTGTTCCTTTTGTCATTTTAGGTACTTTTGAGGAGAAATCTGGAAAAGGAGGCATTTTGGACGTTTTTGGAGCATTAAAGTGAAGAAAACGGCAAAGTCTCAAGAATCGGCTGAAAGTTACTCTTGACGGCGTCATACTTTACTCTGGACGGCGTCATGCCTTGGCAAGAAAAGTTGGATGTGAAATTTACTCATGACGGGCCAGTGAGTTAGCATGAGAATTCTGACGGCGTCACGCTTTAACTAAATCAAGGGCGTCACGGCTTAAATCATAAGGGGACGGCGTCACGTTCATGATCCGACGGCGTCAAGCCTTGATAGGCCAGAATGGATTTTTGAAAAGCTAAAGAGGGACGGTGTCAAGAAGGTCACCCGGGAACCCTAAAAGCGGCGAGGTGACGGCGTCACAATGCATAAGGTGACGCCGTCAGATCCAAAAATCTATATATAGTTTTCTAATTTTTTGTCATTAGAGGAGAGCTTAGTGTGTGGAATTTTGGGATAAAACCCTAAGACGATTTTAGCTACTTTTTCAGGGCTTTTTGCCTTGAGATCTTCCATGTTTCATTGAAAGATAAGTTATCAATTAATCATTCAATATGTCTATGTGTTGTTTGATTCTATCTTATGCTTGTCTTTTGTTTAACATGTTAGGCTAATTTTATCTTGTGTTTGCTTAGATCTAATGAAACCTAGCTATTGATTATTGGTTGTTAGTGTGTTGTTAGTTGTATTGGATGATTGTTTATCTATGTTAGGCTTAAGAAAACTGGCTAACTTCCTATTCGGTAACTTGCTTGAACGTCTTAAGAAACATGAACCAAACGCGTACTAAAGGTTTTTATGGTTGTATTTAATGCACAAGCGAATTCTAGTGATCCCATGTTAGGAGCTTCCTAGCCGGCTCGACATAGGAGTGAAGTAGGAGTTTGTAGAGTTGGGGAAGTAAGTACGCCACCCCACGAATGGTATTAAGGAATACACCCGTCATCCACGCGACTAATACACACTAATTAACCGGTAAAAGATAGTTAGGGAGTAAGGAAATCTAAGTAAACACATTTCTCTACACATAAGTTTCTCACCACATTTCATTTTTGTTATTTTATTTTATTTGCATTCGTAGTCATTTGGGTTAGTTGACTAGCAACTAATTCCGCCCACTCCTTCAAACCCGAGATTTTACTTGCTTTCATAAAACTATAAAAACATAAAAAGAATCTTCCTCAACCCTTAGACCTAATTAGAGTAGCCTTTCATACCTAACGAACACTATTCCCTGTGGAGAACGATCAATCCCCCGTACTTACCACTACACTATACTACATCGGTCAGGTACACTGCCTGGTGGGGTTGTAAGCCTCTTGAGATCCCTCGAGAGGTAAAACCTGTTGTAAGGTTACAAAACCACGCAATCAAGTTTTTGGCGCCGCTGCCGGGGAATAGTTATTGTTTAGGTTGAATTTTTATTTCTATTAGGTCTACTCACTAGATTCCTTTCTAGTGAGATTTTTATTTTATTTTTCTAGGTTTTCTTTAGTCTATCTATTTTCTTCGTGTCTTTGTTCGTAACCATACCATCCGACATCATGGAAGATGGTAATATCCTTAACCCCCACAACCCACCACCACAACAACCACCACCACCTCCTAGAGCCCGTACTTTAGGAGAGTATTCCCGTCCTAGCCACCATGGCTATCGAAACACCATTGAGCTCACTCAAGGAGCCAATATCACACCCTTGCGATCCGACACCATCCGGTTGGTGCAAAGCGGATGCGCATTCCATGGACTTCGTTCTGAAGATCCTAATCAACATCTCAAGGACTTTCTTAAAATCGTTGATTCTATAGACCTTGATGTTGCCACTCGAGAGACGACCCGATTGCGTCTCTTCCAATTCTCTCTGCGGGACCAAGCTAGTCAGTGGCTAGAACGTCAACCCGCAGGATCCATTACCTCTTGGGATGATCTCACCACTCGTTTCCTTGCTCAGTTTTTCCCACCGGGAAGAACTACCAAGCTAAGGAATGATATCTTGATGTTCCAACAACGTCAAGGCGAAACTCTCTATGAGGCATGGACTCGATTCAAGGACTTACTCCAAAAAGTCCCTCACCATGGCATAGAACTTTGGCTCCAAGTCCAAATCTTCTATGACCATATCAATCTCTCCACGAGGCAAACCATTGACCAATCGGCCGGTGGCAAGCTACGTGATCTAAGTGCGGAACAATCATGGGCTCTCCTAGAGGATCTTGCTCTTTATGACAACGAAAGTTGGAGTGATCCCCGTGATTTGAATAAAACGGTCAAGGCAATATCTTTGCCTTCGAACAATTCAAGCACTTCCGACCGTAGGATCATAGAACTTGAAGACCAAGTCAAGTTTCTCATGAAATCCTACGAGGCTCCTAAATCTTCAAGCCAAGTGAACAAAATCACTTCCTCATGTGAATTATGTAGTGGTCCCCACGACACTCGTGATTGCATGGAACTCCCCGAACAAGCTTTTGTGGACTACGCATCCTCGCGTACCGACGGAGCGGGAGACAAGTGGTACACTTTCAAACCCGAGCCAAACCATTATGGTGATTCATACAACCCCTCATGGAAAAATCACCCGAACCTTAGGTGGAAACAAAACCAAAACTCTCAACAAACCAATTCTTCCAACCCACCTAATCGTTTCCAATCAAGCGGTTCCAACTCGAACCGTACTTTCAGCAACAATCCTTCCGGCAATGGTAGTACCAATAACTTTGAAGGATTGATTTCCCAATTTATGGCATCTCAAGAAGCTCGGATAGCTAGATTCGAGACCGAATTCAATCAACAACAAACTGAGATGACCAATAAAATTGACAACTTGTTGAAAGCCCTCAATAACCAAGTGTTATCACCTCCACATAAGGACGCTAGGAACACAAATAGCGGACCCCAAGTAAAAGACCCCTCTTCATCCAAACACGTCCACTTTGTCAACATTGTCACTATTAAACCAATTGATAGGAATGAGGATAATAGTGAACCTAAGGATGAGGATAGGAAAGTCGAGGTTGATAAGGAAGTTAGGACAAGTGAGATTGAAGAAGTAGATGATGATGAGGACTACTTCAATAGGCTACCCACTAAGGAAGAGCGTGCATATCATACAAACCTATTCGATGACCCCGAGACACCATACTTCCTAGGTAGACCAATCATAGAAATAGGCGACCCTTCTAATCTCAACATACCATGCAACATCGGACATCTACATGTGTGGAAAGCTTACATCGACCTTAGATCGCCCATAAACATCATGACTAGAGCCCACTACAACTTGATAATGAAAAATCAACTTGGGTATAGGATGCTCCCTGACAAGGGTTGGAGGAGTAACTTCACGGGAAGAGTTAAGGGATTACCGGTTTATGTAGGAAACTTCACCTATGTCACCGACTTTGTAATTGTAGAAGATATCCGCCCAATAGTCGATGCATCCTTGACTCAAGTGGTTTTTGGAAAACCATTTGTTGAGGTCTCTAGAATGACTTATGAACCTTCCTTAGGGATAGTTAGATTTAAGGATGAGACCGATGAAGTAAGCTACCAAATGCCATATAAGATAGAACAATTCCAACACTTGTCAAATGTTGAGAAGGAGCTTAAGCAAGCGGTCTACTATAGGAATGTTGAGGATAGAAGTAAAGGAGTAGACTATGTTATGGAAAGGATATTCGGTTTCTACAAGGATTGTTTGAAATTAGGACCGGAATATAAAACCGGGAAGGAGAATGGCCTAGGAACCGTGACCGATGATGGAGTCACGTAATGTGCGTGACTTTGAGTCTAGCTACAAGACTCGTTAATAAAGAAAAGCGCTTCTTGGGAGGCAACCCAAGCTTTATTTGTTTTATTTGCTTTATGTGTTTATTTATTTGTTTGTTTGATTTTATTTGTTTCCGTATGTATGTTTAATTTTTATTCTTATTGGTTCATGTTAAAAACTAATTTGTGAAAATGCTTTATTTTGTTTTTAACTTCGTCTTAACTACATATAAAGGTATTTTGCAAAAGATAAGTGTAAGGGAAATCTAAATCGGTTTATTAGAACACATATGAACATGAATCGTAATAATAATAAATTAGCATACATATTAGTGTTTGTTTGAGTCAAATGCTTGTATCGAGTCATAATGATGTTTTGCAGGATTTCCAGGAAGTAAGGTAAAGGTTTTTCCAGAAATTTTCCGGAAACTTAAAATGAAAATTTTTGTCAGGTCATTTCTGACGGCGTCAGGGGTTATAACCTGACGGCGTCAGATTTAATTTCCAGAAATTTTTGAAAGTTTTGTTTTCATAAAAAGTTTTTATTAAAATCTCCAACTTATAATCTCCAGGAATCTGCAAAATTATCATTCCACAAGCATTATATCCTTATATATAGATTTTTCCCGCCGATGTTATGCAGGTTTTCGTGTTTGTTTTCTCAGGTTTAACAGGTTATTTTGGACAAGGAGATGTTTTTGGAATCAAGCTTATGGCGATGCATTAGTCATGGAGCTTCAACATTCTCTTTGGAAGAAGATTTAACCGTGTGATTTCACTATCCAACGAGCGAATCAGGGGAGTATTTGATTTCATTCTTTTACCTTATTTACTTTTACATCTTGTTATTTGAACATTGGGGACAATGTTCATCTTAAGTGTAAGGGGGAGGGTAAAAGTACGATTTTAGAGAATACAATTGCGCTTGATTTTTGTTTGTTTAATAATAGATGTGTAATAAAACTGAGAGAAATACTTGATTAGGGTAACTTTAGTGCCAAATTTAAAATTTTTTACAACATATAGGAGTGAAACTTTGATCTTAATGAGCGTCTCACGGATAGGAGTTATATGACTAGCACAAAAAACCGTACCACTAAAAAATTTTCCACCCCCAAATATGTGAGGTTCGCCCCTAGAATTGGTAGGAAAAGCATTTATGCTATGATGTGTGTACCGATAGCACTTAGATTCTATAACTTGCGTTAGGACCATTCCAAGGCCACAAGTGAGACTACATTCGTGTAGTTAGATTTACTACATGATAAGAGGCATTAGGATTAACCCATTGTTTTACACCTGTGTTTTTGTTATAATTACATTGGCTACATTGGTCAAGTAATTCTCCCACACCCTTTGCGTTGTACTCATTTTTAGTACACGATACCCCTAGTACACCCCTCAGAGCCTATCTTTTCGTTTCGACCTTTAAGCATTTTACTTAAAGGAAGAATTTGTTACACCCCACTAAAATGTACACCCAAATCGCCTTAGCCTACCTTGTATGCACTCATCTTTAGTGCATTATTGTGTCAACATTTGTTTAAACCCAAGTTAATTATCTAATTGATTACATGGTTGCTAAGTCGAGTCATATCCTTGTACATATTGTTTTGGGACGATTGGGACTCATGGGTAAAGTACTAGTGTAATGGAGTAACGGGGAAGAACATCATTTATTACCCCCATATGTGCTAAATATTTTAAAAGTACTCCAAGTGTTTCAATTATCTTAATTCGAGTCATTAGATTAGTATTTGTAAAGTTATGTAAAAATTCAAGTGTAAGGGGAATGCAATGCCCCTATGATGTATTATTTTGGATGGTAGGGCAAGAATGTATGTCAAAAAAAAAAAAAAAAAAAAAAAAAAAAAAAAAAAAAAAAAAAAATCAAGAAAAACACAAAAAAATGAGAAAATGAAAAATAGAAAAAACATACGGACTACCATCCCGTTTCATTTTATGTTTGCTTTATATTTTTGTTATTTTGTTATTTCGTTTTTAGCTTAAGATCGAGTCGAGTCTTGGCTTAGCAACATTGTATAGTACATGTAATTGATCAAGATCTTTAACTAGCCACCAGTAAAATATCCCGTATCCAACAAAACCGTGTTTTCCTTTTCCCTACACCTAACGTTATAACCCATTTAAAAGCCCTCTTTGATAGTTTATCTTAGGTGCTTACGCCTAGTGGAGGAGGTTTTCGATCCTTTCCCAAGCCTATGGTAATCTATTTGCTATGACAGGTAGTGAGAGATATTTTCCGTTTTCATTTATGAGATTTATTTTGATGACACTTGAGAGATGTGAGTATCTAAACACTACTTGTGAGGTGCTAGTATGTAATCTCCGTGCTTATTATGATTGAAGTGGAACGAATATTTGTTGTAATTACTTTTATGTTTGCATTAAATGACCCCTAACTTGTATTTTGATTAGAATAAAAGCGCATTTGCTTGAGGACAAGCAAATCTCAAGTGTAAGGGTATTTGATGAGGCGAAAAGTGTACCGCTTTTAAGGGGTCATTTAAGCCCGAAATCGTATTTATTTGATCAAATATTGCCCTAAATCGTTCCTTTTGTCATTTTAGGTACTTTTGAGGAGAAATCTGGAAAAGGAGGCATTTTGGACGTTTTTGGAGCATTAAAGTGAAGAAAACGGCAAAGTCTCAAGAATCGGCTGAAAGTTACTCTTGACGGCGTCATACTTTACTCTGGACGGCGTCATGCCTTGGCAAGAAAAGTTGGATGTGAAATTTACTCATGACGGGCCAGTGAGTTAGCATGAGAATTCTGACGGCGTCACGCTTTAACTAAATCAAGGGCGTCACGGCTTAAATCATAAGGGGACGGCGTCACGTTCATGATCCGACGGCGTCAAGCCTTGATAGGCCAGAATGGATTTTTGAAAAGCTAAAGAGGGACGGCGTCAAGAAGGTCACCCGGGAACCCTAAAAGCGGCGAGGTGACGGCGTCACAATGCATAAGGTGACGCCGTCAGATCCAAAAATCTATATATAGTTTTCTAATTTTTTGTCATTAGAGGAGAGCTTAGTGTGTGGAATTTTGGGATAAAACCCTAAGACGATTTTAGCTACTTTTTCAGGGCTTTTTGCCTTGAGATCTTCCATGTTTCATTGAAAGATAAGTTATCAATTAATCATTCAATATGTCTATGTGTTGTTTGATTCTATCTTATGCTTGTCTTTTGTTTAACATGTTAGGCTAATTTTATCTTGTGTTTGCTTAGATCTAATGAAACCTAGCTATTGATTATTGGTTGTTAGTGTGTTGTTAGTTGTATTGGATGATTGTTTATCTATGTTAGGCTTAAGAAAACTGGCTAACTTCCTATTCGGTAACTTGCTTGAACGTCTTAAGAAACATGAACCAAACGCGTACTAAAGGTTTTTATGGTTGTATTTAATGCATAAGCGAATTCTAGTGATCCCATGTTAGGAGCTTCCTAGCCGGCTCGACATAGGAGTGAAGTAGGAGTTTGTAGAGTTGGGGAAGTAAGTACGCCACCCCACGAATGGTATTAAGGAATACACCCGTCATCCACGCGACTAATACACACTAATTAACCGGTAAAAGATAGTTAGGGAGTAAGGAAATCTAAGTAAACACATTTCTCTACACATAAGTTTCTCACCACATTTCATTTTTGTTATTTTATTTTATTTGCATTCGTAGTCATTTGGGTTAGTTGACTAGCAACTAATTCCGCCCACTCCTTCTAACCCGAGATTTTACTTGCTTTCATAAAAATATAAAAACATAAAAAGAATCTTCCTCAACCCTTAGACCTAATTAGACTAGTCTTTCATACCTAACGAACACTATTCCCTGTGGAGAACGATCAATCCCCCGTACTTACCACTACACTATACTACATCGGTCAGGTACACTGCCTGGTGGGGTTGTAAGCCTCTTGAGATCCCTCGAGAGGTAAAACCTGTTGTAAGGTTGCAAAACCACGCAATCACCTATGTAAATCAAAGGGATGGGGTTGGATGGGTTGTGCCATGATAGGAGAAGGTGGTGGTGGTGAGTTTGTTGGGGATGGAGTTGGCATGGCATAGTCCAATGGAGTTATGGGGGATAGTGTGTACTCCATAGATGATGTTGTGTTAAAGGATGATGAAGATGTTGTGTAGGAAGAGGATGTTTTAGAGGGTGCATTAGGTGGTGATGGTGAGTAAGGAGTGGCTTGGGAAGGTGGTGTCATAGCTTCATCATCTTTTGTGAGATCCACAAAGAGTGGTTTTGAGGGTGGTTTCACGGTTATCCTAGGTTTCTTGGAGATGTGAGAGGTGGATCTTTGTGTGGAAGACATGGTGTTTGTGTGATGGGAGGTTGAAGGTGAAGTGCAAGATAAGCTTGCAAGGGTGAGGCCTTAAATAGGCAAGTTGGGTGAAATTTGAATTAAAGTCGATGGGAGTGTCCTATGGTGTAGCAAGGGAATCTTAGGGTGTGTGTGAGGTTACAAAATTTGTAGGTTTGAGGTTAGGGTTGCAGGGATTCTAGGAGGAACAGTAAAAATCCGTCAAACAGGGACACGGTTCCTCTAAATAACCCACGGTACCGTTAAATTTAACGGTACCGTCCCTATTTAGTGGTACCGTGACACTATTGTCACGAAAATTTCTGTTGAGGCTAGTTCTGGGCAGCTAGGGGGATGTTTTCTAGGGGAACTAGTTCCTGGAAAAGATAGTGTCTCAACTCACTAAGTATTTGTTTTCCTAATATGTCCCCTACAATGCTACATCTAGCACATAAAGATTATCAAGCAATTTTACAAGATAATCATAAGCATGCAAGCATAAAGGACAAGATAAACTAACATCCAAATATCACATAGATCATTCATGCATGGTGATAGATTTAGTACTAAGCATGCAAGATAATTAGAGTATTAATTCCTAATATAGTCTATTAAGAATAAGCCCTAGTAGGAGATATAAATCTCTTCATAACTACTTATGACTTGAGCCTTCTTCCATTCTTGTTATACTCCTGTCTTGAGCATTTATCTCATTCTCATGATTTGGATCATCAAAGGGTGCATAGTGGGTGGAGGATTCGGAAATGAGAATCGTTGAAACGTATGACTCGGTTATGGGTTTCATAACTGGTGTGAAAAGTGAGTATTGAGGACCATGAAGGTAAGGGTGTAGGTTCATGAAGTGGTGATAGAGGCGGGTTAGGAACATCCCATAGGGTATCAATTTATTCTTGTTACCCTTGAGATGTACAATTCGCTTAGCGAAGAAGTAAGCGAGATTGTATGGTTGCTGGGTAAGGAGACAGTAGATCATATGAGCACAACACACCGGGAGTTGCTCACGATTTCCTGTTAGACTTAGAACATTTTCTCGCAGGATGACTGCCCAAGAAAGTAGTTCATGACGCACCTCTTCCAAACGAATTTTCGTTGGATTAGGATAAGAGGAGTACTTATGAGTACGGATGATTTTGGTTAGTTCGGTGGGAGAGGGTATGTAGGAACAATATGGACTATCCTCTTCACGATAGTTGAAGAGGGACTCAAGACACCAATCCTCAGTATAGGCACATTGCCCATGATTGGGGATTTGAAGGATTTGAGCAAATTGCTCAAGGGTTAGGACAAATTTGAAATTTCTGACCCAAAACCAAAGAGACAAGGATTGATCCTCGTTACGTACGAGTTCAACTTGTCGGAAGAATTCCAACATAAAGCGAGGACGAATGTGCTCGTTTATGTGGAGTAAGCAATCGAATCCTATAGCTCTAAAAGAAGTGTTGATGTCCCGATGGTAGACAAGGTATGGATCAACGACACGGCCTTCATGAAACCGACGGGTTTCAAGATTGACATAGGCACGAATGTGGTTACCGGGAGTTGTGGGTTCTTGTGATATTTGGGGTGTGTAGGTGTCGGTTAGGAGATGATCAAAATCATATTCATGAGACATTTTTGTTTCCTATAAAAGTGTTTTTAGGAAAAATTAGTATGAAGAATAGTTGCATTATATACACATGCCTAGTGTGTGCCTATATGCAAACTATGTGGAGGTGCGGCAATCTCGACTCAAAAGAAAATAATGAGATTACCCAAACACTCCTAATTTTACTTTTGCTCAAGCAAATAAGTCAAAGAATACATATTGATTATGTAGTTCGATCATGATTTGTGAGATCTTGTATGCATGAGAAAGTGTTTTTAGTTTGCATCAACAATGCATGAAAAGAACAATTTCATGGTCCTAGTTTCGTGAGATTTTGAAAATGATGGAATTGGGGTGTTTTGGTACCAAAGATTTTGAAATGTTTTGGTGTTGATGACTTCTAATTGAAAATTTCCTAGAAAAAATTGAAAAACCCCAATTCAATTTTCATCAATGCATAAACCCTAGACCCAAAATTAAGAAAAATTGGAGTAAGATGACTTACAATTTTTGTTGAAAAGGGTGAGAATGATTGAGGATATTGAAACTCAATGTCTTGAATATGATCTTGAAGGGGTGTAATTAAGTTTTGGGTGTGAGGTTAAGTTATGACAGCAGTTGCTGAGGTTATGAGGGTTTGGAATGAGTGGTGTGGAAAAAGGAAACTGAAATACGGAATGTTCCAGATGCACGGTTCCATGGTACCGTTAAGTTTAACGGTGTCGTGCCACATTTAGTGGAGCCGTGTATCTGCAGGGATGGTTTTCTGTCCCATTTTGATGTTTGACAAATAAGTCTCGCTGTTTTAGTGAGACTCTATGACACGAGGAATGAATTTATACCTAATAAATTCCTTTGACTAGGGAACCTAAACTAGACTTAATGAGACACACGAGATGACTTCAAGAGTCATGAGGTTAATGGAACATGTTCCATCATTCCTAGACCTAGACGAAGGTAGTTGAAGGATTCTCGTTTGAGAGGTTTGGTAAGGATGTCTGCAATATTGTCCTGAGAAGGAACTTTCTCAATAGAAATATTTCCTTTCTGAACATTATCACGAAGGAAGTGGTGGCGAATTTCGATATGTTTAGTACGGGAGTGTTGAATGGGGTTTTTGCTCAAGTCAATAGCACCTTTATTATCACACATAATAGGGACGTCATCTAAATGGATGTCATAGTCTATAAGAGCTTGTTTCATCCATAGTGCTTGTTGACATGCCTTTCCGGCGCTTACGTACTCGGCTTCGGTTGTGGAGATAGCAAGAGCCGTTTGTTTCTTGGAGAACCAAGAAGTTAAGCAACAACCCATGAAGGTACAAGCGCCACTCGTACTCTTTCGATCCACATAATCTCCCGCATGATCAGAGTCGGCGTAGACAACAGTTTCTACACCGGTCCCCTTGGGATAGAATAATCCCAAGTGTATAGTGCCTTTAATGTATCGGAAGATACGCTTAACCGCTTCGAGGTGAGAGGTTTTGGGATCCTCTTGGAAGCGAGCACAAAGGCAGACACTAAACATGATGTCGGGCCTACTTGTCGTGAGGTATAGTAAACTTCCTATCATACCTCTATACTTAGTGCTATCCACGGACTCACCTTCTTCATCTTTCGTGAGTTTTATTTCCGTGGACATGGGAGTTTTCATAGGCTTAGACACTTCTAAACTAAACTTCTTAAGCATCTCTTTACTATAATTAGCTTGATTAAAGAAGATACCATCTTCCATTTGTTTAATTTGTAGACCAAGGAAGAAATTTAATTCACCCATCATGCTCATCTCAAACTCGTCATGCATGATCTTAGAGAAATCATCGCACATCTCTGGACAAGTTGATCCGAATATAATGTCGTCGACATATATTTGAACAGTGATGAGATGTGAATCTCTTTTCTTTGTGAAGAGTGTGTTATCAACCTTTCCCATAGTGTATTCATGTTCAATCAGGAAAGCTTTCAGTCTATCATACCAAGCTTTAGGATCTTGCTTAAGACCATAGAGTGCTTTCTTGAGTTTATAAACATGATTCGGATATTCAAAATCAATGAATCCCGGAGGTTGTGCAACATACACCTCCTCATTGATATAAGCATTCAGGAATGCACTCTTCACGTCCATTTGGTATAGTTTAAAGTCTAAGGCACAAGCATAGGCAAGGAGAATTCTAATTGATTCTAATCTAGCTATGGGTGCGTAGGTTTCATCATAATCTATTCCCTCTTGTTGGTTATAGCCTTGTGCTACCAACTTTGCCTTATTCCTAACTACGACGCCATTTTCGTCGAGTTTATTCCTAAACACCCACTTAGTTCCTATGATTGTTTGATTCTTAGGAAGAGGTACTAAATCCCAAACTTGGTTTGCAGTGAATTGATTAAGTTCTTCTTGCATAGCAACTGTCCAACTTTCATCCTTAATTGCTTCACCTACATTCTTAGGTTCTACGGTTGATATGAAACAAAAGAAATTACTTTTTTTTTGTGCTTGTGACCTAAGGGTTCTTTGGTTTAAATTACCTATGACATTTTCAATAGGATGGTTTTTGGATTCCTTAATGTTGACAATTTCGTCAACTTCAACTATTTCATCCTCAATGTCATCTTCTAAGGTTTTCTTGCCATTGACCTTAATGGCTTCATCCTCATCTAAGTCATCATCTACCAAGGGTGATGTCTTAATTTGTGGAGGACTTTCATCGAATGTCACGTTGAGTGATTCTTCGACTTTCATGGTTTCTCTATTTAGGACAACATAGGCTTTGCTATTTTGGGAGTAACCTAGGAAGACACCTTCGTAAGACTTTGGGTCAAACTTGGTGAGGTATTCTTTAGTGTTTAGTATGAAGCACTTGCTTCCAAATACTCTAAAGTAATCAAGAGTAGGTTTTCTACCTTTCATGATTTCATATGGGGTTTTTCCTAGGATAGGTCTAATTAGAATCCTATTAAGAATATAAGTTGAGGTGTCCACCGCATTACACCAAAACTTTTGCGGAATTGATTGTTCATTCAACATCGTTCTACTCATCTCTTGTAGAGTACGATTTTTTCGCTCTACTACCCCATTTGATTGTGGAGTGCGTGGAGCCGAGAAATTGTGAGTAATACCATTAGCATCACAATATACTCCAAATTGCACTTCATTATCAAATTCCCGACCATGATCCGTCCTAATAGAGACTATTGTACATCCTAGTTGGTTTTGGACTTTCCTACTAAAGATTTCAAATTCCTCAAAAGCTTGAGTCTTATTCTTAAGAAATTTAGTCCAAGTATACCGAGAATAGTCATCAACTATTACTAATGTGTAGTAATTTCCTCCGTAGCTCCGTACGGCGGATGGACCGAATAAGTCCATGTAAAGGAGTTCTAGGCATCTAGAGTTCGAGACCATATTCTTAGCTTTGTGACTTGAATGAGCTTGTTTTCCAACTTTACAAGCGTCACAAAAGTGTTTGTCGAACTTAATCTTAGGTAGGTTTCTAACTAATTCCTTAGATGCCAATGATTGTATCAAATGCATATTGGCGTGACCTAACCTCCTATGCCATAGAGTTGAATTATCATCTATGGTTGCCAAGCATATCCTATCCTGAGGCTTATTTCCTATTTTCATAACAAATAAGCCATTTCTCCTAACTTCTTTGCCTATGGTTTTACCATCCTTAATGATCTCACTACCCTCTTCAGAGAATATAACTCTACACTTATTATCTACCATTTGACTAATGCTAAGCAAATTAAATCCTAAGTTATCTACATGCTCAACATTTCTAATAGTGAGGGAGTTTTGAGTGATCGTACCTTTGCCAATGATGTTACCCTTAAGTTTACTACCGAAAGTGACATTACCTCCATTGTATGCTTTGTATGATGTGAAAAGACTTCGGTTACCCGTCATATGGTTAGTGCATCCACTGTCTTTGACCCATTCGTCAGGCTCCAAGTCGATTCCCAAGCATATCTATTGCATAAGACAAACATTCAAACATTTGGTCCCCAATATCTCATGGGTCCAAAGTTGTTAGCATTAAACATCCCATGCATAAGTTGCATTTGGTTAGGATGTAGAAATGGAGGACACATTTCCCATGGTAAGTAACTTTGCAGTTGACGGTTATTCCAAGCTACGGGGTAGTTACTTTGAAAGCTTTGTCTTCTAGAGTTACGTCTCGGTAGAGGAGTTCTTGACCGAGGTTTGGGAACATTTGATTTTCTAGGCGGAGGTGTTTTAGACTTGGTGTTGGTTTTTACAAATCTAGGTTTTGGATTTGACACAGGTTTGTAAAATCGTTTGACTTCCTCTATAGTAGCGATAGATACTTTTGTACCATTTACAGTTATGTGACTTGGTTTAGGACTTGAATTACTTTTCAAAATTGACTCAGTTCTGTCTCCAGTGTCGGACGGTACCACGGTTCTGTTAACTTTAATGGTTCCATCGGTACCTTTAGTGGTGCCGTCTGGGGTTTTGACAGAATTTGTGAGTTTGACAGGTTTTACTTGATTTGCTTTGTCTGTCGAAGCATTTTCTGTCTCCTTTTTGAACCTAGTGATTCTAATTGCATTTTCCTTGAGTTTTTCATTTTCTGCTTGAAGATTTATGCATGACTCACAATCTATGTCTAATTCTTTATTTGTTTCAAGTCCTTTGACTTGTTCCTTTAGTCCTAAAATTTCTACTTCAAGTTCATGCAATTTTGATTTTAGTGATTTGTTTCTACTTAGCATTTTTGAAACAATTTTGCATAGATTAATATGTTTGTCATTTAGTATGTTATCATCTATTGACGAGTTGTCATCTATAAAATCAGGGTAGTCGTAACGTACCTCATTTGAAGTATGAGCCATTAGACATGTTTCATCCTTGGGCTTCTTTTCTTCATCATCAACGCTATCACTCCAGGAGCCTCCTATGAAAGCTCGTTGGTTGTTGAATTTCGGTGGTTTAAGACACTCTCCTATGAGGTGATTAGGATCTCCGCATCTAAAGCATTTCCTATCACTCGTCCCTTTCTTTTCAACATGGTTCTTTTGTGATGTCTTCTTCTCATCACAAGGTTGCCTAACGAACCTAGCTCTTCTCCTAAAGAACTTTTTAAAGTCCCTAACCGCTAATGCGTATTCCTCATCTTCACTGTCGGAACTCGAACATTCCTCATCACTAGACTCCTTCTTGGCTTTCAATGCTAGAGATCTAACTCTCTCGCTTTTGCCTTTGACTATATCGGAGTCTTTCTTAATTATCATTTCGTGAACTTTCAAGTTTCCTATAAGTTCATCGAGTGACAACATCGCCAATTCCTTTGACTCTTCTATGGCGGTAACCTTTGCTCTCCATTTAAGATGTAGAGCCCTAAGAAACTTCCTAACATAATTCTTGCTAAAGTAACCTTCATCAAGAGCTTTAAGACTAGTAATAATAGTATTGAATCTAGCAAAAGCATTATCTATTGACTCATCTTCCATAATGGAAAATTGTTCATATTGTTGAACAAGAATATCTATCTTGTTCTCTTTGACTTGGTTATTACCTTGGTGAGTGACTAACAAAGTTTTCCAAATATCTTTTGCCGTATTACACATGAAAATTCTTTCAAATTCCTTTTTAGGCAAAGCATTATAAATCATCATTTTAGCCTCATTATTTTTGGCTAATTTCCTTTTAAGTTCATCACTTTGTTTATCATAAGAAACTATTTCATCCTTTTTAGTTTCCGGATTCTTTTGAATAGGGTGAAAGTCACCCTCGGTAATAACATGTCAAAGATCAATGTCTTTTGATTTCACATACGTTTCGAATCTTGTTTTCCAATAAATAAAACAATCGGTTTCGAAAAGTGGTGGGCTTTGCATAGATTGCCCTTCTAGATATTTGTCAGAATCCATTGATCGATTCAAGTTTTAAAATACAATATACTTTAAAATCTTGACTGACGTGGCTCTGATACCAATTGTGGGAAACTAGAAGGGGGGGTTGAATAGTTTACCGGTTTTAAGTTCTTTTAAAAATCTTGTTTTAAAAGTTGGCTATTGGAAACTTTGATTCGAACTTTATGTGTAATCAATCAACACCAATATGAACTACACACTAAACTAACTAATGCTAAATAATGAAAGTAAAGAGTAGAGTAGGAAAGATCAAACCGAGACAAAGGATTTATAGTGGTTCGGATACGAAGCTCTTCTTCGCCCTACTCCACTCCCCGAGTACCACACTCGAGAGTTTCAAGCACTATGTCAACAACCTCCCTTCAGGCGGAGAAAACCGTACACGTCGCTTATCCTATTACAGACACTAAGCTAAATGTCGAGTGCTAATCTTAGCTAGCACCAATCTACCAAGGTCCACGTGACCAATCACACAAGCCCAATGGCAACAAGAGATCACCACGATCTCAACACGATCACAAAGATCAACTCTCACTTCACTCTACTTAATCTAACTACTCTAGATCCTTTGATCACTCACACACAAGCCCAATGGCTTTAAGAGATCTTCACTATCTCTTAAGATCACAATGATCTTCACTCACACTCTCACAAAAGAAAGATAATCTTGATGTATGCTAAGATACAACAAGGATGTAACAAGTGTTACAAAAACCTAACAACTACAACTCTTGTATCCTCTTGAATACTTGAGTTCTTCTCTTGCTAGTGAAGAGGAATGATAACACCTTGTATCAACTTGGATACTTGTGTTCTTCTCTTGATAATGAAGAGAAATGATAACACCTTGTATCAACTTGGATACTTGTGTTCTTCTCTTGCTAGTGAAGAGGAATGAAGAAGATCACTTTGAGGATGATTGGATCACTCTTGAACAAAAGAAAAAGTAATCTAAATAATCTAAGAAAGAAAGTGTGAAGAGAGTATTCAACTCAGAAAGTTTTGTGTGTGTAAGGATGCCTAAAAACTGTGAATGGGGTTGGTTTTTATAGACAAGAAAAATCTGAACGTTACAGAAAGTTTTGTACGGACGGCTCCACTAAAGATGCCACGGCTCCACTAAATTTAGTGGAACCGTGGAGCCCTCCTAGACTAGGACGCTCCAAATTTTGTCTTTTCTGGTGAAAACTTATTTGGGGAAGGTTGGAGCTGATTTGGGGGGGGGGGGGGGAAATAGCTGTTGTGATTTTCAAACATATTTTTCCATTAAAACATTTCTTAATAATTCAAAAATAATTTGTCATATGTATTTTCGAAAAAATGTTTTGTCCCATTAAAATGTGAAGTCTCAAAACACAAATTCACTTCTTTGATCATTTGTCAAGCTGTAAATTTGTTCTAGAGTGATTTGCGTAGAAACGGGATCTTCTGATTAAAAACTTGTTTACGTTAACTTTAACGTAACGTGATTTCACATTTTGTCATCCTCAAAACGTGAAGTAATTGAAAGATATAAATATCATTTTTAGAACATTATTTGCATCAACAACTTAGAACTGTTGTGTTAATGCTGCTAATTACACTTGGAACTGCTAGTTATACTTTGAACCGCTAGTTAATGTTGCTAGTTTTTCTGACCAACTGCTGAGTATAATTAGATGATGTTCAGTGTTATTGCTTGTATTTTTCTTGGTTTTGGACTAACATTTGCAGGTTAATCAAGCAATATGATTGGTGTTGATGGTGTGTGATAAGCAAAGTGGTGATTTGTTTGCTGTGGTGCATCTGATTAATGATAGAATGGATTTGGGAATCTCTTGACAAAGGTTTACACCTAAATTAGGAAGTTCTTTAAAGTCTTTTCTTGAAATCAATCTATTTTTGAACATGAATTGATGGCATAGTTAGTTAGATAGTAACTGACCTAACTCACTCTTTACCATTTCATACTTTCATTAGTATAATGTGTTAGTCTAAGGACATCCGGTATAGAGAACAATGAGGAAAAGTGAATCTAATGCATTTGTGTTAGAGGAAACACCTACCACGAGCTGGAAACCCTGTCAAGAAGGCTCTTTTAATAAGTCTATTTGATCACAGGCAGTATTTATACTGACATCAATGGTTCTCACACAACCAGAGGTTAAATGCAACCGAAAATGATTAAGTGTCTTCCTTTACACTTAATCCCTTCTAAATATCTGGGTGCAGTATTGTTTTAAAGGATATTGGGAAAGTACTTATGAGATTTTATTTTTTATTTTTTTATTTTTTTTTTTTTTTTTGGTTAAAAGTTAGTGCTGCTAAGCATAAACTTAGTGCTGCTAAGTCTAACTTAGTGCTACCAGGTTTCTACTGCTAGGGTTGAGAGTGCAGGGTATGGTTATGTAACTTTTCACTTAAAGGGTATAAATCCCCAATTGATTCACATAATTAGTTTCACGCGCACATAATTCACTCTCATCTAAGCCCTAATTAAGTTTTTGTCACCAAATCCAAAAATCCCCAAATCAAATCATCATGTCGCACTTAACTTTCACCGAACCACACAATAATGTTGCATTTTTAGAAAATTCTAATGAGTCTGTAGATTTTACTGAAATCGTTGATTTCCTTAATGCAAGCTATCTTAGGTTTGCTTTAACAGTAAAACCTACTATATATATTACCAACATTATATAGTTTCGGTCGTCTGCTAAGGTTGAAACTTATAATGGGAAAGTACAAATTCATGCCCTTGTAGATCGTCAGAAGATACTCATTACTGAGGCATCTGTTAGAAGAGATCTTCTTCTAGGAGATGCTAATGGAATTGAGAATCTTCCAAATACTACAATTTTTGAAAAACTTTCACTGATGGGATATGAGAGGAAAACTGATGCTAAAAAAATTTTACAAAGGAAACTTCTCTCATTAGTGGAAAATCTTAATCCATACTATCTTAGTGTATCTTAGTCCAAAGACCACTGGTTGGAATGAATTTAGTAGTAATTTGGCATCTGCTATAATTTGTTTGGCTGAAAATGATCAAAGATTTAATTTTTGACAGCATGGTTAAGAACTTAGATAGTTCTTCAAGCAAATATTTTATGTAACACCCCATAAATTTCAATGTAGCAGCGGAAGACTAAACAGGGTATTACTTCTTAGATCACAGTCATAAGTATAGAAAACAACTCGAAAAAGACGTTTTGAAAAGCATTATCATTCATTGAAAACTTAATATTTCAGAGTACAAAACATAGTTTCAAATTGTTTGGGGTTTCACGAGAGATATGAAAAAGTTTGTAACGAATGATAACATCATTTAACATCATCAAGGGGGTCCAATGCCAACTCCGTGCCATGTGCCCTTTAATTACCTGAGTTAAAATATGTTAAAAAGTCAACACAAAGGTTGAGTAAATCCATAGTGTTTAAGTTGTAATAGTTTGAACACAAGCTGAATAGTAGTAAAACAGTGATATTGTAGTGTAATATATATTGTCCTAAGTCTCATGACACGCAAACGTTTACATCGTGTGATATCATAAAATGATATAAATAACAGACATCATAAAAATGATATAAGTGATAATGCCCTCGTAGTTTGAGCTTGCCATACACTTATTTATTTTCAAATAAAGTGCATCTGGTCACCATTCCGGCTAACTCAAATGGGGCGTCAACTGCCAATAGATCTATTCACCATATTCGCGTTCACTCGTAAGTGATTAATGGTTCATGATAAGAGGGACTTTTAGTGGCAATAGCGGTAACTTAGGCAATATCAAATCAGGATAGCATATAGAAAAATACTTGTGTTCATGTTTAGAGCATGTATCTCCCCACTAGGTTGAAAACGTATAAAAATGTGGGAGTATGAACTCACTTTATTGATGTAGTAGTCAAGTAGAAATCAAGTGATGTAAGTGAATGGCTCCGGCTTGCGACCTAGAGTAATATGGCAAGTGTTTAGATTCGTTGGTTTAGGACTTGATGTGAGTATTATTAAGTGTTAGATTGTCGATGCTTGTGTGAAAATGTTTAAAGTTCAAAAACAAAAGTCCTTACAATTATTATTTTAGTTATAATTGTTGTATTGCTTAATTATATAAGTTCTTGGTATTACAATGTTTATAATAAACTAGTTTAGTATGACAAAGTTGGTGGATGAGAAGTTGAAATATTTATTTTAAATATTTTAGGTTAGTGAATGATATGTTATTAAAATATTTGTATTATTTATTTTTAAGTTACTCGTTAGTTAAATTATATTAGTTATTTGAAAACGTTAGTTATGTTTTGATATTGTCGTGTTTATAAAGTTTTAACATAATCTAAGTAGTAATTATTTATTCCTCAAAAATATTATAGAGTTACAGAACTTATCCTTAACTTATACAAAAGTTACATTTTTAACCCAATGCTTATACTATTTACAATTTTAGTCCAAAACTTTCAAAATACCCTTTTCACCCAAACTTTCTGTTAATTACAGTTTTCTACCCTCGACTTTTATAGTTAAAACCCAATTTTCTGTTTTCAAACCTTGACTTTTCGAAAGTTACCTTTTATACCCAATTCCTATGACTTTTGTATTTTTTGTCCAAAAACAAGTAAAATGAAAAGTTTCGTTTTCTTTTTAAAGGTTAACCTCCAATAGCTTATTAGAGCTTATGTGTTCAGCTTATTTAATAATACTAGGACAAAACTATTTATGGGCCGCAAGGCCCAATCCTTGGCCCTTTTAGTTTTAAAATGAACCGAAAGCATTACTAAGTCCTCGGC
The DNA here is from genome assembly GCA_021014915.2 of Artemisia tridentata subsp. tridentata. Classification (NCBI taxonomy): domain Eukaryota; kingdom Viridiplantae; phylum Streptophyta; class Magnoliopsida; order Asterales; family Asteraceae; genus Artemisia; species Artemisia tridentata. The sequence continues at coordinate 197,271,608 of CP139508.1, read as the reverse complement.
TCGACTTTTCAAACTTGTTACAAACATAAGTGACTTGTTAATACAGCTTATACGACAGCTTATTGGTCCTGTGGCTTAATAATAGTTTTTAAGCTTGTTGGGCTTTAAGGCCCACTATGGTTTCTAAAGAAGTTATATTAATCCGTGTAGTGTACTTAGCTTCGAGTTTAAAACATAGAGTGCTATAGCTTATTTGGTTAGCTTATTGACTTGGCTTATTTGATGTGCTTATGGTGAAACGGGCTGATTTCTTCCTTTTAAGTGTCTTGACATTTTGCTCCAATTTCTTGACTTTAACCACCAGTTTAGTATATACCTTGCCAAAAACCTTCTTGTGAGTGGTGAGATCAGCCTCCAAGCTAGCAACCTTCTCAGACAATTTTGTACATAAATCCGTCAATTCTTTAAGTGTCTTACTGCCCTCAGCACTTCCGGATGTGTAACCTTCAGGGAGAGGTGCATCGTGGAGCATGGACTCAGATTCCGCCATATGGTGAGCCTTTGAGCCACCCAATATGTCTGGTTGGCTTGGGATTCCACCAATAGTACTGGGTTCAAAGGAAATTGGTACTGTTGGTGTTGCCATAGGTTGGGTCTTATTTATGTTACTTCTGTCTTGCCCAGCTTCTAAGCCTGAGACAGTAGAAGCAGCCCTTCCTATACTGACAAAGTCAGCCTCATCTGCTACATAGGGAGGGGTAGGGTCTCTGTGCTTAGGAACAACAGACCCCTCTCTGGATATGGACCTATCAGGTGATGATGTGGGTTGTGAAGCTGATTGTTCTGAGCTTGTGGGTGTGCGTTGGGAGTCAACTGGGCTTGTTGATCCTTCACCCTGTACCTTTAGCATTGAATCAAATAATGGAACTTCTTCCCCATTATACCCTTTTGAGGCCATCCTCATATTACTGAAAAGTTTTTTTGGTAAGTTTGGGTGTTGGATAAACATTTTTGTGAGGAAGAAGCTGATGTTTCCTCATGTTCAAAATAGTTTGTTTGAACCTGGGATACATAAAAAACTTTGATTTGCTGTCAACATTTTTCACCATTCCTTCAAAGATGAGTTTTGAAAAGTTAAAAGTCCTATCAGTAGCTAAGCATATGAGAGCAGTTGCAATATTGCTACTGAACTGTTCCCATGAGGTTTTCTTAGGACAAAGACAGTGAAGGATGGTGTGTATCAAAAACCTCCATTGTGGGGCAAAACAACCTTCTTGAAAAGTCAAAGATTTCAGTGTTTGGCATAGCACTAATACCATTGTCATCATTCAGATGGAGATGCCTCCTGAGTGATGATTCAGTAAGAGTGATGGATTTGCCATCCACTGTTGTATTTAACTCTTTGTCTCCATTGTCAAATGTTCAGACAGTTGCAGTCTGCCAAAACTCTTTGATTTGGGAAACATAGATAGTGGGATTTAATGTTAAAGAATACCTTATGTGCGAAGCATTTAAAAAGTCCACTATCTGATGGAATTGTGTATCATCCTCTGTTTTTTCCAAATACGCGACCATATTATGCTTGTCAACAAAAGATAGAGATGCCATTATTTTTCTGTAAAAGTGAGATTTGACTGCTGGGATTAGAGTAATTTTAGGTTAGAAAGTAGATGAAGAAAGTGAATTGAGATATTATCAAAGACTTATGAGGGTTTCTATTGGACCGACTTCTACTAAAAGATAACTTTTAGTTGAAGAAAGGTGAATATAATATATTAAAAGTAAAAATGTCCAAAAAGGAAAACCCTTAAGATAAGATTTTGAGCAGTAAAAATCTCAACAATTTTCATCGGCTATTTTCAAAAAGCTGTTATTCTGCACCAGTACTAACGGTTATCCAGCAGTACAAACTTAAGCCTACCAGTACTAACTTTTTGCCTAGCAATACTAACTTTTTGGAAAATTTTTGACTTAGCAGTATGAACTCAATTTTGATTAAAAACAATACTGCTTACAACCATTTTGAAGGGATTAAGTGTAAAGACAGACACTTAATCATAATTTCGGTTTAATACAACCTCTGGTTGTGTGAGAACCAATGATTTCAGTTATAAATAACTGCCTGTGATCATATAAACTCATTCAAAGAGCTTTCTTGACAGGGTTTTTAGCTCGTGGCAGGTGTTGCCTCTAATACAAATGTGCTAGATTCACTTTTGCTCGCTGTTCTCTCTACCAGATGTCCTTGGACAAACACATTATACAAAAGTATAAAATGGTAAAGAGTGAGTTAGTTCAGTTACTATCTGACTAACTATGCCATCAATTCTAATGTAAAACATCATAATAAGATTTCAAGAAAGAAATTTTAAAGAATCAATCAACTTAGGTATAAAACCTATGTTAATGGATCCCCAAACTCTGTCCATCATCAATCTATTATGTCAGCAACCATTCCACCATTTGCTGCTCACACAATGCACTAGTAATTCCTTTGTGCCCAAACGATCTATACCTGCAATTGTTAGTCCAAAACCAAGAAAACAAATGGCAAAGCATTTGCTTCATAATATTATAAACATATGACTAACAGTTCTAACAAACAATCCAAATTTGTACTAGCAGTACAAATAATACATAGCAGTACCTATTGACAATCCTAGCAGTACAAATCCAATTTAATGTACAAAAATACACAGATGTTAAACTTTAAGGGTTAAGCATTCCAATACTTGCTACCAAGTATTGAAACCTTCTAACATCAAAGGCTTTAGTGAGAAGATCTGCAAAGTTTTGAGCAGTATCAATTTTAACAACTTGAACTAATTTTTTCTCATTGCAGTCTCTTATAAAATGATGCCTAATTTCTATGCGTTTTGTTTTAGAATGTTGCACTGGATTTTTAATAATGCATATTGTACTGCTATTGTCAATTTATATCATGGTATTCATAAAATTATACCCATAGTCAAGCAGTTGATTTTGAATCCATAGCACTTGACCACAGCAACTGCAGCTACATACTCAGCTTCAGTTGTAGAAGTTGCTACAATTGTCTGCTCCTTACATTGCCATGATATAAGTCTGCAACCAAGGAACTGACAACCACCAGTTGTTGATTTCCTATCCAGGCTTGCACCAGCATAATCACTGTCTGAATATGCCACCAAATCAAAAGGCGATTCCCTAGGATACCACAAACCCAACCTAGGTTGACCCTTAAGGTATCTAAAGATCCTCTTGACAGCAGTTAAATGGGAAGCCTTGGGATTGACTTGAAACCTTGCACAGGCACACACAACAAACATGATATCTGGTATTGATGAAGTAAGGTACATCAAGGACCCTATCATTGATCTGTAGGTGTGTACATCAACACTTTCTCCATCAGCATCTTTAATTAAAGGTTTCTCTGGATCAACTGGTGTGCTTGCCACTTTAGCATCAATAAATTGAAACTTCCTTAGTATCTCTATCACATATTTATCCTGACTGATAAATATGCCTTCAGTTGATTGCTTCACTTGCAATCCTAAATAGAAGGTAAGTTCCCCCATGGAACTCATCTAAAACTTATCATGCATAAGTTTCTCAAATTATACACACATCTCCTTCCTTGTGGATCCAAATATGATATCATCCACATAAACCTGTACCAACAAGATATCCTTCTTGTTCTTCTTGATGAATAGAGTCTGATCAATCTTGCCCCTTTGGAATCCATTTTCGAACAAATAGGAAGCCAATGTTTCATACCAGGCCCTTGGAGCTTGGTGCAGTCCATAAAGAGCTTTCACCACCTTGTATACCTTGTCAAGATGTTCTGGATCTACAAAACCTGGAGGTTGAGAGACATATACCTCTTCTTCAATAGTACCATAGAGAAAGGCACTTTTTACATCCATCTGGTAAACAGTAAAGCTCATGAAAGAAGCATAAGCTAAGAACAGTCTTATGGCTTCAATCCTAGCTACAGGTGCAAAAAATTCTTCATAGTCTATTCACTCTTCTTGTGTATACCCCTGGGCTGCAAGCCTTGCGTTGTTTTTTTATCACAATCCCCCTTTCATCTCTTTTGTTTCTGAAAACCCATTTGGTTCCAATTACCCTCATACCCTTGGGTAAATCAACTAATACCCAAACCTTCCAAATCTTGAATTGGAGAAGTTCCTCTTGCATGGCTTCCACCCAGCTTGAGTCTTCTAAAGCTTTAAGGACATTTTTGGGTTCAGTTTGTGAGAGGAAACATACAAAAAGACATGTGTTGGCATTTTCATGCTTCTTTTCTTCATAAACAGCACTAAGAAAACCTTGTTGATCTGAAGTCACAGTCTGTTTTCTTGTCTTCACACCAGACTGTATGTCTCCAATCACATTGTCTAGGGAGTGATCTCTGTGTACTCTTGTGTGTGGAGTTGTGGGAACTGGATAGGTGGGAGGTAGATTGTTGATATCCACCTCTTCTTCTGAGAAATCAGCAATATAAGTATCTGATGGGCCATCAGTATGAACATTATGCCCAGCAGTACTAACTTGGGGCTCAACAGTACAATCTCCATTTGTACTGTTTTCTTGATTCTCTTGATTTTCAGCTCCATCTTTATAGTTTTCATCTTCAATTCCTTCTTTGGCTTCATCCATAGAAGGCTCACCATTCTTTGAATATGAATCCACACTGTTCCATATTGGCATCAGTATATGATCTTGATCTTTCTCCTTTCCCAAACTTGCTTCATTTGTTGCAACATCATCTTCTGAACCTGCAAAATCATTAGAAAAGGTTCCTGCAACAACTGGCACAAAATTCTATGATTGGGTTAGAGTATCAAGGTCAAATAGCCATTTTGGACCTTCACCTGAAACATTAGATTTATTTTCTTGAAACTGAACATGCAGGTTTTCCTCTACTTTCCTTGTTCTTGTGTTGTATACTCTAAAGGCTTTGCTATTAAGTGAGTACCCAACCAAGAATCCTTCATCTGATTTGCCATCAAATTTGCCTAGATGGTCTAAGGTATTTAGAATATTTACATGACACCCAAAAGGTCTTAGAAAACCTAATGCAGGAGTTCTACCCCTAAATAGCTCATATGGTGTCTTGTTGTGAGCTTTAACTACCAAAACCCTGTTCTGCACATAACAAGCTGTATTAACTGCTTCAGCCCAAAAAGTGATGGGCAACTTAGAGTCAGCTAATATGGTTCTAGCAGCTTCTATTAGTGTTCTATTTCTCGTTTTAGCAACCCCATTCTGTTGAGGAGTTCTAGCCATACTAAACTCTCTTCTAATACCTTTTTCCTTACAGAACTCATCCATAACTCTGTTTTTGAACTCTGTCCCATTGTCACACCTGATGACTTTTACTTTCTTATCCACTAAATTTTCTATCTCAGTTATAAATTTCTTAAGAATGCTAGGTGTCTCATCCTTAGATCCTAAAAAGAAAACTCATGTGAATCTACTGTAGTCAAAAGTAACTACAAGACAGTACCTTTTATGCATAATACTACTCACAGATGTTGGACCAAACAAGTCCATATGCAGCATAAACAAAGGCTGATTAATAGAGTTGTGGGTCTTGGGCTTACAAGAAGCCTTGTGTTGGTTGCCTTTGAGACAGGCAACACAAGTCTGGTCATTTTCAAAACGTTTTTGAGGTAAGCCTCTCACCAAACCATCTTTAACAATTGATGCGCGTGATGTGTCGTTGCGGTCTAGCAGTATTAATGCCTACTCAAGTTTTAAATTTATATTTAGCCGACTTATCAATAACACACACACTTAACGAGCAGTGTACCCGGTCAGTATGAATATAATGGTAAGCAGAGTGTCGATCAATAAGAGTGGAACGTATTATCTAGTTATTCTAATCGGTATTTTAATATCCTAAGTTAGTTATACAACCTAATCTAACGCAAGGGGGTTCAGCCTGAGAGACTGGCACAGTTTGGTTATAATTAAATAGAAAACTAAACTAATTAGCACGAATCAGCGATTAGCACACACGTACACAGATAGATACTCGAGACAATAAGAAGACCTATCCTGATAATTAAATAGCTTGTCACTTGTTTTATTGCTAGTTTTATATGAAGTGTATATAATTAAACCTTTCTCGTTGGCTCTAATCTTATCGGCGAGTAAACCCTTAATGATTACTTATGTCTATCCTATTTTTCTAGAGACGCTAGAATAAATAGGCGAGGAAGGGGCATGGCGACCCAAGCAAGACTCAGCTAGACACAGAGGTTATCAATGCACTAATAAAAGTCACCAAAGACATCAACATATAAACTTTAATTAATGGGAAAGCAATATTAAGGGGAGTGCATGATCTTTCGTAGTCACATGACACAAGCCCATCAATCCTGATGAATTAAAGCGTACTAAAACAATAAAACAAAACTACTTAATGAATTGAATACATGCAGAACCTTCTTACAGCTCTTGTATCTTTGTGTTGAGGTGTGTCTTGTGCTGCTTGGTCGTCTGAATTCGGCTCTAGGGTTATACAAAAGGTCTCTTAAATTCGTCTGACCTTGGGGTATTTATAGTTTCTGTCTGAGGGATCGATGCGGCGCATTGAGTTGATAGATGCGGCGCATTGACTTAACTTCGCGTGGGGTCCAAGATTAATATATTCTGGAATATTCGTACACCGTCTTCAGATGCGGCGTAACTTGATCTTTGTATGCGGCGCATGTACTTTAGCTGTCTTGGATTGTAACTGGTGAAATCTTGATAGTGATACGCCGTATGTTAGAAGTATATTGCGGCGTATCTGGAGTAGAACGAGCTTGACAGAATTACATGCGGCGCATTCTTCAAAGTCAGGCAATGGTCTTCGAATTCATCTAAGTATGATATTGCGTCGTATCTGTTGAGTGAGATACGGCGCATCTTCTGGATTTCAGTAGACTTTTGACATCTCGCTTGTTTTGCTCCATAATTAGTCCAAAATCGCCAAGTTTCACATAATGCTTGTTTTTACCTGAGAATTACTAAAGTAAACATTAATGTATCGATTCTCATATATAATATAATAAAACAAGTCAAATAAATAGGATAAATGATGATAATGAAATGTACTTATTTGAGTTCATCAAATATCCCCCACTTGAACTTTACTTGTCCCCAAGTAAACCTTAGAATTAATCATATGAAAATGTATTTTAAAAGATATTAGGATTAATTTTTATATTTAAGCACGTATTCGTTTTGTCATAATCACACAACCAAACACTTAACGAAGTAGAAACCAAAATAATTTTTAATGTAAAACAATTCTAAATCATTTAGTTGCTTAGTCGTGACGAATATTCTATCATAGGCTTGGCAAGTATACGTGATCCGCTGCTGAATAGATATATAAATATTATGCAGGCGACGGATACACGTGAATAAAGACAAATCAACCCTTTAGGAAAAAGGCTAACTTGAAAAAACTCATGTTTGTGATATGTGTGATACCAGGTAAGTGATTACCCAGGTCGTGTCCCAACGAGGTGTGAATGGACAACCGTTAGAGATTTGGATTAAAGTGACTAATGAGTGGGATAAGGAATTATTGCTTTTTTATATTCTAATTAAATAATGAGAAACAAATTCTCACGGGAAAATTAATATTAACAAATTATATTAAAAACGCGAATCGGGAAATCTAAAAACGGGATAAAAACTGAAATATTAGGAAATCTAATCTTACAAGTGCAAAATTATTTTTCTTAAATCCTAAATGATAAAAGAAAATTTTAGAAAAAAGATTTATATTTTTCTGACTTTTATATTTTTTATTATGAATTAAAAACTAAATTACTCTAATTAAAAGATTAAAAAATGAAGAGATTTTGGATTTTTGTTTTTCGAAATTGATAAAGTACTTAATTATAAGCACTTTTTACAAAAGACAATATTTTTGAAAACTAAATTTAAGCACAGAAAAAAGTAGAATAAGGTGGCCGCTTATAAAAGACTTGATTAAACTTTTTTATTTTATTTTAATTTTTTTGGTATTTTTCTTTGAATAAGCACATGGAAATAAGCAATTTTTGAAAAGGAACTATTTTTATATCTTACTGAATAAGCTAGAATAAGCTCTAAAAGCTTAACAGTCTACTTATAGGCTTATTAGAACTAGGATTAAACAATTAAGCTATAAGCTATTATAAGCTAACACATAAACTGAAATAAGCTAAAATGGATTAATTAGAGTCTGAATAAGCTAAATGGAACACAAAAAAAACTAATTGCAATAAGCTGATAAGCACAACTTAAGCCAAGACCAGGTTGTGGTCTGATATTGCAGGTGGTGCAGGGGAAATTTGGGCATATTGCAGGCCTGAATTAGCAGTCTAAAAAAATTCTAAAAAATCAAACAAAAAATACAAATAGGTAGATAAGCCAGCTGAGATTATACATGCAAAGATTCAGCTTATAATAACTTAACATGAGAAAATGAAAAATCAAAGAAGTTGGCTAAAAATAGGAAATTACAAAATATGCAACATAGCATACTGATATAGTCTGATTTATATGAAAATGAGAACAAGGCCTATGGGGATTTTATGAGTACTTAATACAGACCTAATGGACACTAATGATGCCAAAAATAAGGGCCAATTTAGCTTATTGCTGTATATGGCTTATTAGGTCAGTTCATGGCCTAAGTTTAACATAATGTGCTGAAAACTTTAAAACTTATTTAATTTGCTCAAAACAGCTTGTGGACAGCTTATTTTGACCAACTTATGCTAGTTTGAACTTGGCCAAATGGCAAAGGAACAGTAATGACTGATTTTGACCCATGTTAACCCATTAACCCAAACAGCCCTTTAAGAGGGATCTGTTTTGGTTTTCCACAAGAACAGACTTAAACAGGCTAGGATTTTGCTAGAAAGCTTAACAACCAGATATAATTAGCACTAAAAAGCACTAAACTAACCACAATAAGTACTGAAATAAGCTAGGACTTAATTAAGCTATTTTTGGTCTTTTTTTTAGGATTTTTAAGAAAATGAGACTTAAGCTATAAAACACTGATAAGATTGATGAAATACAATTATGAACTACAAATAAGCATAATAGTACTAAAATAAGCTATAATTAAGCAGTGGAACAGTAACTTAGAAATTAGAGCAAAAACTTGAAAATTGCTTACAATTGTGTTGAGATTAAGGAACAAGGAAACTGATCAGAAATACACTTGGTTTGTCAATACCAAGCTAAAAACCTCTTAGCTTATCCACTCCAGCTTAATTCCACACAACTGCTTATTTTGACTTTTTGTTGACTTTTTGACTTTTTTGGAAATTTTAAAATTAAAGCAGGACTAAGCACAATAAACTAACAATAAGATGTCACAAGCTTATGTTAGCTTATCAAACTGGAAAGAGGAGCTTTTAAACAACAATAACTTTCAATAACTGAATTAACATAAACTTGTATTAAAACTGAAATGGTACAAAGGTTTTTGAAACTGAAATTGAAATTGAAATTAAAATTACAAGAACATGAGATGATTACAACTAAAAGCTTATGCTAAATTTGACTTAAAGATAAATTACACTACGAATTGGTCTAAAACTGTGACAATCTTCACTCTGTGTCTTCACTGCCTTTTATAGCTATCCCAAAAGCTTCTCTCCTCACTCCTGATTAAATCCCAGCCGTTTGATTGGTTTAAAATCATCATATTCGTCCATTTCATTTTGGCGGGAAACTTGGTTGACTGCTTTTGTGGTATAGCAGGCCATGTGGGGTATGGGGATATGGGTTTAGCAAGTGGGATTGATGTGAAGTAGCAGGAGGAGGGGGGTTGAGGTGATGGGGGACGCAGAGAAACCTGTGGGTATGGTGGTATGGTTTTGGCGGGGTGGTATGGGAAGAAGAAGGGTTTGACTCTGGGTTAAACTGGTATTGGGTTGGGGTTTTATTAATAAAAAGGGTCGGTTGGGTTTATAAAAGGAAATGGGCTGGTGGAGTGGATTTTTGGTTTATTAGTTTAGGTTATAAAGGGTTAAGGTTTTAATGGTTAAGGATTAGATTTGGATTTTGCTTAACTTTAAAGGACCATAGTTGTACAATCTGAAAATCCAAGGACCCATGCTGCCAAAACTCAAAACTATTTCCAAGGTCCAATCTTGACAAGTTGACAATCTTGAGGGTTGACTTTGACAATTTAAGCAATATCCTGGTCCAAACTCGTAAATTTCTTCCCCGTCCTCGGCTTTTGAACTTTTTCCAATCTTGTGCACGGTTTTGTCTGTTTTTGCCCTGTTTTCGATCCTTTTGTACCTTAAACACATAAAAACACAAACAAAGGATATTTGCAGTATAAAATGGTCTATTCTGGTGTTTTTGGTATTTTTATGGTCTAAAATGGGCATAAAATGATGAGTATTTACACACTCATCAATCCCCCACACTAAGCTATTGCTAGTCCCTAGCAATCCGATCATGTGAAGTAATGAAAAGATCAAAAGAATACCAAGTATACCCCGTTTTGATTTTCTATGTAATGCCAGAAATTCAAACTTAGAACAAAAATATATAACACGCTTGATTTCCAAAAATGGTATCACGGAACAGGATTCACACAAACTGGGTATCTCCAGGGAATTGTAATCATCATCCTCTTTTTAATACTCCCAACTAAGCTTAAACTCAATGTGCAAATGCTTTTGTAAAAATGCTAACACTACTTATATCAATAATCTATGTAAGCCGAAACTTAACTTTTCACTCCCGCATATATCAAGTTTAGGTGACTGTGCTCATTTTCAAAAGTTTGACCGCAAAAATCGACATTTATTATGGTTGTTATTTGTTTAAGTCAAATACTAATTTACCGGGAACCTCGAAAATCTAAGGATCAAAAAGGGCCTTTTCCATGTAGCGGCTTTCTTCTCGGCACATCCCAAACCAGTCGGTTTTAGGTGACTAGGCTTTTGACACCTTACAGAGAATAGTCCCGGAATCAGCGGAATTTCAATATCAAAGATTTAAGATATTCCCACTAAGCTAGTATTAAAACTTAAATAGATAACAACAAACGATCATTTAGAGATTAGAGACTCAAAGATGAGATCACTCCATGTAACGGTTTTCTTCTCGGCACATCCCAAACCAGTTGGTTTTAGGTGACCAGGTTTTTGACACCTCACAGAGAATAGCACCGGAGCTTTCGGGATCTTTGAAATCAACAATCTACTAAATTACCGTTTAACTTTTATACAAAATTGACGAATCCAAGTTCAAGTTCCGATTAAAATTTAAGAGAAAGCAATTTTCCTACATTTATTAACAATTACATCTTTATTTTCTAAATATCAAAACTTATTGCATTTTGCAATATCTTTATATTTTTGCATTTTGCAATATCAATCCATTTTATTTTATTTTTTTCTTTTTCATTTTTTCATCATTTTCATCATTTTTTCATTTTTTTTTTAATTTTTAACTTTAATAATATACATACATATATGCTTTCTCAAAAATAAAAATAAAAAGTTGAACTCGGGCTCTATATCAAAATTGCATAAAAATTTGTTTTGCATAACAACATGATTTTAACGTTCAAACGTTTGAAAACAGCACGTATTTAATCCGATTAGTTATCTTCTGGGAGGAAAAGCCATAGATTACTTATATAAGCTCTAAAGAGAACCAACTACTCTACGCTTAGCATTTTCATTTGCACAAATCGTAAAACCTTAGTCTAATAGTTAAGGAAGCAGCCAGATCAATACTCTGACAGAGTCAGGATTCCCCTTGTTCTAACCTAATCAAGACTAAACACTTCTTCTTTTTTATTGCAATTTTTTATTTAAAAACGAAAAATAAAAAATTAAAATTTTGGCCAAAACGGGGGTACTAGGGCACTAGAAGGTACAATATGTGACAAAATTCGAGAGAATTACCCCCCACACTTAGAATTGAATATTGCCCTCAATATTCAAAGTACCGGCTATTATGCCGACACTTAGAACATAAAAAGGTAAGACTAATAGCCAAGTGTGTGAAAGAAATCTCAATTTTCACAAAAAGGATTAAAAAGATATCCCTAGATAATCGTTAGCAAAAGGATAGGATATTGGGCGGCTGGATTGAAAACAGGCGCGGCAATCATCACAATCCAAGGGAAACCTGCAAACAAGAGCAAACAACATACAAAGCACAGTAGAGGAATCCCCCCACACTTAGTGTCAGAAAATAGAAAGAAGTCAGAAACATGGGTTGTCACCCATGTGGTGCTAATGCTTTTGTTAACCGAGTCACTAGCTTGACTCGACCCCGAATTCATTGGTTCATGGGGGAGCAAGTGGAAGAAACCATCTCCATCGGACTTTCATTCAATGTGTTTCGATAAACATTGAAGTTCATGAAAGTTCCACTCCGATGAGATACCTCCGGCTCTAAAGAATGACAAATGGAGATGTCGGGGTCAAAAAATTTTTCTTCACTCCCACACGAGTGAATGAAAGGACAATCTACCTTATAGGCGAAGAAAGGTAGAAAAACTCGAACGACATATGAGAAGTCAATATAATGGCGATCCTCAACGGGAAATGTCACATATGTCGGAGAAAGATCAATATCGGGATTAAGAGTAGAGGTCACATCATCAAGTTTATGAATAATAGAGTCCTTGACCTCATCGTTTTCTAACTCTTCATCAAAGAGAGGATTTATTTTGTTAGAAAAGTACTCATCGTCAAATTCAAAAAGAGAATTTGAATAGACTTTGAAACTTTCATTTTGAACGTCCTCATCAGAAAGTGATTCGTCATCACTAGAGGAAAAATCATCATTTGAATTGAAAAGGGGATTAGAGAAAATCCCGAAAAATTCATCGTTTGAATTGAAAAGAGGGTTAGAAAACGTCCCCAAAAAATCATTAGTAGTGTCAAGAGGTTGATCACTATGAAAAGAACCATCACTTTTACTGTCGGAAATATCCTCAGACTCACTTGGGATTGGGATAAGGTTCTCAGCACTAGACTTTATGAATTCGTCCGATTCCTTTTCAGGAATAGTGCTAATATGCTCATCCCCCATAATAAGAGAGTCCTCGGAGTCCAAAGTTGGAAAGAATGATGTGTTTGCAATAGACTGAGGGAGTTGAGAAATGATATCACTCAAAGGAATAATACTCTCCTCGTCGTCCTCCTCATCAATATTGCTAGCATAAATGGCTTTTATACGTTCCATTTGCTCATCTGCTAGCAATTCTGCAATAGTCTTGTCTTCCTGTCTTTTCTGGACAGGTGTAATTGCAGCTGATGAATTCTAACAAACTCCCCACATAGAATCTTCATCATCGTCATCGCAAATGAAAGTTTGACGATATTTGGAACTCATTCTAGTTGTTTGTTCTTCTTCAGCTAGAAGCTCTCCAATTGTTTTCTGATGAGGATCTTCTTGGGCATTTTTAACAGCCAAATCATTAAGTGTATCCATCACATTTTGGAGTTTTTGGAATACATTTTTAAAAGATTTTTCAAGAGGAGATGGCTGAGGTTGAATCATTTGATACTGTGGAGGTTGTTCGTGATAAGAATAATCATAATTGTCACAAGGGCCATGCTCATAGACAAGCGGGGTCCTCGTTTGACAATCGGATTCATAATGTGGACCACCACAGTACTCACAACAATACATTTACTGTGACTGATTCGGTGAATCATATGGATATTGGTCATACCCGAAGTTTTGATTACATGGATCTTGTTCATAGACAGACGTATTTCCTGCTTGACAATCAAAACTCGGTTGTGGACCTCCACAATGTTCACAAGAATATGTTTCCATCTCATGGTGTGGTGGCTGGTTGAAAAAGTCGGGTGTTTCATGGTAAGAATAAGGATTTTGGTCATAGACAAACCCGTTTCCTGATTCCACCATGCTACAACCGGGACAATTCCCACCATTATGAGGACCTCCACACCATTGACAACCATAGTGGTAAGATGAAGACATAAAGAAAAAGAATTAAACGGATAGAGGGTGAAGAAAAATACTTTTGGGTTTTTGGGTTTTCAATTTTTTTTGGATTTTTGGAAAATAACTTAAACCTTAAATCAAATAATTCAATTAAAACAAGATCGAAGCAAAACACAATGAACTTAAACCTTAAATCAACAAGCGTACGGTAGCTCTCTGACTGAAAAATGCACAGAGTGGCGGAGAAGCAAAGGTGGGCAATAAATGCTCCTTAAAAACCCGCTTCTTACGATTCGACAATTTAATGTCAAACCCTCCTTAAACCTCCGTTATAGTTTGTTTATCAATCAAAGGTGAGCCGAATTCGCAAGCGACAAAAAGGCAAGTTTTAATCTTTGGTTTGGGAACTTATTATGATAATACCCAAGTTGAGGAATATTATATTAATTTTGCTTTTATCTTTTATTTTACAATAAAACGGAAAATGTTTTTGGGTTTTTATTTTTTATATGATATTATATATATAAAAGAAAAGGAAAATATTTTTGTATTTTATATGGTTTATGAAAGTGGAAACTTCTGAAAGAAGGATCTCAAGTCACTAATCGTTTAAAACTTTAAACAATATTGTCGCAACACAACCTCCCCGGCAGCGGCGCCAAAATTTGATTCGCTGCTGAATAGATATATAAATATTATGCAGACGACGGATACACGTGAATAAAGACAAATAAACCCTTTATGAAAAAGGCTAACTTGCAAAAACTCACGTTTGTGATATGTGTGATACCAGGTAAGTGATTACCCAGGTCGTGTCCCAACGAGGTGTGAATGGACAACCGTTAGAGATTTGGATTAAAGTGACTGATGAGTGGGATAAGGAATTATTGCTTTTTTATATTCTAATTAAATAATGAGAAACAAATTCTCACCGGAAAATTAATATTAACAAATTATATTAAAAAAGCGAATCGGGAAATCTAAAAACGGGATAAAAACTAAAATATTAGGAAATCTAATCTTACAAGTGCAAAATTATTTTTCTTAAATCCTAAATGATAAAAGAAAATTTTAGAAAAAAGATTTATATTTTTCTGACTTTTATATTTTTTATTATGAATTAAAAACTAAATTACTCTAATTAAAAGATTAAAAAACGAAGAGATTTTGGATTTTTGTTTTTCGAAATTGATAAAGTACTTAATTATAAGAACTTTTTATAAAAGACAATATTTTTGAAAACTTAATTTAAGCACAGAAAAAAGTAGAATAAGGTGGCCGCTTATAAAAGACTTGATTAAACTTTTTTATTTTATTTTAATTTTTTTGGTATTTTTCTTTGAATAAGCACATGGAAATAAGCAATTTTTGAAAAGGAACTATTTTTATATCTTACTGAATAAGCTAGAATAAGCTCTAAAAGCTTAACAGTCTACTTATAGGCTTATTAGAACTAGGATTAAACAATTAAGCTATAAGCTATTATAAGCTAACACATAAACTGAAATAAGCTAAAATGGATTAATTAGAGTCTGAATAAGCTAAATGGAACACAAAAAAAACTAATTGCAATAAGCTGATAAGCACAACTTAAGCCAAGACCAGGTTGTGGTCTGATATTGCAGGTGGTGCAGGGGAAATTTGGGCATATTGCAGGCCTGAATTAGCAGTCTAAAAAAATTCTAAAAAATCATACAAAAAATACAAATAGGTAGATAAGCCAGCTGAGATTATACATGCAAAGATTCAGCTTAGAATAACTTAACATGAGAAAATGAAAAATCAAAGAAGTTGGCTATGAATAGGAAATTACAAAATATGCAACATAGCCTACTGATATAGTCTGATTTATATGAAAATGAGAACAAGGCCTATGGGGATTTTATGAGTACTTAATACAGACCTAATGGACACTAATGATGCCAAAAATAAGGGCCAATTTAGCTTATTGCTATATATGGCTTATTAGGTCAGTTCATGGCCTAAGTTTAACATAATGTGCTGAAAACTTTAAAACTTATTTAATTTGCTCAAAACAGCTTGTGGACAGCTTATTTTGACCAACTTATGCTAGTTTGAACTTGGCCAAATGGCAAAGGAACAGTAATGACTGATTTTGACCCATGTTAACCCATTAACCCAAACAGCCCTTTAAGAGGGATCTGTTTTGGTTTTCCACTAGAACAGACTTAAACAGGCTAGGATTTTGCTAGAAAGCTTAACAACCAGATATAATTAGCACTAAAAAGCACTAAACTAACCACAATAAGTACTGAAATAAGCTAGGACTTAATTAAGCTATTTTTGGTCTTTTTTTTAGGATTTTTAAGAAAATGAGACTTAAGCTATAAAACACTGATAAGATTGATGAAATACAATTATGAACTACAAATAAGCATAATAGTACTAAAATAAGCTATAATTAAGCAGTGGAACAGTAACTTAGAAATTAGAGCAAAAACTTGAAAATTGCTTACAATTGTGTTGAGATTAAGGAACAAGGAAACTGATCAAAAATACACTTGGTTTGTCAATACCAAGCTAAAAACCTCTTAGCTTATCCACTCCAGCTTAATTCCACACAACTGCTTATTTTGACTTTTTGTTGACTTTTTGACTTTTTTGGAAATTTTGAAATTAAAGCAGGACTAAGCACAATAAACTAACAATAAGATGTCACAAGCTTATGTTAGCTTATCAAACTGGAAAGAGGAGCTTTTAAACAACAATAACTTTCAATAACTGAATTAACATAAACTTGTATTAAAACTGAAATGGTACAAAGGTTTTTGAAACTGAAATTGAAATTGAATTAAAATTACAAGAACATGAGACGATTACAACTAAAAGCTTATGCTAAATTTGACTTAAAGATAAATTACACTATGAATTGGTCTAAAACTGTGACAATCTTCACTCTGTGTCTTCACTGCCTTTTATAGCTATCCCAAAAGCTTCTCTCCTCACTCCTGATTAAATCCCAGCCGTTTGATTGGTTTAAAATCATCACATTCGTCCATTTCATTTTGGCGGGAAACTTGGTTGACTGCTTTTGTGGTATAGCAGGCCATGTGGGGTGTGGGGATATGGGTTTAGCAAGTGGGATTGATGTGAAGTAGCAGGAGGAGGGGGTTGAGGTGATGGGGGATGCAGAGAAACCTGTGGGTATGGTGGTATGGTTTTGGCGGGGTGGTATGGGAAGAAGAAGGGTTTGACTCTGGGTTAAACTGGTATTGGGTTGGGGTTTTATTAATAAAAAGGGTCGGTTGGGTTTATAAAAGGAAATGGGCTGGTGGAGTGGATTTTTGGTTTATTAGTTTAGGTTATAAAGGGTTAAGGTTTTAATGGTTAAGGATTAGATTTGGATTTTGCTTAACTTTAAAGGACCATAGTTGTACAATCTGAAAATCCAAGGACCCATGCTGCCAAAACTCAAAACTATTTCCAAGGTCCAATCTTGACAAGTTGACAATCTTGAGGGTTGACTTTGACAATTTAAGCAATATCCTGGTCCAAACTCGTAAATTTCTTCCCCGTCCTCGGCTTTTGAACTTTTTCCAATCTTGTGCACGGTTTTGTCTGTTTTTGCCCTGTTTTCGATCCTTTTGTACCTGAAACACATAAAAACACAAACCAAGGATATTTGCAGTATAATATGGTCTATTCTGGTGTTTTTGGTATTTTTATGGTCTAAAATGGGCATAAAATGATGAGTATTTACACACTCATCAATCCCCCACACTAAGCTATTGCTAGTCCCTAGCAATCTGATCATGTGAAGTAATGAAAAGATCAAAAGAATACCAAGTATACCCCGTTTTGATTTTCTATGTGATGCCAGAAATTCAAACTTAGAACAAAAATATATAACACGCTTGATTTCCAAAAATGGTATCACGGAACAGGATTCACACAAACTGGGTATCTCCAGGGAATTGTAATCATCATCCTCTTTTTAATACTCCCAACTAAGCTTAAACTCAATGTGCAAATGCTTTTGTAAAAATGTTAACACTACTTATATCAATAATCTATGTAAGCCGAAACTTAACTTTTCACTCCCGTATATATCAAGTTTAGGTGACTGTGCTCATTTTCAAAAGTTTGACCGCAAAAATCGACATTTATTATGGTTGTTATTTTTTTAAGTCAAATACTAATTTACCGGGAACCTCGAAAATCTAAGGATCAAAAAGGGCCTTTTCCATGTAGCGGCTTTCTTCTCGGCACATCCCAAACCAGTCGGTTTTAGGTGACTAGGCTTTTGACACCTTACAGAGAATAGTCCCGGAATCAGCGGAATTTCGATATCAAAGATTTAAGATATTCCCACTAAGCTAGTATTAAAACTTAAATAGATAACAACAAACGATCATTTAGAGATTAGAGACTCAAAGATGAGATCACTCCATGTAACGGTTTTCTTCTCGGCACATCCCAAACCAGTTGGTTTTAGGTGACCAGGTTTTTGACACCTCACAGAGAATAGCACCGGAGCTTTC
Source organism: Artemisia tridentata subsp. tridentata (assembly GCA_021014915.2). NCBI lineage: Eukaryota > Viridiplantae > Streptophyta > Magnoliopsida > Asterales > Asteraceae > Artemisia > Artemisia tridentata. Next base: position 197,253,225 of record CP139508.1, on the reverse strand, counting down.
GGGATCTTTGAAATCAACAATCTACTAAATTACCGTTTAACTTTTATACAAAATTGACGAATCCAAGTTCAAGTTCCGATTAAAATTTAAGAGAAAGCAATTTTCCTACATTTATTAACAATTACATCTTTATTTTCACAATATCAAAACTTATTGCATTTTGCCATATCTTTATATTTTTGCATTTTGCAATATCAATCCATTTTATTTTATTTTTTTCTTTTTCATTTTTTCATCATTTTCATCATTTTTTCATTTTTTTTTTTATTTTTAACTTTAATAATATACATACATATATGCTTTCTCAAAAATAAAAATAAAAAGTTGAACTCGGGCTCTATATCAAAATTGTATAAAAATTTGTTTTGCATAACAACATGATTTTAACGTTCAAACGTTTGAAAACAGCACGTATTTAATCCGATTAGTTATCTTCTGGGAGGAAAAGCCATAGATTACTTATATAAGTTCTAAAGAGAACCAACTACTCTACGCTTAGCATTTTCATTTGCACAAATCGTAAAACCTTAGTCTAATAGTTAAGGAAGCAGCCAGATCAATACTCTGACAGAGTCAGGATTCCCCTTGTTCTAACCTAATCAAGACTAAACACTTCTTCTTTTTTATTGCAATTTTTTATTTAAAAACGAAAAAAAAAAAATTAAAATTTTGGCCAAAACGGGGGTACTAGGGCACTAGAAGGTACAATATGTGACAAAATTCGAGAGAATTCCCCCCCACACTTAGAATTGAATATTGCCCTCAATATTCAAAGTACCGGCTATTATGCCGACACTTAGAACGTAAAAAGGTAAGACTAATAGCCAAGTGTGTGAAAGAAATCTCAATTTTCACAAAAAGGATTAAAAAGATATCCCTAGATAATCGTTAGCAAAAGGATAGGATATTGGGCGGCTGGATTGAAAACAGGCGCGGCAATCATCACAATCCAAGGGAAACCTGCAAACAAGAGCAAACAACATACAAAGCACAGTAGAGGAATCCCCCCACACTTAGTGTCAGAAAATAGAAAGAAGTCAGAAACATGGGTTGTCACCCATGTGGTGCTAATGCTTTTGTTAACCGAGTCACTAGCTTGACTCGACCCCGAATTCATTGGTTCATGGGGGAGCAAGTGGAAGAAACCATCTCCATCGGACTTTCATTCAATGTGTTTCGATAAACATTGAAGTTCATGAAAGTTCCATTCCGATGAGATACCTCCGGCTCTAAAGAATGACAAATGGAGATGTCGGGGTCAAAAATTTTGTCTTCACTCCCACACGAGTGAATGAAAGGACAATCTACCTTATAGGCGAAGAAAGGTAGAAAAACTCGAACGACATATGAGAAGTCAATATAATGGCGATCCTCAACGGGAAATGTCACATATGTCGGAGAAAGATCAATATCGGGATTAAGAGTAGAGGTCACATCATCAAGTTTATGAATAATAGATTCCTTGACCTCATCGTTTTCTAACTCTTCATCAAAGAGAGGATTTATTTTGTTAGAAAAGTACTCATCGTCAAATTCAAAAAGAGAATTTGAATAGACTTTGAAACTTTCATTTTGAACGTCCTCATCAGAAAGTGATTCGTCATCACTAGAGGAAAAATCATCATTTGAATTGAAAAGGGGATTAGAGAAAATCCCGAAAAATTCATCGTTTGAATTGAAAAGAGGGTTAGAAAACGTCCCCAAAAAATCATCAGTAGTGTCAAGAGGTTGATCACTACGAAAAGAACCATCACTTTTACTGTCGGAAATATCCTCGGACTCACTTGGGATTGGGATAAGGTTCTCAGCACTAGACTTTATGAATTCGTCCGATTCCTTTTCAGGAATAGTGCTAATATGCTCATCCCCCATAATAAGAGAGTCCTCGGAGTCCAAAGTTGGAAAGAATGATGTGTTTGCGATAGACTGAGGGAGTTGAGAAATGATATCACTCAAAGGAATAATACTCTCCTCGTCGTCCTCCTCATCAATATTGCTAGCATAAATGGCTTTTATAAGTTCCATTTGCTCATCTGCTAGCAATTCTGCAATAGTCTTGTCTTCCTGTCTTTTCTGGACAGGTGTAATTGCAGCTGATAAATTCTCACAAACTCCCCACATAGAATCTTCATCATCGTCATCGCAAATGAAAGTTTGACGATATTTGGAACTCATTCTAGCTGTTTGTTCTTCTTCAGCTAGAAGCTCTCCAATGGTTTTCTGATGAGGATCTTCTTGGGCATTTTTAACAGCCAAATCATTAAGTGTATCCATCACATTTTGGAGTTTTTGGAATACATTTTCAAAAGATTTTTCAAGAGGAGATGGCTGAGGTTGAATCATTTGATACTGTGGAGGTTGTTCGTGATAAGAATAATCATAATTGTCACAAGGGCCATGCTCATAGACAAGCGGGGTCCTCGTTTGACAATCGGATTCATAATGTGGACCACCACAGTACTCACAACAATACATTTACTGTGACTGATTCGGTGAATCATATGGATATTGGTCATACCCGAAGTTTTGATTACATGGATCTTGTTCATAGACAGACGTATTTCCTGCTTGACAATCAAAACTTGGGTGTGGACCTCCACAATGTTCACAAGAATATGTTTCCATCTCATGGTGTGGTGGCTGGTTGAAAAAGTCGGGTGTTTCATGGTAAGAATAAGGATTTTGGTCATAGACAAACCCGTTTCCTGATTCCACCATGCTACAACCGGGACAATTCCCACCATTATGAGGACCTCCACACCATTGAAAACCATAGTGGTAAGATGAAGACATAAAGAAAAAGAATTAAACGGATAGAGGGTGAAGAAAAATATTTTTGGGTTTTTGGTTTTTCAATTTTTTTTGGATTTTTGGAAAATAACTTAAACCTTAAATCAAATAATTCAATTAAAACAAGATCGAAGCAAAACACAAGGAACTTAAACCTTAAATCAACAAGCGTACGGTAGCTCTCTGACTGAAAAACGCACAGAGTGGCGGAGAAGCAAAGGTGGGCAATAAATGCTCCTTAAAAACCCGCTTCTTTCGAATCGACAATTTAATGTCAAACCCTCCTTAAACCTCCGTTATAGTTTGTTTATCAATCAAAGGTGAGCCGAATTCGCAAGCGACACAAAGGTAAGTTTTAATCTTTGGTTTGGGAACTTATTATGATAATACTCAAGTTGAGGAATATTATAATAATTTTGCTTTTATCTTTTATTTTACAATAAAAAGGAAAATGTTTTTGGGTTTTTATTTTTTATATGATATTATATATATAAAAGAAAAGGAAAATATTTTTGTATTTTATATGGTTTATGAAAGTGGAAACTTCTGAAAGAAGGATCTCAAGTCACTAATCGTTTAAAACTTTAAACAATATTGTCGCAACACAACCTCCCCGGCAGCGGCGCCAAAATTTGATCCGCTGCTGAATAGATATATAAATATTATGCAGATGACGGATACACGTGAATAAAGACAAATTAACCCTTTAGGAAAAAGGCTAACTTGCAAAAACTCACGTTTGTGATATGTGTGATACCAGGTAAGTGATTACCCAGGTCGTGTCCCAACGAGGTCTGAATGGACAACCGTTAGAGTTTTGGATTAAAGTGACTGATGAGTGGGATAAGGAATTATTGCTTTTTTATATTCTAATTAAATAATGAGAAACAAATTCTCACCGGAAAATTAATATTAACAAATTATATTAAAAACGCGAATCGGGAAATCTAAAAACGGGATAAAAACTGAAATATTAGGAAATCTAAACTTAAAAGTGCAAAATTATTTTTCTTAAATCCTAAATGATAAAAGAAAATTTTAGAAAAAAGATTTATATTTTTCTGACTTTTATATTTTTTATTATGAATTAAAAACTAAATTACTCTAATTAAAAGATTAAAAAACGAAGAGATTTTGGATTTTTGTTTTTCGAAATTGATAAAGTACTTAATTATAAGCACTTTTTATAAAAGACAATATTTTTGAAAACTTAATTTAAGCACAGAAAAAAGTAGAATAAGGTGGCCGCTTATAAAAGACTTGATTAAACTTTTTTATTTTATTTTAATTTTTTTGGTATTTTTCTTTGAATAAGCACATGGAAATAAGAAATTTTTGAAAAGGAACTATTTTTATATCTTACTGAATAAGCTAGAATAAGCTCTAAAAGCTTAACAGTCTACTTATAGGCTTATTAGAACTAGGATTAAACAATTAAGCTATAAGCTATTATAAGCTAACACATAAACTGAAATAAGCTAAAATTGATTAATTTGATTCTGAATAAGCTAAATGGAACACAAAAAAAACTAATTGCAATAAGCTGATAAGCACAACTTAAGCCAAGACCAGGTTGTGGTCTGATATTGCAGGTGGTGCAGGGGAAATTTGGGCATATTGTAGGCCTGAATTAGCAGTCTAAAAAAATTCTAAAAAATCAAAAAAAATACAAATAGGTAGATAAGACAGCTGAGATTATACATGCAAAGATTCAGCTTATAATAACTTAACATGAGAAAATGAAAAATCAAAGAAGTTGGCTAAAAATAGGAAATTACAAAATATGCAACATAGCATACTGATATAGTCTGATTTATATGAAAATGAGAACAAGGCCTATGGGGATTTTATGAGTACTTAATACAGACCTAATGGACACTAATGATGCCAAAAATAAGGGCCAATTTAGCTTATTGCTATATATGGCTTATTAGGTCAGTTCATGGCCTAAGTTTAACATAATGTGCTGAAAACTTTAAAACTTATTTAATTTGCTCAAAACAGCTTGTGGACAGCTTATTTTGACCAACTTATGCTAGTTTGAACTTGGCCAAATGGCAAAGGAACAGTAATGACTGATTTTGACCCATGTTAACCCATTAACCCAAACAGCCCTTTAAGAGGGATCTGTTTTGGTTTTCCACTAGAACAGACTTAAACAGGCTAGGATTTTGCTAGAAAGCTTAACAACCAGATATAATTAGCACTAAAAAGCACTAAACTAACCACAATAAGTACTGAAATAAGCTAGGACTTAATTAAGCTATTTTTGGTCTTTTTTTAGGATTTTTAAGAAAATGAGACTTAAGCTATAAAACACTGATAAGATTGATGAAATACAATTATGAACTACAAATAAGCATAATAGTACTAAAATAAGCTATAATTAAGCAGTGGAACAGTAACTTAGAAATTAGAGCAAAAACTTGAAAATTGCTTACAATTGTGTTGAGATTAAGGAACAAGGAAACTGATCAGAAATACACTTGGTTTGTCAATACCAAGCTAAAAACCTCTTAGCTTATCCACTCCAGCTTAATTCCACACAACTGCTTATTTTGACTTTTTGTTGACTTTTTGACTTTTTTAGAAATTTTGAAATTAAAGCAGGACTAAGCATAATAAACTAACAATAAGATGTCACAAGTTTATGTTATCTTATCAAACTGGAAAGAGAAGCTTTTAAACAACAATAACTTTCAATAACTGAATTAACATAAACTTGTATTAAAACTGAAATGGTACAAAGGTTTTTGAAACTGAAATTGAAATTGAAATTAAAATTACAAGAACATGAGATGATTACAACTAAAAGCTTATGCTAAATTTGACTTAAAGATAAATTACACTACGAATTGGTCTAAAACTGTGACAATCTTCACTCTGTGTCTTCACTGCCTTTTATAGCTATCCCAAAAGCTTCTCTCCTCACTCCTGATTAAATCCCAGCCGTTTGATTGGTTTAAAATCATCACATTCGTCCATTTCATTTTGGCGGGAAACTTGGTTGACTGCTTTTGTGGTATAGCAGGCCATGTGGGGTGTGGGGATATGGGTTTAGCAAGTGGGATTGATGTGAAGTAGCAGGAGGAGGAGGGTTGAGGTGATGGGGGATGCAGAGAAACCTGTGGGTATGGTGGTATGGTTTTGGCGGGGTGGTATGGGAAGAAGAAGGGTTTGACTCTGGGTCAAACTGGTATTGGGTTGGGGTTTTATTAATAAAAAGGGTCGGTTGGGTTTATAAAAGGAAATGGGCTGGTGGAGTGGATTTTTGGTTTATTAGTTTAGGTTATAAAGGGTTAAGGTTTTAATGGTTAAGGATTAGATTTGGATTTTGCTTAACTTTAAAGGACCATAGTTGTACAATCTGAAAATCCAAGGACCCATGCTGCCAAAACTCAAAAATATTTCCAAGGTCCAATCTTGACAAGTTGACAATCTTGAGGGTTGACTTTGACAATTTAAGCAATATCCTGGTCCAAACTCGTAAATTTCTTCCCCGTCCTCGGCTTTTGAACTTTTTCCAATCTTGTGCACGGTTTTGTCTGTTTTTGCCCTGTTTTCGATCCTTTTGTACCTGAAACACATAAAAACACAAAACAAGGATATTTGCAGTATAAAATGGTCTATTCTGGTGTTTTTGGTATTTTTATGGTCTAAAATGGGCATAAAATGATGAGTATTTACACACTCATCAATACGCATCTCCCCCACTAAAGCCAAGGAGTAACAAGTCTAAAGCGGTAAAAAGGGTTTGTTAGTTAAGGGTTGATCATCCTTTTTAATCTCTATCGATCTCATATTCCAGAAAAGGCGACAAAATTACAAATACATGATCGAATCCACGACCACGATACTTGCAATTGCTCAATTCCTTAACTCGAATGGGCTAAAGATAGGACCAAGTAATCTTCACCAATAATACTATATCAAAAAGGGCGATAAAATCATAAATACATAGCCGAATCCATGACTACGATACTTAAGATTGCTCAAATCCCTAATCTCAATAAATCAAAGGTTTGGATGAAGAATGATATAGGGTATGGATAATATTTGGGATACAAATTGGTGTAAAATGAAAAATAAACAAAATAGATAAATTAAAATCCTAAGTGTGGTTAATCACTTTCCCAACCATCCCATGAATAAGACTCATATCATTGAATAACTCACGCTTTAACACTTGAAACACACGCTTTAGGTAGACACGAATTATACTCAACAAACTCTCAATCAAAGAATAACCTTAGTTGGCGGCCAACTCCCATTCAATCTATAAATATAATATACAACAACAAATAGTGGTGATATCTCCCACTTAATACAAAACTTTACATAAGTTGGTTAAAACAAACTTTCAACTCTTTTTTTTTTTTTTTTTTTTTTTTTTTTTTTTTTTTTTTGACATCAACATATATGTGTAAAATTTCACAACTTTTCTATCACTATTTTTCCGGATAATTTTTCCATACTCTTCATACTTTCAGAAATAACTGTAATAGTGAAAGTAGCAAACACACGAAAAATAAACTAAAAGTTATACAATATTTACTTTCATACCAATTGCATTGTGCAATTTCCCGACCTAACCAAAGATAATGAATTACGCACGCGAACACAGGTAATGTACGGAAACACACTTTGCCTAAAGCAATTAACCACGGATTTTAATCTACAGAGTAGGCTAAGGTGTAAGGGTGTATCGAAACGTTATAACAAAGGTGTAAGAAATGAAAGGAATGGCTCTGAGGGTTTTTCTAGGGGTATCTTACTCTAAAAGTGAGAGTAAACAAAGGGTTTATACGGGGGTTAACTAACCAGTGTAGTTAGTTAATATCACATAACATATAAAGGCTATTTGGGTGTAATCCTAGAAATTTACCAATTTAGACAAGTCACTCCAATTATATAGATAATACTCATTATGGTGGTCTCGAATAGTATACAAGCCAAGTTCTAAAGTTTACAAGTCACCGGCACACTAAAGTTTTAATATTTTTGAAAGAATAGAGTTATGTGTGCGGTTATGTAATTTAGACTTTAAACAAAAACATGCTAAAAAAATTTTAATTTTGATATATTAAGCGCATTTTAAGCTTATTTTGAAAAAGTTTAGGACAAGTAAGTGTTCTAATTCTCCATCCCCCCACTTAAGTTAAACAACGTCCTCGTTGTTTGTGTCAAAGGTTAAAAACTGGAAAATAAAAGAATTAGAACAGAAAAACTCCCCTGAGATTTGCTCGGTATGATCCTCCATTATTCGTATAAGAGCAAAAATCAACTTTCTTATGGATGAGAACGTTTAAGCTTCATGAATGATGTATCCACAAAAATGCAGGAATCTATAATACCATTTAGACTTTAACACACCTGAGTTAAGAAGGTTCAAACTTGCATAATACATTAGTAGTTAGTAAAAATAAAACCTAAAAAATTAAACTGTAAATCATCAGGTCAGTCGATACGCCGTATCTTATGGAAGAAGATACGCCGTATCGAGCCTGGAATAAATACGAATCAGAATAAAAGATGCGTCGCATCCTTAACCAGGGATGCGCCGCATTAAATAAACTAACAGAAAGTTTTAAAGTCAAAAATAAAAATGCAGAAAATGAAATAAGATATGACCAGTGCAGGTGATGCGTCGCATCTTATGATGGAGATGCGCCGCATCTTCTGCAGGTCTGACAGACTCGACACAGAACAGAAAAGTAAAAAATTTTCCTTCGGGTTGTCTCCCGGTCAGCACTTGTCTTTATTCCAGAGTCTTCAAGTTAGACTCACGTTCAGCTCCTTATTTCGTTCTTGTTACGTGCCATCCTTCTTCTTTCATCCGAAAGATGTTACTGTATAGCTCCGCAACATTTCTTCCGTTCGACTTAATCTAATATATTCTTTGGTCTTCGTCGCAACATATTCCTCATATGGTCCCAAAGAGTATTTGATGACTTCAAATTTTTCAGAAATTATCATGGGTGGGTTATTATAAGTGATCCCAAGTAGTCGACATTTTCTCTCGATAAATTCTTCTTCGTCTTTATCAACAAACTTGAAATAAGGATCCTTATTCAAATAGTCATCAAGTTCATCAATTAATTTTCCTCGTGACTCATCGTTATTATCATAGGGATAATAATTAACCAAGTTAATGGATTGATAATAATCTTGAGTCTCGTCCCACTTTCTTTTCAATTCCCATTGTAAGCGTCGATTAAGCCTTGTGTAATCATCACATTTTCAATGCACCCATTCCCAGAAAATAGTATTCGATGCTCCCTTTAGTTCTTTTAAGTATTTGATTCTACCTTTTTCTTGCAAAGCCTCTGCTCTACGTGGGGAGTCTTCAACTTTTTCATACCAATCATAGTCTTCAAAGTATACATTGTTTCCAACTCGTTTCATTCCAATTATACTTCCCCCATTGCAGGTTCCATCATTCTTCCAATCACAGGTTGGCCATTCACTATTTCCATCCTTGAAACGGAAAGGTTTACAAGTGTGATTAATATGCCCAAATTCCCATGGTTTATCCCAAACCCATAGTATCTGGTCATTCCATTCGTAGTACCAGGTGTTTTTGAACTCATCATAAGTTTTGAATCCTGGTAGATCTCCAGTTAGCACATCAGCGTCGATTTGAAGAAGGTAATTAAATTCTTTGAATTGTTTGCACAAGGGTGTCTCATAATTGAACACATCAATGTCTATGCTGAACAATTCTTCAATGCCTTCCTCGATCGTTGAATCGTCATGTGATGATCCATTGTTGCTTTCTACTTCCTCATCTTCCCCTCTCATCCAATATACCCATAACACATCTTTAGTAGCTCGGTCCATGATCTTATGGTTATTGAACTTACTAGCTAACCAATCTGAAAAATCAACATTGTTAGGATCGTAGTTAACGTCAAAGCTAGTATTACCAATCATTTTCCTCCTTATCTCCATGAACTCATTAAATTGTTCTTTAAAACTTCGTGTCAACCATGAGGTCACAATCCATTTGACTTCATTCGTAGGAGCAAATTTGGGATCACCGTATTTAAGTTCAAGCCATTCTTCTAAAGAGATATCCATCAACCTTACCAACTTTTTATGAAACAGTATCTCCGATTCAGCATAAATTCTTTCATCATCCAGATTGCTTTTATCTAATCCCCAATACTGTTTGGAATAAGGCATATAAGAAGTTTGTATAGGTTGGATATTTCCTCTACCATAGCTTTTGTTGCTCAATTTGTTGACTGCATTTGCTGAGTTCATGTATTCAATTTGGAATTTCCCATATTTTTCTTCGATAGTCGTCCAAGTTAATCCTTTAGATTCAATGATAGGCCATAAGAGTAACAATTCATCTTCAGTGTAGCTCATTAGTAAATCATAAGAGAATATCCCATCTTCAATATTGCATAAGCGTTTGAATTCCATATAAGTAGCTTCAAGAGGAGTTTCCCAATAAAATAAATCGGCATCAATCGTGAGTACATTGAAGTTGACATCTTCATAAACTTCCACTAAGTAGAAGGGCATGTTGGTTTGAGATACGGATTTGAGTAAAGCATCGATCGTAGGTAAGTTGCAAGTAATAGCATCGAAATTTTCGAATGAATCCGAAAGCAAGAGTTCCTTTTCCAATTCTGAGCTTTTAGTAATGCTTAATGCTGGGAACTTGCTCAAGCTAACTTCATAGTTATCACACTCGTCATCACTTTCCAGAATTAACGGCTTTTTGGTGCGGGACTTTTCATTGTGCTTATCTTTCATAAGTTCCTTAACAAGATATCCGTTCATTGACATATCTTCAATAGCAAAACCTGTCATCATAGGTAAAATCGTCAGTAGGATCTGTTCGCTAGAAGAGAAGTTAATGAATTTAGAAACGAATATAAAGAATAAAAATGGCTGATATCTGCGGACGATGCGCCGTATCCAGAAAGTTGGATACGCCGTATCTTATTACCTTAAAATGTAATCAGACTTTTATCTAGAAAACAGATACACCGCTTATGAATTAGAATGCGCCGTATCAAGTTTAAATTATCAAAAATCGATTATATTTATTAAAATTAAATGCGTCGTATTAACAAAAGCTAATGCGCCGTATTTTCGTTACGTTTCAAAATACAAGATTTTTTATTTAGTAGATGTGCCGTATCGATAAAGATCGATGCGTCGCTTCTGTTTAATAATTCGAAAAACTGTTTTTAATTTAAATAGAAAATACGCCGTATCTGTTAAAACAGATGCGTCGTATGGCGTTAAGGTTTAGAAAAATTTCTTATTAAAAACAGAATACGCTGTATCTTGGGGAAAGATGCGTCGTACTCTAATTTATTAAACGCGTTGTATTTTATAAAAATTAAATGCAATACGTCGTATCTGTGAAAACAGATCCGCCGTATCGTTTGTATCAGCACAATACAACGACAGCAGAATGCAGAAAAATAGAAAAAAGAAAAACAAAAATAAAAACAAACAAAAAGAAACAAAAATTACAGAAAACAAAAACACACAAAAACAGTAAATATGCAAATTATACAATGAATGCAATCTATCTAATATACAAAAGGGTTAGTGGTAAGAATCTCCTATACCCGGTCAACATTTATAATACAAAGTCAAAATATATATATATATATATATAATATATATATATATATATATATATATATATATATATATATATATATATATATATATATATATATATATATATAAAATAAACACACACAACCCGCGCCCCAAATTTAACTCTATCCCCAGAAAATTACTATTCCACGAACCCTAGAATTTTACCGTACGTTTTCACAGCAATTAAGGGTATATTAGACCAATCATTGGTCTTCTAGAAGATGTCAGAGGTGTCAGGAAGCACAGAGGACGCACGAATGGACACATGGCATGCTCCTATTGGACCGAACACCTCAGAGATTTGATCCTACGGCTTGGAATTGAAGATTGGAGGGCAAGGAATTGATCTAAGGGTGATAGAGGGCTCAAGAGCACACGGATTGCCAGCATGGCTGATGCTAGAAGGTTCTCCCCGAGCCTATAAATAAAGGGGTGATCTTCATGTAATGGCATGTAATTTTTAGTATACTGTTATGCTGTTAATTTAGTTTTTACTTGTATTTTTCAAATTTCAGTTTGTAATTTTAAGTTTGGTTAATAAAAAGTTTGGTTTGAATTTCTTTAATTCCTGTCTTTTAGTGTTTAAATTTCATCATAGCTTATTACTGTCTCAATTATCTTGTTTCTATTATTTCCAGCTTATTACAATTTAAATTTCATCTTATTGTTCATTTTATCCAAAAATCCAAAAAAAAAACATTGAAAAATCATTAAAAATCCAAAAATAATTCTTAAATATCAGCTTCAACAAGCTATTTCTAAGTTAGATAAGCTCATGTAAGCTTCTTAGCTTATTGTGAGTATTATTTTAGGTTAAAACTGTTTCAAACTTAAAAGTTCCAAAAAGTCAACAAAAGTCAACTGTGGCAATTAAGATCATGATTCTGGATTAATTCTGGTAGATCAAGCAAGAATTGGAAGTACTTGGCCTATCTAAAGATAGGCTTCATTGGAAAACCCCTCTGTTCTAGCTGAGGGGTATTTTGTAAGTTTCATTTTATGTCTAGCTTATTTTTCTACTTATTTTCTTATTCAGCTTGGTGTAGTGTTAATTGCTTAATGATCTCTGCTTATTAGTTGTTAAATAACTTAGATAATTATAGAATAGTTGATAAATTAGTTCAAATCAGTTAAGTTGAAGCTTGTTTTAGCATTTTCAGAATTTAAAAAGAGTTTTTGGATTAGAGGTTCTTTGGCCTGTTAATGTTCATTGGTCAACTGATGAGTTTTGATCTAGAATCAGTTAGCATAGATAAGTTGTTTTTGCTAGGTGTTAAGTAATTATGCTGAGTTTTGAAGGTTTTGATTCATAGGAGAAAGATTGAGGTTCAACTGTGATAATAAGCTCTTAATAAGCTAAGGACTATTTGGCACTAATTTTGGGCAAAGTTAAGTGTATCTAGGTTGGTTAAGTGAGTTTGCAAGAGTTGGTTTGATTTGAGTCAGTTGTGAGCAAGTTTTGCGCCAAAAACTTCATCTGCTGTGACAGAACCATAATAGCAGACCTGCATAAGTTTTGTTTTTCTCAGCTTTTTGCTAATTTCTAATCTGCTTATTCCCTTGTGAACTTTGCTTGAATTTTGGGTTACAAGTAGTTAGTAGTATAGGTTTTTAGAATAATATCTGGGATTTAGGATTTGAGCTCATTTGAACAACTTATCTAGGCCTGCAAATCAGCACTTGCTACCTATCTGTTCTGCATTAGTTTAATTTGGCTGATCCCTACTGATCTCAGCTTAATTCAGATAAGCAAAGTAGCTTAAAATTTAGGCATCTTGGGTTTTAAAGCAGATTTCCATGTAAGCTTTCTTCCTGTTCTTTTGGATTCACCAATTAAGGTCTGAATTGGCTTATTCTTCAGCTGCAAATAGGACATAGAGAGTGTTTTAAATCTGAGTTAACCATAAGCTGTGTAGAGCTTATTTGCTTAAATTTCCTGAGCTTATTTGAGTTTTCTGTGTTTGATTAAGCTTCAAATAGTCCCATTTATCATCACTGATCTTCTTATAATTTCTGGCCAAGTTTTGCTTATTTTGAGCTTATTCACTAAGTGCTTATTAGGCTGTTTAGCTTATTTTAGCTTATTCTGGTTCTGATTTTATTTTTCCTAGATTGCTTCTTTGATTTTAAAATTACTCAAAAATTTTCAGAATTTTCCAAGTTGTTTTAATATTTTTAAATCATTTAAGTAGTTTAAATTAGTTTTTAATTCATAAAAAATTATTAAAAAGTCAAAAAAATATTTTTCTTTTTTACAAAATTTTCTTTTTATATTTAGGATTTAAGAAAAATTATTTTACATTTTTAGGACTTAAAATTTAGAAAATCACTTTTTATTCACGTTTTTAAAATTACGTCGCGTACGTTTAATTTCCATTTTAGGGTCGAATGCTTAGCTTAATTGTTCCATTAGCTTAGTTAGTTATTGTTATTTGTTATTTTAATATTCGTAGTGTAATCCAAATCAATCACTCACTTTTTCACATTCACTTCACGAATCACGATCCCGAATCACAATTCCATTCAATCTTCGTCGGGACAAACGACTCGGGTCTTGCATATTTCCTTTGCAATTCCTTGGACTATAATCGACTATATCAAATTTTGGCGCCGCTGCCGGGGAAGGTTGACGAGAATTTGTGATTTTGTTTTTCGATACATGTTTTGAAGACCCTTCCTCGGAAGTTACTTGTTTTTATAAAAAAAATAAAAATACAAAAAGAAAATAAAACACTTTTCCTAAAGTGTTTTCAAAAATACAAAAATAAAATAAATCCTCACTTTTCTTCAAAAGTGTTGTAAACCATTCCGAATAACAACAAAAGAGATCGTGAAGTTAAACTTTTCTCGGATTATTTCTTTACTACAACCTATACACGGGGTTTAAGGATGGTCTTGACATTAAATTGCAGACCGAAAGAGGCGGGTTTTTAATCAGCTTACGAGCGGACCTTTGCTTCTCCGCCACGCTGCGCGTAGTTTTGAAAGAAACGAGTTCGGTTGATCAACGATCACCAAAAATATAATAATTCTAATTTTTTCTATATAAGAATCCAAAAAGATTTTCTTTTCAAATTTGGTTTTCCTTTTTATTTTTGTTTTTGGTGTATGCACACCCGTTCTTTTTCTTCTAACCCTCTTCTTTCACCACTTTCAAATCCCGAGAGGATTATCCGTCAAAACAACCGTGTTCATTTCTCAACCGTTGAGGAAATGGACGACGACCCAAACAATCAACACCCGCCGATGGGTGGTGATGAAAACCCGAGGTCGGCTCCCGATCTCCGACCAATAGAAGAATTACTCCAATCACCTTTCAGTGGTGTCGGCAAAGCAATCGTAATACCCAATATGTTTCAAAATCAATTTGAAATTAAAACTGGGTTACTTAATCTTATCACCGGTATTTCTTTTCCAGGCTTTGAAAATGAAGATCCTCATTCTCATGTCCAAAAATTCATTGACATCACTGAAACACTTAACTTGAATCACGTGCCTCATAATGTGCTTAAGTTGAAGTTATTCCCATTTTCTCTCGTAGGAGCAGCCCGGACTTGGCTTGACAAGGAACCTCCTAATTCGATTTTTACTTGGGATGACTTAGCTTCCAAGTTCGTGAACTACTTTTATCCTCCTTCTAAAACATCGAATCTCAGAAATCAAATCACTCGATTTCAGCAAGCTTTCGATGAATCGTTCAACGAAGCTTGGGATAGATTCAAAGAGTTGTTAAAGAAGTGTCCTAATCACGGATTTTCAACCTTGCTCCAAATTGATACTTTCTACAATGGGTTGAATCCATCTGATCAAGATTCACTCGATTCTGCTGCGGGTGGCAATTTTCTGACTAGAAACACTCAAGAAGCTTTGACTATCATTGAAAATAAAGCCAGAGTGAGGAATTCTAGAACCAAAGCTCAAGTTTCAAGTAACAAATCAGATGATGCTTTGACCCGAGCTTTAAATACTAATAGCAAAACAGAAGAGTCTATTGCTGCTCTTTCTACACAGATGAAGAATATGTCCACTGCTATCTTAAGAATACATCAAAGTATGAATCAAAACAACAACAATCAACAAGTCAATGTTGTGAGTCAAAAATGTGAGATTTGCGGTGGTCCACATCCTTATTATGATTGTCAAGCCTCCGGTGGCCAAGGTTTGAATGCTACCGTAGCATCAGTAACCTACAATCAGATTCAAGGATTCCGTCCTCAAGGTGCTAGTAACCAAATGGTACCACCCGGGTTTTCTTCATTCCAAAACAATCAAAACCATTTTCCTCAAAATTACAATCATCAAGTCAATATGGTCAATCAAAGTTGTCAAACATGTGGTAGTCCTCATCCGTATTTCAAGTGCCCAGCCTCCGGTGGCTACACTCAAGAGAATGTTTATGCTGCAACGGGATCCTACAATCAGGGAAGCAACGGTTACCAACCGAAAGAAGACCGTAATCTTCTCAGCTATCGTTCTAACAACTTTCTCGGACCACCCGGTTTTAATCAAAATCCCAATCCGAATGTGCAAAACCAAAACGTTCCAGTTAATCAAAATCGGACAAATCAAGGATTTCAGAATCAAGGGAATTATAACCGAGCTCAGAATCAAGGAAATTTTCAAAACCAAGGAAATTTTAATCAGGAAAATTTTCAAAATAACAATCAGAGTTTTAATCAAAATAACCGAGGGCCAAATCTTAACAATAATTAAAATCAAGGTTTTGTGCAAAACCAATCGCCCTCGGATGAGATCTTGAAACAACTTCTTCTTCAAAGTCAAAATCAGCAAAATATCAATAAATCCCATGAAGAGACAACTAGGTTTTTGATTAAGGAAATAACTGACATGAGAAAATCTTTAAATGATCGACCCTCGGGCTCGGGTACTACTTCTCTCCCAAGCAACACGATCGCTAACCTGAGGGGCGATGCTAAGGCGATCACGACTCGGAGCAGTGTTTCATATGATGGACCTACGGCTCCGGCTACAGATTCTTCTCTACCTCCCAAGGTAGTCGACCGTGAACCCGAGGCGACCAAGGACATGGAACCTCCTACTAATAACGGAGGAACCAAAGATGTCCAACCTCCGGTCATCCATCCATCTGAACCGAAGAATGTTGAGCCAAAAGAAATTCCCGTCAAAGCAAACCTTCCTTACCCATCGAGAATAAATGATCAAAAGCTCCGCGATAAAGCTTCAAATCAAATGGAAAAATTCTTTCAAATCCTCCAAGATTTGCACTTTGATATAAGCTTTGCGGATGCTTTACTCCTCATGCCTAAGTTTGCTTCCACACTAAAGGGTTTGTTGAGCAACAAGGAAAAATTATTCGAACTTGCTAAAACTCCGTTGAATGAAAACTGCTCAGCGGCAATTCTCAAAAAGCTTCCGGAAAAGCTTGGAGATCCCGGGAAATTTCTCATTCCTTGGGAATTTCCGGGAATGGTTGAATGTTGTGCCTTGGCCGATCTCGGTGCAAGCATCAACCTAATGCCGTTGTCCATTTGGGAAAAACTTTCTCTGCCCAACCTCACCCCCACTTGCATGACCCTCGAGCTTGCGGATCGTTCTATAACCCTTCCTAAGGGTGTAGCTGAGGATGTCTTTGTCAAGGTGGGGAAGTTCCATTTCCCCACCGATTTTGTGGTGGTTGATTTTGATGCTGACCCCCGGGTTCCTCTTATTCTCGGAAGATCATTTTTGAGGACCGGGCGGGCTTTGATTGATGTGTATGGAGAAGAAATAACTCTGCGGGTTGATAATGAAAAAGTCACGTTTCAAATCAATCAAAACTCTAAACCGCTAACCACCAAAAGCAACGTTGCTGTGGTTAATCAAAAATCTGATCCCGTAATTACTTCCAAAAGAAGTGATTCGATTCTCTCAAGATTTGCGGTTAAGAGTATGTCTGAAAAACGTGCCGAGCTCAAAGCTATGAAAATTGCACCCGGTTCAACCAAATGGTTTGAAAGTCGTTCCGCGGATGTTAAGAGTATTCTTGATGATGATGAATCGGATTCGAAGACCACAACGGAAGTGGTGGAAATTGCTAGCTCTAAGAGCACACCATTTGTCCCACCTCCGGAGCCGGTTTATCATGTGGAGATTGTTGATTCTGTCCTTTCCGACTCTTCCCATCCTTCTCCTCCGATTGAGGGAAGTGATATCTCGAGGGAAGAGTTCGAGGTGTTGTCTGATGATGCTCTAATTTCGCCAGAAATTGTTGAGACCGATAGTGATCCGGGGGAAGATATCTCGTTATTAAAAATGAAATTTGATGAACAATTATTTTCCCTTCCCCCGGAAGATGTTAAAGAAAAGACGCCTAAATCCGTTCAAGTTGTTGATTCAAAATCAGGAGAGCAAAGTAGTGGCAGTACCACTTCTAGTATTGATTCTCTTCTTGAGGAGTTCGCCGATGAACTCGCTCACATCGATCCAATCCCACCGGGGGATGAGGACGATGACTTTGATTTTGAATCTGACTTAAGAGAATTGGAATTTTTGCTGAACCGTGATCCATCTACATGTAATTCTTATCCCGAGGAGTTCGCCGATGAACTCGCTCACGACAATCCACTTCCATCATATGATGATGATCTCTTTGACTTTCATGCTAATCTTAAAGAAGTTGAAAATCTTTTATACCATGCTCCATCATCTGATTCTTACACCGAGCTTAATGATTTACAAGATGATGATGACCTCTTCGATTTTAGGGCCGATCAAACCGAATGGAAAAATCTTTTATATGGCAAACCTACTGAAAAAGATCCTAAAATGGAAACCATAATTGAGGATGCTTCAATTGTTTCTCATGACTTAGCTCCTCATTCTCCCGAGGATGATTTCTTTTTCTCCATTGAGTCCTCCATCGAGTACCCTGCTGAGTTTTCTTGTGAAGACAAAGTGTTTAAGCCAGGCATACTCGATGATGGTAAAATTCATCCTTTGATGAAATTGACTCTTGATACGGATTTAAAGTCTCCTGCTTCATCTAAGGAACTTTTAATTCTGGAGAAAAGTGATTCCTCTCTGCTTCTTTCTGTTCAAAAAACTCCCGTTCTACCCGGAGTCATCTCTGATTGAAACTTTACTATCGTTTCCAGCCGGAAACGAAGACAAAGTTTTTGACCCCGGCATCACCGCTTTCATCTTCTAAAGCCGTGGGTATCTCATCAGAGTGGAACTTTCGTGTGCTTCAATGTTTATCCAAACATCTTGAACGAAAGTCCGATTGAGATTATTTCTTCCGCATGCTCCCCCAAGGACAATTAAATTCGAGGTCGAGTCAAGCTCACGTGACTCGGTTAACAAAAACAAGCGCTTCGTGGGAGGCACCCCATGCTTATCATTCTATCTTCTTTCTTATTTCTAATAAATCATGAGGAGGGCTCCCTTCTCCATTTCTTGTGTTTCGTGGTTGTTTGTGTATGTCCAGGATTTGCCCGATGATTGAAGACTCTCGTGCTCGTGGTTTGCTTCTCTCCACTCGAGTTTCATCATTCGTTGCTTATCCGATATCCAAAATCTTATCGTTTTACATCTATCTTTTGGCATAATTAATAAACGGCCTTAGATTTATGTAGGAGAACCCTTACCTTTAAGACATTGGGGACAATGTCTCGTTTTAGTCTGGGGGGGTAATCTTTCGATTTGATTTTTTTTGCCTTGCATTTTTGCCATTTACTCATGCAACCCCGTTTTTCCTCAAAAAATGAGAAAATTTTAAAAATTTTTGCAAAAATATAATAAATTTTGACAATTTTGTTGACTTTCCGCTGGTGAGGGTAGGACTAAAATTCTGACTTGACTGGGCGTGTTGAGCCCTAGCTTGTCTCCTTAACCTTTATAATCTATAAGCTTTTGCTAGTCTTTTATACAAGGAGCTATAAAACGCGAATTCTTTTCAAGAGTTTGCAAGTTCCCATAATTGACTTTATATATGCATGGCTTGATTATCGGCTAAGCATTCGCGGATCTTATTATTTAAGATTTTAAATTTGCGAAGAACGAGAAATGATATAGTTGTTTATAAGTTAGATTGCTAAACATGGAGTAGTTGGATCTCTTTAGAGCTCATCGAAGTTACTTGTGGCTTTTTGTTCCCATAAGCTTGTTTCACCCAATAATAGTAATCTAGGAATAATTAAAGGTATTTTGGTTTTGGCGATAATTAGTTTTTATTTCTTCCTTAGAGAATTCTTGCTTATGAAAGTTGGGTACACATCAAGGTACTGTCAGTGTTACGGTGTAATAGACTATTCCATCTTGCCGGCTCGCAACCGATGTTGGGATTGTTATAAAAGCCGTAGGACTTGGGGTTTGGCAACACAAATAATTAATGAATATGATAATGTATAATAATAATCCAAAGCCATAAAAAGTTTTCTACATCTTTCCGGTTCGCAGCCGATGTTGTAGACTTCTAATAAAGGCAGAGGAAAAATTCCAAGGTCATAATAGACTATCACATCTTGCCGGCTCGCAACCGATGTTGTGATTGTTATAAAGGGCCAAGGATTAAATACGTTAATGTGCTTGAATATGTAGATAAAGTGTTATAATGCCAAATTTCGACTCCGGGGGTATCCTAATAAAAGCTTCTGTCTCTGGACTCGTAGATGAGTTGTTTCGGTCGTATATAAAAGGAATATCCTCAAAATCGTGTTAAATCAGAGACCTTGATGTGGACCTCATTTTTGTATGCAACGGTTTTCGAGGGAAGGTTTGGAAACTACTTAGCGTCTAAACTAGGTATCTTTATCGGACTAAAAATTATCGAAATGAGAATTTGAAGAAATTCATTTCTCACCAAAAATAAAATAAATAGAGGAAAATAGGAATTTGGGAACAAAGAGTCCACAATTAGCTTCCATGGGTAGTGTCGGCAATCTAACTTGTAAATAACAATGATTTCGTTTTTAAGCTTAGCTTGGGGACTCGTGAAAAATCAAGGACGACGAATTTTATCCGTATGATCACTTCTTTATGAGTCGTGTTTCCTACTCGAAGACCCTAAAAGTTAGTGATAGATAATGATTGTCAAACAAAGCCGTCACTTGAATAATGAGAAAAATACAAAAATAGAATAAAAGGAAAAATGGGGAGTTTTTAGAACTTAAGATTTCTTGATCTCTTTTGAAAATTTTGCTACTTCTCAAAGTTAGTAAAAAGAGATTGGAAATTTTCGGTTTCAAAAACGTGTTTTTATAACATTGCGTGAGGACACGTCAATGGCTTAGTCTGGGGGATTTTGGTATGTGCTTATTCACATACCTTTTCTTGACCAAAACCGGACCCAAAAAGACCAAAAACTAACCAAATTGCCAAAAGATATTGTGTTTTTGTGTTTTTGATTGTGCAGGGATGGATATTGCAAAAATGGACAAAATCTAGCAAAAACCGGGAAAACGAGCACGAGATATGGAAAGGACTCAAAGCTGATGCCGGGAGAGACATGTTTGGCCAAAAGTCGAAAATCACCCTTAGATCAACTTTGGAATATTGGCAGAATAAGTCTCTTGATTTTCAGAATTTACATTTTTGGTCCCTTAAGCATTAAATCTCTTAAACCTTTAAACCATACTTCCCGGATTGTTATTAAATAAACCCACCCAATTATACACTACCCAGCCCATCCCATTCATAACCCAGCCCACATCCCAAACCATACCCGACCCAACCTCCTATACCCGGTCAACATTTATAATACAAAGTCAAAAAAAAAATATATATATATATATATATATATATATATATATATATATATATATATATATATATATATATATATATATAAAATAAACACACACAACCCGCGCCCCAAATTTAACTCTATCCCCAGAAAATTACTATTCCACGAACCCTAGAATTTTACCGTACGTTTTCACAGCAATTAAGGGTATATTAGACCAATCATTGGTCTTCTAGAAGATGTCAGAGGTGTCAGGAAGCACAGAGGACGCACGAATGGACACATGGCATGCTCCTATTGGACCGAACACCTCAGAGATTTGATCCTACGGCTTGGAATTGAAGATTGGAGGGCAAGGAATTGATCTAAGGGTGATAGAGGGCTCAAGAGCACACGGATTGCCAGCATGGCTGATGCTAGAAGGTTCTCCCCGAGCCTATAAATAAAGGGGTGATCTTCATGTAATGGCATGTAATTTTTAGTATACTGTTATGCTGTTAATTTAGTTTTTACTTGTATTTTTCAAATTTCAGTTTGTAATTTTAAGTTTGGTTAATAAAAAGTTTGGTTTGAATTTCTTTAATTCCTGTCTTTTAGTGTTTAAATTTCATCATAGCTTATTACTGTCTCAATTATCTTGTTTCTATTATTTCCAGCTTATTACAATTTAAATTTCATCTTATTGTTCATTTTATCCAAAAATCCAAAAAAAAAACATTGAAAAATCATTAAAAATCCAAAAATAATTCTTAAATATCAGCTTCAACAAGCTATTTCTAAGTTAGATAAGCTCATGTAAGCTTCTTAGCTTATTGTGAGTATTATTTTAGGTTAAAACTGTTTCAAACTTAAAAGTTCCAAAAAGTCAACAAAAGTCAACTGTGGCAATTAAGATCATGATTCTGGATTAATTCTGGTAGATCAAGTAAGAATTGGAAGTGCTTGGCCTATCTAAAGATAGGCTTCATTGGAAAACCCCTCTGTTCTAGCTGAGGGGTATTTTGTAAGTTTCATTTTATGTCTAGCTTATTTTTCTACTTATTTTCTTATTCAGCTTGGTGTAGTGTTAATTGCTTAATGATCTCTGCTTATTAGTTGTTAAATAACTTAGATAATTATAGAATAGTTGATAAATTAGTTCAAATCAGTTAAGTTGAAGCTTGTTTTAGCATTTTCAGAATTTAAAAAGAGTTTTTGGATTAGAGGTTCTTTGGCCTGTTACTGTTCATTGGTCAACTGATGAGTTTTGATCTAGAATCAGTTAGCATAGATAAGTTGTTTTTGCTAGGTGTTAAGTAATTATGCTGAGTTTTGAAGGTTTTGATTCATAGGAGAAAGATTGAGGTTCAACTGTGATAATAAGATCTTAATAAGCTAAGGACTATTTGGCACTAATTTTGGGCAAAGTTAAGTGTATCTAGGTTGGTTAAGTGAGTTTGCAAGAGTTGGTTTGATTTGAGTCAGTTGTGAGCAAGTTTTGCGCCAAAAACTTCATCTGCTGTGACAGAACCATAATAGCAGACCTGCATAAGTTTTGTTTTTCTCAGCTTTTTGCTAACTTCTAATCTGCTTATTCCCTTGTGAACTTTGCTTGAATTTTGGGTTACAAGTAGTTAGTAATATAGGTTTTTAGAATAATATCTGGGATTTAGGATTTGAGCTCATTTGAACAACTTATCTAGGCCTGCAAATCAGCACTTGCTACCTATCTGTTCTGCATCAGTTTAATTTGGCTGATCCCTACTGATCTCAGCTTAATTCAGATAAGCAAAGTAGCTTAAAATTTAGGCATCTTGGGTTTTAAAGCAGATTTCCATGTAAGCTTTCTTCCTGTTCTTTTGGATTCACCAATTAAGGTCTGAATTGGCTTATTCTTCAGCTGCAAATAGGACATAGAGAGTGTTTTAAATCTGAGTTAACCATAAGCTGTGCAGAGCTTATTTGCTTAAATTTCCTGAGCTTATTTGAGTTTTCTGTGTTTGATTAAGCTTCAAATAGTCCCATTTATCATCACTGATCTTCTTATAATTTCTGGCCAAGTTTTGCTTATTTTGAGCTTATTCACTAAGTGCTTATTAGGCTGTTTAGCTTATTGGTGAGTCAACTCTTTCTTGTCTGTTAGACATGGTGAGTTGATTACCATTTATTGTGTGATTAAAAACCAACACTGTACCTGCAAATGGTTAGTATACAAGCTAAAAATATATTTTTATTTTTTTTTTTATTTTTTTTTTAACTATAACTTGAAAGAAAAGAAAATAAACATAAAAGAAAAAAAATAAGCCTAAAAGAAAATAAAGCAGAAACAAGAAAACAAAGAAAATGAAAAATATACAACAATAAGCCTCCCCTTAGACTTATACCACCCCTCAATCTCAGCACTTAAGGATTAAGCATCCCAATATGGACCACCAAATGGTTAAATCTTGGTCCATCAAAAGCCTTGGTTAATAAATCAGCCACATTGTCATCAGTGTGAATTTTAAGCACTTAGATAAGATGCTTCTCATAAGCATCGCGTATAAAATGGTGCCTAATCTCTATGTGCTTTGTCCTTTGGTGAAAAACAGGGTTCTTAACAATTCAGATAGTGCTTTGGTTATCAATAAAGATTTTAGTGTTCATGAAGTTGAACCCATAGTCTAACAACTGATTTTGCATCCAAAGTACCTGTCCACAGCAGCTAGCAGCAGCAACATACTCTGCCTCAGTAGAAGATGTAGCCACTATAGTCTGCTTCTTTCATTGCCAAGAAACCAACCTTCTTCCCAGAAATTGACAACCCCTAGTAGTAGATTTTCTATCAAAGTTAGCACCAGCATAGTCACTGTCACTATAAGCTTCCAGCACAAAAGGAGAATCTCTTGGGTACCAAAGACCCAACTTAGGTTGTCCTTTTAGGTATTTGAAGATCTTCTTGACTGCATTCAAGTGTGAAGTTAATGGTGAAACTTGATGTCTGGAACAAGCACTGACTGCAAACATGATGTCAGGTCTAGAAGCTGTCAAATACATCAATGAACCTATCATGGATCTGTATAAGTGAACATTAACAGCAGCATCAGGTTCAGTATTGGACTTAGGCTTTGGAGCTTCATATGGTGTAGTTGCAGTCTTCACACTTTCCAAGTCAAACTTCTTAAGTATGTCTTGCACATACTTCTCCTGGCGGATAAAAATTCCATCAGGCTTTTGCTTAACTTGTAAGCCCAAGAAAAATGTCATTTCTCCCATAGCACTCATCTCAAATTCACTTTTCATCAATTCCTCAAATTCACTACACCAAGCTTCATTAGTAGAACCAAAAATGATATCATCTACATAAACTTGAACAAGGATGATATCTTTGTAATTCTTCCTGATGAAGAGTGTCTTGTCTATTACCCCTCTTCTGTAACCATGTTTTAGCAAAAAGGCAGAAAACCTGGCATACCATGCCCTTGGTGCCTGATGAAGACCATAGAGTGCTTTTACTACTTTGTAAACCAAATCAGGATTCTGTGGGTCCACAAATCCCTTTGGTTGAGTAACACAGACCTCTTCTTCAATTCTACCATAAAGAAATGTACTCTTCACGTCCATCTGATAAACCACAAACCCCATGAATGATGCAAAAGCTAAAAATAATCTAATAGCTTCAACTCTTGCTACTGGTGCAAACACCTCATCATAGTCAATACAGCAACAAGCCTCCCCTTAGGCTTATGCCTCCCCTCATTCACAGCAGAACAAAGATAAAGACCAAATTCTTCCCTTCAAAGAGAAATTTCCTACAACAAAAGAATACATACAACAATATGAGATACATGGGAGACCCAAGCCATCACTGACTTGAGCCTGCCTTGTGGATCAATAATAATTAAACAATGGAGATTGGTGAGATCCACCATTGTTCTTGGACCCCATTCTCATGTATTGGTCATTGTTTCTCCAAGAACAACCTGCTGAGGACTTAACATCAGTTTCCCATCTTGCCCCCTCCCTATACATTGGGTCATAATAATACACAGGCCTATAATCATTCTGAAAATAAGTGCTTGTAGGTCTGTAGAAAGGTCTAGCAGCTTTTCTTCTCCAACTAGCATGATTGTGATTATCAAATGGAACTGGCTTATCAGCAGCAACAGGCTTACCAGCAGCAACTGGCTTACCAGCTGCAACTGGCTTACCAGCAGCAACAGGTTTGCTAGCAGGAAAGGAAGTTCTACAAGAGTTCATTCTTGTTGCTTGAGGAACATATGGGGGAATATCATTAACATTGTTCCACATAGGCCTAGTTTGTTGTTGTCCACTACACATACTCATCTGTTTCTCATAAATGTCACAGTCTTTGATAAGATGAGCATAACTACCACACACAAAACATGACTTCTTTCTAAAAGATTTATTCTTAACATGACATTTCTTATTGCAACCAGAATTATTAAAACCACAAGATGAATCAAAATTATTCTTAACAGAAGTAAACTCAGAAACATCATTGTTTGAAACAGAACCAAAACTAGAAACATCATTGTTTTGAACAAAAACAGAAGAATTGTCTTCAAAAGCAGCTGTTTTTGAATGAGATTCATCATTAGCTACTTCTGAGGAGAAATCTTCAGACTTGGTGGTGGTAGACTTGACACTTGAATCACAAGATGCAAAATCATTTGTCTTGATTTCTGAAGATTTGTCACTGTTAGAACAAGAGACAAAATCATTAGAGTCACAATCAAGATTAGGCAAGTCACTGGACTTTTTGCCATAGGACATATATGATTCATTTAAGTCTGTGTCAAGGTCTGAGTGGATAGGGGTAGGTTTAAACACTCCTCTTATGGGTGGAGGAACTGCATTCATTCCTCCTTCTTTGACATACTTTACAGGAATTTGGTAATTTGGATCCTTAGGGGTAGGGTCAAATATACTTGGGTCACTAGGGTCATAAATATCATTTGGCCCAATATCATACCCCAATCCCCTCTTACACCTTACAGACTGAGTACTGTTATTTAATTTGACTAGGTTTTTAGCTGATTCTTGCCATGCATTATGTCTAGCCAATTCAGTATCTAACTTAGCCTGTAATTCCTGATTTTCTAATTTGACCTTATCATATTCTCTCTCAACATATTTTAACTCATTAGTGGTGTACTTTAAATCTCTCTCCAAAACCCTTATCTTTTCCTCATAAGCTAACTGATTATGTTCGTACCAAACCTTTTGTTTTTCTAACGTATTAAGCGAGTTTCTATAGGCTTGATCTTTAATAAATAATTCTTTATATTGAGGCTCTATATAATCAAATTCCTTTTTCAGTTCAGCATATTTAACATCACAACCAAATGGACAATTTTGTACCTGAGATGGGTATCCCATCAAAGCAAAATCCTCATCCACTTGTGCCTTCTTTCCAGCTCCAGCTAACATCCCATAGTTCTTTGCAGCTCCTCTTACTTCATCAGCTACCTCATGTTGTTCCCAGTCCAGCATAGAATCCATAAACAACAAGGCTTTGGGATCTTCTGACTCCAATTCTTGAATCTTGAAAGCAGAATACCTTGTTTTGTCATCCACCTTCTTATCTGGGCATTCTCTAGCAAAGTGACCTGGTTGTGAGCATTTGTAGCATGTCACCTTCCTTTTGTCAAACCTTGCACCTTCCTGTCCATCAAATTTGATCCTCCTCCCTGCCTTCTTCTCAAATCTGTTGGCCCTCACTAACATCATAGCAAACTGCCACTTGATGTCCATCTCTTCCAGATCCAGTTGATCAATCTGCTCAAAATCTTCACAAGTAACCTTGTTAGGAATTAAGCTTAAGCAGTTAAGACTGTTGGAGGTAACAGTTAGGACTGTTGAAGATTGAAGTTAAGACTGCTGAAGAGTGTTGAAGACATGAGCAGTTAAGACTGCTAAGTATAGAAGTTAAGACTGTTTATGATTTATGTAAAGTAGATAAATATGGAAAATATATTGTGTATATCGTATAAGAATAGATTGATAGTTATCTTGTACAGGAATCCTTGGTCTATAAAAGGATTTCCTAGGTTAAGGTTTATATACACGAAACACGATAGATACAGAGAGAAGTGAGTTCATACGTATTATTAAGATTCAAGGTTGTAAACCCTAGTGATAGGAGATCACTCGTATTATTTGCTAATAATATTGAATTGTTGGAAGTTATTATTCTGTGTTTCTTTGTTTCATTCAATTCATACAAAACACATAAGGTCTTCTAAGTGCTAGCTAGTAAATTCCGCGTGCTAGACTAAGTATAATTCTTCGTATCACATCTAAAACAAGAAGTGTGTGTAGATCCGGTCAAGTGGTATCAGAGACAGGTTGCTGATACATAGATTTAGAAGATCCAAGAAGTACAAAGATGGACATGGAAACAACACCATCCACAACCAACATTGCTACTAAGCTTCCTATGCTTAAACCTAATGAGTTCGACATGTGGAGACTTCGTATTGAGCAGTTTTTTCAAGTGCAAGACTATGCACTATGGGAGATCATTGAAGATGGAAACTCTTTTACCCCTGTTGAAACAACAACTGTTGTTGAAGGTAAATCTGAGACTACAGTGCAGACAAAGCCAACCACTAATGAAGAGAAGGCAAGGTACAAGAATGATATTAAGGCTAGAAGTTTGCTTCTGATGACTATTCCCAATGATCAGTTGCTGAATTTTAGTAAGTTCAAGTGTGCTAAATCTCTTTTCGAAGCTATTGTTGCAAGATATGGTGGGAATGAAGCCACCAATAAAACCTAGAAGACCCTTCTCAAGCATCAGTTAGAGAACTTTACTGCAACAAGCAATGAGTCGTTGGATCATATGTTCAATAGGCTTCAAAAACTGGTGAGTCAATTGGCTGTTTTAGGGATTGAGATGCCTCAGGAAGATCTCAACTCAAAGTTTCTGAGAAGTCTACCTTCTGAATGGGCTATGCATGTGGTAGTATGGAAAAACAAGCCTGATATAGATTCCATGAGCCTAATGGATCTATATAGCAACTTCAAGATAATTGAACATGAGATTAAGAAGTCTGCTGGATCAAGTTCAAGTTCAAGCTCAGGGAATTTGGCCTTTGTATCAACTCCCAGTTCCTCAAGTCCAGATGAAGAAGTGCAAGTTGCTGGAGCAGTTGGAACTGCTAGTGCAAATCTTGGTACTGCTAGCACCTCAAGCAGTACTAGTGGACTTTTGAATGATGATACTTATTGTGCATTCCTGACTACTCAGCACAATGGAAGTATGTTGACTCATTCAGATCTTCAAGAGATTGATGAAGATGATATTGAAGAGATGGATATTAAGTGGCAGCTCTCTCTTCTCAGTTTGAGAGCTAGAAGATTCTTGAAGAAGACTGGCAAGAAGATTGTCATAAACAGTAATGATGTTGCAGGGTATGACAAATCCAAGATTGAGTGCTACAATTGCCACAAGAAAGGCCATTACTCAAGGGAGTGCAGATTGCCAAGTCAACAAGATGGAAAGAGTAGAGCATATGGAAACAAGTCAAGAGTGGTAGAGGTTACTGATTCAAGCTCGAAAGCCATGGTTGCTATTGATGGCTTAGGATTTGACTGGAGCTATATTGCAGAGGAGGAAGCAGAAGCATCTACAGAGGTTGCTCTTATGGCATTTTCTGATTCTGAGGTACAAGTTTCAAAATGTTCTAAATCTTGTGAAGCTTTAAAAGAATTAGAAACATTTAAAACAAGATATGAGAGTCAGTGGAAAGAATTAAAAGAAACTGCTTTTAGCTTAGCAAATCATAAGAGAGCTTTAGCTGTGTTAAAAGAGAAAATTATTCATTATCAAAACAATGAGTCTAAGTTTTCTGATGATATGATTATTGTTAAAAGAGACTTAATGTTTAGAGAGAATGAAATCACTGTGTTAAAACATGAGCTAGAACAGGTTAAGAAGGCTAAGGAGAACATTCAGATGAGTGTAGATACACTTGAATACACATCACAAGGTGTTAAAAAGATAATTGAGAGTCAGATTCAAAATAAAGCTAAGTCAGGCCTAGGATATAAGTCTGTCCCACCTCCTTATAGAGGAATTCCATCACCCAAAGGTATAGACTTAGAACACATAGGACTCCCTGAATTTCAATTACCTGAACTTAACTATGGTCCTCAACCTAAGAAGGATGTAGTTGATAAACCTGTGTTTGTTAGTGCAAGTGATAAATCACTATCTGAGGACAAGGTGTCTTCTGATAGGTCCTCACCTAAGGACTCAGATGCTCCAACAATTGAGGAATGGACTTCTGATGATGAGGATGATCAGGCTGTGGTTAAGCCTGTTAGTGATAAAGTGGAGGAACCAAAAGTTCCAAAGATGGTTAAACCTGAGACTGTTAGGCCTAGTTCTAATGCCAAACCTTTTAGACCAACAGTTAGGTATGCAGAGATGTATAGAACCACAAACAAGCCAAGAGGTAACCAGAGGAATTGGAATGACCTCAAATCCCACCAATTAGGAAAGGATTTTGTTTGCTATAGGAAAGCTTGTTACTCTTGTGGTAGCTTTGATCATCTTGCAGCTTTTTGTGATAAGTATGTTAGAGGGTGATGAACTCAAATAAGTACATTTTATTACTATCATTTATCCTATTAATTTGACTTGTTTTACTATATTATGTATGAGGATTGATACTTAATCGTTTACTTTTGTAATTCTCAGGTAAAAACAAGCATTTGGTGAAACTTGGCGATTTTGGACTAATAATGGAGCAAAACGTGCATAAAGTAAAGAGTCTACTGAAATGAAGAAGATCAAGACTAATCTGCTCCAGATGCGCCGCATCTCACTCTCGACATGCGCCGCATCTCTATCAAGATATCACCAGATACGATCCAAGATACAAGAGGACATGCGCCGCATCTAATCATGGAGTTACGCCGCATCTTCTGGCGGTGTACGAATATTCCTGAATATTATAATCTTGGACCCCACGCGAAGTTAAGTACATGCGCCGCATCTACTCCTTAGATGCGCCGCATCTTCCCTCAGACAGAAACTATAAATACCCCAAGACCAGACGAATTTCGGGAGCAATATATAAGTTTCGAAGACCGAACAGAAAAACCCTAGGACGAATTCAGTCAAGGAGGCAGCACAAGACACACCCAAATCAAAGATACAAGAGCTGTAAGAAGGTGCTGCATGTGTTTAATTCATTAAGTAGTTTTGTTTTATTGTGTTAGCAAACTTTAATTCATCAGGATTGGTGGCTTGTGTAATGTGACAACGAAAGATTGCACTCCCTTTAATACTTGCTTTCCCATCAATTAAAGTTTATATGTTGATGTCTTTGGTTACTACTTATTAGTGCATTGATAACCTCTGTGTTTATTAGTGGCTTGCGGGCATTTGACTGCGGGACATAATGTGGCTCCCACGGTTATTACTAAATTGATCACTTAGGAATAACTTTTAGACATAAGTAATCATTAAGGGTTTACTCGCCGATAAGATTAGGACCAACGAGAAAGGGTTAACTACATACACTTCATATAAAGCTATCAATAAAACAAGTGACAATCTACTTAATCATAAGGACAGCCCTCTTATTGTCTCAAGTATCTATCTGTGTACGTGTGTGCTACTTGCTGATTCGTGCCTATTTGTTTATTTTATTATTTAATTGCAAACAAATCGTGCCAGTCTCTCAGGCTGAAACCCCCTTGCGTTAGGATATTAAAATACTGATTAGAATAACTAGATAATACGTTCCACTCTTAGTGATCGACACTCTACTTACCATTATATTCATACTGACCGGGTACACTGCTCGTTAAGTGTGTGTGTTATTGATAAGTCGGCTAAATATAAATTTAAAACTTGAGTAGGCATTAAAACTGCTAAACCGCAACGACACATCACGCGCATCAAGTTTTTGGCGCCGCTGCCGGGGAGTGAATTTATCTATTTGCTAGTTTTATTGGTATTTTTCTGTTTTTAGTTTATTTTTGTGTGTTTGGTTTATTTGTTTTATCGTTTGTTTGTTGTCTGTGTGTCTGTCTCAGAAGGGAGATACGGCGTATTCTTGTCTGTGAATACGGCGCATCTATCTGTTTCAATACGGCGTATTCTTGTCTGTGAATACGGCGTATTGACGCTCTGTGGGCAAAATTTTTTTTTTTTTTTTTTTTTTTAGTTTGTGTGATTTTTAATTTTAAAATTTTCTAAAAAAAAAAAAAAAAAAGAGATTGCAGGAAGCTAATACGGCGTATCCATTGTCTGTTGGATACGGCGTATTAACTTGTGTCGATACGGCGTATCTATTGTCTGTTAGATACGGCGTATCGATCTTCTGTGACCCCAAAAATATTTTTTTTGTTTTTTATTTTTTGTGTTTATTTAATTTTTATTAGTTTAGTTTTTATTTTTATTTTTTTTGTTTGGTCTACTGTTGTTCTTCTTGGTTGTTTTGTTTTTCAGGAAATCATGGTGATCGAGAAAAACATTAATGAACTGACCATGGAAGAATATTTCCAATATGCAAAATACGATGAAGAAAAGTGGTACACAAGATTCAGGAAAGAAACCAGGTTTGAATTAAAAGGGCACTTTCTAAAGGAGCTACGCGATAATGCTTTCAGTGGTGCAGAAAATGAGGATGCTAATGAGCATGTTGAAAAAGTGGTCGAGATCGTTGATTTGTTTCATACACCTCATGTAGGGAAAGACCATATAATGTTACGAGTATTCCCGATTTCACTCACTGGACAAGCATATCGATGGATTAAAACTATTCCTGCTAGAAGCATCACTACATGGGCCGATCTGAAGGCTAAATTTTTTAACAAGTATCATCCTCCATTAATGACTGCAAAGAAGGTTCAAGAAATCAACAACTTTAAGCAAAGACCGGAAGAAACGCTTTATTTGGCGTGGGACAGGTTTAAAGAATTACTTTTTAATTGTCCTCAACATTATTTAACTGACATGCAGGTTGTGATTGCCTTCTATATGGGTTTGGATGTGGCTACTCGGATGATTTTAGATTCTCAGAGTTTTATACCTAAAATGAATGCTAAAGACGCCTTAACCGCTATACATGAAAGAGCTGACCACTGTTTAAGGTGGTATGATGGGGCATTCAAAAGACATACAGGTAATGATGACTCTGAAATTTTAGCTACAATTACTGTTCAAATAAATAACCTTGGCAGGGAAATAAATAAAATGAATGAAAGGATATATACCATCGATAATCGCTACAAGGGATGCAATGGACCTCACTCACCTTACCCACCAACTCCACCACCACAAAAAGAGATCTATGACTTCAAAGAAGCCGTTTCTAAACTTATAAAAGATGGTGAACTATCAAGAAAAGAGTTGGTAGACACAAGTTATCATGAATCACTTAAAGAGCACAATAAAAATACTACGGATTCAATACATCGTATTGAAGAACATTGCCGTAATATTATAAGCATGCTTAGTGTCACAACAAAAGAAAAGAGTATGGTGGAAGAATGTAATGAGATTGATGCTATTATATGTGATAATGTACAACCACAACATGATGAGATAAGTAATTCCGGATTTAAGCATGATGACAAGGAAACAATAGATAACCTTCTTGTGGATTCTCAGGAAGAAAATAGGAATTCAGATCTCACGGACTCAGAAAGGCTAAACAGGTTTCGGGCTAACCAACATAAACCTGCCCCTTTTCCTAGGCCAAAACCGGAGGTACAATATCAGTGGGAAAAAAATGGAAGAACTTACTTTAGCAATATTCCACCATCCGTCCCTTTTCCTGAACGCTTTATGGTAAGTGAACCGTATATCCCACCCGGCCCTTTCCCTGGACGAATAAAGAGTGGATGTATACCCATTCCTTTCACTGGACGACCGAAGGTGGAAAACAAAAAGAAGCCATACAAGAAGAAAATAAAGAAGATGAAAGCTAGGAATCAACGGATAAAAGAATTAAAAACACAAGCTCATGTGGAATCTATGACACAAATAGGTTACACCCTTGATTCTCCTTTTATTTTTACTAATGACATTGTTAGTGTTTCTAAACAGGTTGCAAAGCCGAATGACGATGTGGTGGAATCTGTTACCTTACAACCTATCATAGACATCACACCACACGATGACACACAACTAGCACCTGTTAATGTTATCCACCAAATTTTGGTTGAACCTATAAAAGAAATAGATGATGAGCTCTTGGATAATACCATGGTTGAAGAGCAAGAAACTTTGGACTCTACATGGAAAGAAGAGGAGCTCGAAACGATACTCGCCATAGACTCTTTCATATCTTGTATAGAAGTTGAGGGACGCCTAACTACTGACAAGATAAATGAAGAACAATTCATGCACCCTCAATTTATTAGTCTCTCACGTGGAATGTTCAAGACATCTAATTTATCAACCAAATCCGGAAAGGTAATGAGTGGAGATCACTACCCACTAAGGTACCATTTTTATTTGACATTTCTTTCTACTATAGCAAATTTACACTCTTATAGTGTTTATTGCTATTTTCACCCGCACTTCATTCCAAGTGGGGGGACGTACACCCTATTACCTAGTAAATAAGGGTGGAGTCAGGCTCGTGAC
This sequence comes from Artemisia tridentata subsp. tridentata, assembly GCA_021014915.2. Lineage (NCBI taxonomy): Eukaryota > Viridiplantae > Streptophyta > Magnoliopsida > Asterales > Asteraceae > Artemisia > Artemisia tridentata. Next base: position 197,219,503 of record CP139508.1, on the reverse strand, counting down.
TCGAACAAAAACAAGCGCTTCTTGGGAGGCAACCCATGCTTGTCTTTTATTTTCTTTTTTAGTTTATTTTATTTTCTTGTGTTTGTTTTTATTTGTTTTTTCTGCATGACTGCTGTCGCTGTATTCTGCTGATACAAACGATACGGCGCATCTGTATTCTAGATGCGGCGTATGGCGTTTTAATTTTATATGCAGCGCATTTAATAATTCGAGTACGGCGCATCTATCCCCTTGGCGCCGTATTCTGTTTTTAATCAAAAAAAATTTAAACCATAACCGACATACGACGCATCTGTTTTAACAGATACGGCGTATTTTCTATTTAAATTAAAAACAGTTTCTCGAATTATTAAATAGATACGACGCATCGATCTCTATCGATACGGCGCATCTTCTGAATCAAAGATCTTGTATTTTGAAACGTAACGAAAATACGGCGCATTAACTTTTGTTAATACGACGCATTTAATTTTAATAAATATAGTTGATTTTTGATAATTTAACTCGATACGGCGCATCCTAATTTATAAGCGGCGTATCTACTTTCTGAATAAAAATCTGATTATATTTTAACGTAATAAGATACGGCGTATCCAACTTTATGGATACGGCGCATCGTCCGCAGATATCAGCCATTTTTATTCTTTATATTCGTTTCTAAATTCATTAATATTCTAGCGAACAGATGCTACTGACGATTTTACCTATGATAACAGGTTTTGCTATGGAAGATATGTCAATGAACGGATATCTTGCTAAAGGAACAACAAAACATGATTAATGGATTGGTAATTGAGTGCACCAATTGTCAACGGTGCTTAACAAAGTTCATTTGGTAAAACATGATTTGAAAGGGATTACAACTAGAGGCGGAAAGTCAACCTTTCAAATGTGATCGGTATTAAAGAGCTGAACGTGAGTCTAACTTGAAGACTCTGGAATAAAGACAAGTGCTGACCGGGAGACAACCCGGATTTATCTTTTAATTTTCTGTTTTCTGTGTCGAGTCAGTCAAGCCCGTATGAAGATACGGCGCATCTCAATTCTGAGATGCGACGCATCTCCTGCAATGGTCATATCCTATTTTATTTTTCTGCATTTTTTATTTTCGACTTTCAAACTCTTTATCAGTTTATTTTAATGCGGCGCATCCCTGGTTAAGGATGCGGCGCATCTTTATTCTGATCCGTATTTATTCCAGGCTCGATACGGCGTATCTTCTTCCATAAGATACGGCGCATCGACTGACCTGATGATTTTCAGTTTTAATTTTTAAGTTTTATTTTTCCTAACTACTAATGTATTATGCAAGTTGAACCTTTCTTATCTTAGGTGTGTTTTAAAGTGTTGGTGGTATTATAGTTTCCTGGATTTCCTGTGGATACATCAAGTATGAAGCTTTAACGTTCTAATCCACAAGAAAGATGATTTTTGCTCTTATACTAATGGAGGATCATACCGAGCAAATCTCAGGGGAGTTTTTCTGTTCTAATTCTTTTATTTTCCAGTTTTTAACCTTTTATACAAACAACGAGGACGTTGTTTAACTTAAGTGGGGGGATTGGAGAATTAGAACACTTAACACTTACTTGTCCTAAACTTTTTCAAAAATTATGCTTAAAATGTGCTTAATATATCAAACTTAAAAAAAAAAATTAGCATGTTTTTGTTTAAGATCTAAGTTGCATAGCTGCACACATGACGTTATTTTCAAAAATTGTGATTTTTCAAAATTCACAAATCTATGAGTGTGCCGGTGACTTGTAAACTTTAGAACTTGGCTTGTATACTATTCGAGACCACCATAATGAGTATTATTTTATATAATTGGAATGACTTGTCTAATTTGGTAAAATTCTAGGATTACACCCAAAATAGCCTATTATATGTTATGTGTTATTAACTAACTACACTGGTTAGTTAACCCCCGTATAAACCCCTTTTGTTACTCTCATTTTTAGAGTAAGATACCCCTAGAAAAACCCTCAGAGCCATTCCTTTCGTTTCTTACACCTATGTTTAAAATGTTTCGTTACACCCTTACACCTTAGCCTACCCTGTAGATTAGAATCCGTGGTTGGTTAATTGCTATAGGCAAAGTGTGTTTCCTTACATTACCTGTGTTCGCGTGCGTAATTCATTATCTTTGGTTAGGTCGGGAAATTGCACAATGCAATTGGAGTGAAAGTAAATATTATATATTTTTGAGTTTATTTTTCGTGTGTTTACTACTTTCACTATTACCGTTATTTCTGAAAGTATGAAAAGTATAGAAAAATTATCCGGAAAGAAAGTTGTAGTGATGTGGTGAAATTTTACACATCTATGTTTATGTTTCAAGTTAAAAAAAAAAAAAAAAAAAAAAAAAAAAAAAAAAAAAAAAAAAAAAAAAAAAAATCGAAAAAATAAGAAAAGAAAAAGAAAAGAAAAGTTGGAAGTTAATTTTAACCAACTTATGTAAAGTTATGTAAGTGGTCGATATCACCACTATTTGTTGTACTATATTTATGGATTGAATGGGAATTGGCAGTTATGGGAACGCCAATTAAGGTTTATTCTTTGATTAAGATCTTGTTGAGTATAATTCGTGTCTACCTAAAGCGTGTGTTTCAAGTGTTAAAGCGTGAGTTATTCGATGATATGAGTCTTATTCATGGGATGGTTGGGATAGTGATTAACCACACTTAGGATTTTAATTTATTTGTTTTGTTTATTTTCATTTTACACCAATTTATATCCCAAATGTTACCATACCCTTTATTATTCTTTATCCAACCAAACCTTTGATTTATTGAGATTAGGGATTTGAGCAATCTTAAGTATCGTAGTCGTGGATTCGGCTATGTATTTATGATTTTGTCGCCCTTTTTGATATATTATTATTGGTAAAGTTTGGACCTATCTTTAGCCTGTTCGAGTTAAGGATTTGAGCAATTGCAAGTATCGTGTTCGTGGATTCGATCATGTATTTGTGATTTTGTCGCCTTTTCTGGAATTTGAGATCGATAGTGAAAGAGAATAATTAACCCTTAAGCCTAAAAACCCTTTTTACCGCTTTAGACTTGTTATTCCTTAGCTTTAGTGGTGGAGATGTGTATACTTGCCAAGCTTATGATAGAATATTCGTCACGACTGGACAGTTAAACGATTAGATTTGCTTTTATCAAATTATTTTATTTTACTTCTAATTCGTTAAGTGTTTAGTTGTGTGATTATGAAATAAACGAATACATGCTTAAATATAAAAATAAATCCTAACATCTTTTAGGATACATTTTCATAAAAGAAATTCTAAGGTTTACTTGGGGACAAGTAAAGTTCAAGTGGGGGGATATTTGATGAACTCAAATAAGTACATTTTATTACTATCATTTATCCTATTAAATTGACTTGTTTTACTATATTATGTATGAGGATTGATACTTAATCGTTTACTTTTGTAATTCTCAGGTAAAAACAAGCATTTGGTGAAACTTGGCGATTTTGGACTAATAATGGAGCAAAACGTGCATAAAGTAAAGAGTCTACTGAAATGAAGAAGATCAAGACTAATCTGCTCCAGATGCGCCGCATCTCACTCATGACATGCGCCGCATCTCTATCAAGATATCACCAGATACGATCCAAGATACAAGAGGACATGCGCCGCATCTAATCATGGAGTTACGCCGCATCTTCTGGCGGTGTACGAATATTCCTGAATATTATAATCTTGGACCCCACGCGAAGTTAAGTACATGCGCCGCATCTACTCCTTAGATGCGCCGCATCTTCCCTCAGACAGAAACTATAAATACCCCAAGACCAGACGAATTTCGGGAGCAATATATAAGTTTCGAAGACCGAACAGAAAAACCCTAGGACGAATTCAGTCAAGGAGGCAGCACAAGACACACCCAAATCAAAGATACAAGAGCTGTAAGAAGGTGCTGCATGTGTTTAATTCATTAAGTAGTTTTGTTTTATTGTGTTAGCAAACTTTAATTCATCAGGATTGGTGGCTTATGTAATGTGACAACGAAAGATTGCACTCCCTTTAATACTTGCTTTCTCATCAATTAAAGTTTATATGTTGATGTCTTTGGTTACTACTTATTAGTGCATTGATAACCTCTGTGTTTATTAGTGGCTTGCGGGCATTTGACTGCGGGACATAATGTGGCTCCCACGGTTATTACTAAATTGATCACTTAGGAATAACTTTTAGACATAAGTAATCATTAAGGGTTTACTCGCCGATAAGATTAGGACCAACGAGAAAGGATTAATTACATACACTTCATATAAAGCTATCAATAAAACAAGTGACAAACTACTTAATCATAAGGACAGCCCTCTTATTGTCTCTAGTATCTATCTGTGTACGTGTGTGCTACTTGCTGATTCGTGCCTATTGGTTTATTTTATCATTTAATTGCAACAAATCGTGCCAGTCTCTCAGGCTGAAACCCCCTTGCGTTAGGATATTAAAATACTGATTAGAATAACTAGATAATACGTTCCACTCTTAGTGATCGACACTCTACTTACCATTATCTTCATACTGACCGGGTACACTGCTCGTTAAGTGTGTGTGTTATTGATAAGTCGGCTAAATATAAATTTAAAACTTGAGTAGGCATTAAAACTGCTAAACCGCAACGACACATCACGCGCATCAGAGGGTATTCAAACAAAAGCATGTGCCTAGAAAGACCTAAATCTCCTCCTAGGAATGATAAGATGATACCCAGGTCAGTTCTTTTGAGGTCTGGACCAAAAGCAGTTCAAACTGCTAGACCAGCAGTTCAGACTGTCAGACCTATGAGACCAATTCACCCAAGGCCACCAGTTCAAAATCCAATAAATGTTTTTAAACCATCATACACAACTGGTAAAAGAACTTTTTATGAGAAAGCAGTGGTGAAAAACCAAGTTTGGAAACCTAAGGTAACAACTGCCAAGCCAGCAGTTCCAACTGCTAGCAGGGTAATTGGTACTGGTGTGAATAAAAACACTGCTAAGGGAAACATGGGTAATGGAGTGAATGCTTCAGCATGTTGGGTATGGAGACCAATTCAACCTAATGGTGCTAAGACTGTTTTGAAAAGAATGAATTATGTTGATGCTAGAGGAAAGCCTAAGTCTGTTTTGGCTTGGGTTCGACAAGAAAACTAATTTTTCTTGTTATATGCATTGTTAGTCATATGCTTGTATTTTGTTTTTGGACTAACAATTGCAGGATTGGAAAGAAAACACCAAGGGATTATGAATGCTTGATGTTTTGGACTAAATGGTGTTCTGGAGTTTAGTATGTGATCTTTGCATACAACAAATGGTAATTGGTTCACCATGTCTTATCCACATAAGAACCAACTAGTCCAGAGCAAACGGTTTCTGGTAAAGACTAATCAAATCCGTTTCTGGTTGACAATTTACCAAAAATTGTATGGTTATCAGCTCACCATATCTAAATGTGAAGAGTTGGCTAGTCCAAAGCAAACGGCTATTGGTAAAGACATATCAAATCCGTTGATAACTGATAGTTTGCTAAAAACTATGTATGAGCCATGTTATTTTAAAAATTTTATTACAAAAAAGTTGGGATGGCTCAATAAAATTTTTTCAACAGTTGAGACGGTTAGTACAAAATATTGGTACGGTTCAACTAGCCGTTATGACTGACGTGTCTGTAATTAATTTTGGGGTAAAAACTAGCCGTTGGCGGTTTATTGCGATTTTTACTGGATGAATTACAGATTTCGAGGGATCCTCTTATAGATATTTTAACTTTTATTTTATTATATCCTTATACTAAAATAAATAGTTACCATATTCTTTAAGTCGGTCAACTTGAAACCCTAACTCTCTCCATAAACTCTCAATATTACTTTCATCTTCTATCTTTTCACTCACCATTATTATTATTCACGGCTGTTAACTAATATTTACTGCTAAGAATGACAAGATTAGATTTTGTTAAGCGTCACAACCAGGTTGCGTTTTTAGAGAAAACAGAGCAAGAAGATGGGCCAAAATTTTATGAGATTGTGGATTTTCTTAATCACTCTCACATAAGGTATGCTCTAACTGTTTCTCCTACTCTTTATGTTTCGCACATCACACAGTTCTGGCAGAATTCATCTATCTTGACAAGTGATGATGGAAACTTAGAAATTCATACTAAAGTAGATGGCATTAAATTTGTTGTTACCGAGTCTATACTTAGGAGACATCTTAAATTAAATGACTCAGATGGTATCCACACTATGCTAAATATTGAAATTTGGGAAGAACTTGAAAAAATGGGGTATAATACATCTGAACATAAATTGACTTTTCAAAAAGCATGTTTTTCACCCCAATGGAGATTTTTGATACATACTCTTCTGTGTTATTTAAGTAATAAAAAGACTGCTTTGGAACAATTCAGTAGCAATATTGCTATTGCTCTCATTTGCTTATCTACAAACAGGGTTTTTAACTTTTCAAAATATATTTTTGAGGGTATGGCATCAAATGTTGATAGTAAAACAAAGTTTTTAATGTATCCCAGGTTTGTTCAAACAATTTTAAATAAAAAGAAAAACCTGCTTACAGAACCAACTGAAATTTTTCCTACGCCTAGTCTACAATCAAAGGTTTTTCAAAATATGACTATGGCTAGTAAACTTTTTCAAGGGGAACCAGTTCCATTATTTCCTCAAATGATTCAAACTGAGTTGGGTGAAGGTTCAGCAGTTCCAACTGATCCCCATCACACATCCACTCAAGTATTTGAAACAACCCAACAACCACCTATCACTTATATGAGAAGGTCTAAACCTAGTCTAACTAGAGTTGTGACTGAATCCTTGCCCAAAGATTCACCTCTCATAGCAGGTAACACAGCTAGAAGTGATGAGGGTAGTTCTTCACAAAATGAATTGACGGCTTTGTGTACCAAGTTAGTAAACAAGGTTGATACTTTGGAGAAGGAGCTAAAGCAAACCAAGGAGGATTTCAAAGCTCACAAGGAGACTTTTGCCAAAGTCTATACAAAGTTAACAAAAAGGGTGAAGAAACTAGAATAACAGTTGAAGAAGAAAAGGGCAAGAGTGGTATTGGATGATGATTCTGATGATGATGATTCAGATGGCTCTGAAGGGGATGATGAAAATTCTTCCAAACAGGGGAGGAAATCTGGTAAAGAGAGGAAATTTGAAGATAAGGATAGATCAGGATCTCAGGGGAGGTATGAAAAAGATTCTGAAAAAGATAAAGGTTTTGATATTGGTTCAGGTTCTGGTCATGTTCATGAAGAAAAAGCTGAGACACATCAAGCAGTTGCAAATGAAGAAGCAGTTCAAACTGCTGAAACAGAGCAAGAGACAGAGCAAGTAACAGTTCAAACTGCTGAGTCAGAACAACAAGCAGTTCCTACTGAAGAAACTTCTGCTGAACAAGAATATGAAAGGAGAAGAGCAGATAAAGGAAAGAAACCTATGACATCTGAAGAAGTGGTTGATGTTCAAGAACTTGAAAGGCTTAAAAGGTTGAAACCAAAAACTCAAGAACAGATAGAGCATGATGCAGAAGTTGCAAGGAAATTGGAAGAAGATGATTGGGCTGATGAGGAAGCTAAACAAGATCAGATTGCTCATGATGAAGAAATTGCAAGGAAGATGGCTGCTGATGATATAAGGAATATAGCTGAATTCATGGAAAGAAAAAGATCAAATGAAGTTGATGAAGAAGAATTCAATGAACAGTTGCAATATTTTCTGGATTCTGATGTGATGGTAAGAGCACAAGCTTCTATGGTTCTTAAAGATAAAGAATTGAATGAAGATGAAAAGACAGAGGAGCTTAAGGAATTTATACTCAAGAAGAATGGAGTTGCAACATGGGATGATCTGATTCATAGAATAAGAGAAAGCCAGAAGTCAGGGTACAAGACAAAGTTACCAACAAAGAAGGAACTTGTTGAGGATATGAAGCATTATTTGAAGAACTCAGCAAATTACTCAATGAAAGATTTCAAGGGAAAGTCTTATGCTATGATTGAAAAAGAATTCTGTGAAACTTATGCTATTTTGAATTCTCCAAGAAGAAGTGTCAAAACAGGTAAGAAGAGGGAAGCAGAATCTATGGAATCAGAAGTTGCTAAGAAACAAAAGTCTGATGAAGAAGGATTAACTGATGAGAAGATCAAAAGCATGATGGTGATTATTCCAGAGTATTCTTACATTAAACCTTTGCAGGTCAAACATCCAATCATTGACTGGGAAGTGTTTACTGATGGTAGAATGAAGGGATGGAGGATTATTAGACATGGAGATATTTCTGAAAGATATAAGTTGTTTGAAGATTTACTTAAAGGCTTTGACAGAGAAGATTTAAATCAACTTTGGAGCTTAGTAAAGGAGAAGTTCAGAGATATTGATCCAGTTGAAGATAAAGACAAAGAACTATGGGTTCAATTGAAGAGAATATATGAACCAGATGGTGGAGAATCGATTTGGAGATTTCAAGCTCAAGTCAAGGATATCTCTTGGAAGTTATTTGGTACATGTGGAGTACACAGAGTATCTACAAAGGAAGGAATAGAGATATATATGCTGGTTGAAAAATACTATCCACTCAGACCAGGTGTTTTGACAATGCTGGCATTTGCTAAACTAGAAGCTAATGAAGAGTCTGAGATGGCTAATATGCTGGTAACGAAGATGTTCAACCTTGCACAAGAGGTAAAAGCTAGATCTAAGAGATTTGCTTGATGGGTATTTGAAAGAATTTTCAGCATTAAGAAAAAGAAGCTTAATTTGAAGAAACTTAATGATTGGATAGAAATCATAAGTTTAGGGGAGGATTGTTAGGAATTAAGCTTAAGCAGTTAAGACTATTGGAGGTAACAGTTAGGACTGTTGAAGATTGAAGTTAAGACTGCTGAAGAGTGTTGAAGACATGAGCAGTTAAGACTGCTGAGTATAGAAGTTAAGACTGTTTATGATTTATGTAAAGTAGATAAATATGGAAAATATATTGTGTATATCGTATAAGAATAGATTGATAGTTATCTTGTACAGGAATCCTTGGTCTATAAAAGGATTGCCTAGGTTAAGGTTTATATACACGAAACACGATAGATACAGAGAGAAGTGAGTTCATACGTATTATTAAGATTCAAGGTTGTAAACCCTAGTGATAGGAGATCACTCGTATTATTTGCTAATAATATTGAATCGTTGGAAGTTATTATTCTGTGTTTCTTTGTTTCATTCAATTCATATAAAACACATAAGGTCTTCTAAGTGCTAGCTAGTAAATTCCGCGTGCTAGACTAAGTATAATTCTTCGTATCACATCTAACACAAGAAGTGTGTGAAGATCCGGTCAAACCTGCTGTTTTGGTGTACTATCAGCAACAAATGAATGAAGGACCTCCTCAACCACATTGCCATAACTTGGCTGTGTTCTAGGTGTAGCAGGGGAATAGGAAACAGATGAAGAAGAGGGAGTTGGGCTACTACCATATGAGTCCTTGTTAGTACTGGTAGCACTAACAAATGCAGTATTAGATGGAGTGTGAGATGAGTAGGTTGAATACCCTTTTATGTCAATTTCAAGGGTCTTGAGCTTGTTGTAAAGATCATCAAAACTCATGAAATCGAGCCCACCTCTTGCCTTAAGGGTGATGGAAACCTGAGACCAGGAGGGAGGCAGAGCCCTCAAAAACTTGGTGTTGCAGTCTTCATTGTCTGGCTTGGCCTGCAACTGGTTGAGTTGGCTCAGGATCTTTTGAAACCTGTCATAACCTTTGTGAATCCCTTCAGCCTCAGAGATCCTGAACTCTTGGAATTCCTGCTTGAGCATGGACTTCCTCATCTTTTTGGACTCATCATTCCCTCTAAATCTAGCTTTTATAGCACGCCAGATTTCCCTAGCATCATCCAGGTGATGAAAGTCACCCATATGATCTTCTGGGAGAGCCTGAAGCAAAAGAGTTCTTGCTTTGGTCTCCCTTTGAAGAGCAATATGCTCTTCTGCAGACATAGGTGGAAGAATAGTGATGTTGCCTTTCTCATCCCTTCCTGTTCTCTTCATGTCGTTCCCTTTCAGGATCACATTTCATAGGTTATGATCACTGTTTGAGATCCAGTACTCCATCTTCATAGCCCAAATCTCGTATTCATCTTTCTTGAGGTATGGGAATTTAGAATTACTGTTAGACACAGTGGTTGTGACTATTTGTTGTTGGACTAGTGAAGTTTCAGGTTTTTCATTATTGATGACAGAATTTTCAGGATTTTCGCCTTTCATTGGAAAAGGGTTTAGGAGATTGTTTAGAGAACTTTTTCTTCTTTGTCAGAGATCCTCACCAGGCTCTGATACCACTTGTAGGATCGTGCACCTTGATAGATCTTATGAGCTTGGTAGAACTTGTAGAGAACTTATGTAAACACAAGCAAACTACTTTGAGAATCTCTGAACAATAAACTTGTGCTTATGCGGAAACTAAACACAAGAGTTAAAGAATAACGAATAACTAATAAACGGTTGATCCTCTATGGATCTTTTATTCACTAATGAATAATGTTTTTCTAATCGTAAAAGTTGTACATAAACCCTAGTTGCATGTTTCTTTTATAGACTAAGAAACCCTAATACAGCTCATAACAAACCGTGTAAAGAGATATACACAAATCTCTTCCTAGAATAAATCTAACAGACATACTAAAAATACGCTATGACCAGCAGCAATGAACACTGCCAGCAGAAACGAATCAAGGCTACCAGCAGGAACCATGACCAACAGCAACTAATACTACCAGCAGGAACCGCTTTATACTAACAACAGCAATGAACTATTATATAAATTATAAAATTCCTAACATCAAGTTTGTCACACATTATTTAAAAGTGACTGCTATTTTTTGCTGAATATTTAGAAACATATGAATTTGAAATGTCTGACAACTGAAAAGTAAGTTTGAAGCATTAGTCACGATATGCATTTAAAAGTGACAAATATATGTCACACACTTGAACACTGTGACCAAATGCCATCTATGGTCACACTAAACATTTTGTCACACATTATTTAAGTGTAGCCAAAATCCAGTACATATGGTCACGTAACATAATACGTGTGTTTAAAGTTTAGTTTTTGTTAGCTTGCCAAAAGCTAATGTGTATAGTCACATTTACTTCTAACACTGTGACCAAATGCTATATATTGTCACACTAAGCATTTTGTCACGCATTATTTAAGTGTAGCCAAAATCCAGTACATATGTTCACGTAACTTAATATGTGTGTTTAATGTTTAGCTTGTGTTAGCTTGCCAAAAGATAATTTGTATAGTCACATTTACTTCTAGCACGATCATGTGACTATATGCCTTTATAATAGCTACAGCATATCACAAATGTGTGACAAAATTATGTTTATGGCCACATTTAAGGTGATTATATGTGACTAATATGTTCATAACAATCACATCGTGAAGTATTCATGTTGCTAAGTGTCAATATTATGAAACCAAAAAAATAGTCCCATAAAAGTGTTTTTTTATGACGCAATTGTGTCCTAGTAGACAAATTAATAGGATGCTTTAGAGTGTTTCAAGATATGCTAACCTTCTATCACGTATTGAGACGCGTTCATGCGTCCTAAAAAGCGTTTTCTTAAGACGAAATTGTGTGTTGCTTTAACTATTACTCCCTCCGTCCCTAAATAAATGTCTACTATTGACTTTTAAAGTCATTTTCTTTCAACTTTGACTTTAAATTATTTCATTTGTGTTATGTAATACTTGATGAAAATTATAATGATGAAAATAAATTTAAAACTAGATTCATTCATATATTTTGCATCAAGTATTACATAATACAAATAAAATAATTTAAGGTCAAAGTTAAAAATGTAAGACTTTAAAAGTCAATAGTGGACATTTATTTAGGGACGGAGGATTGCTTTAACTAGTATTTGAGTGCAAGAAAAATGTCCTAATACACATGTGCCTCTTGAGACCAAATTTAGTAACTTTACATAAATACATTATAAGACACTTTATATTTTTATAAAATTTTGTTTTCATTACACTTTCATGAAACTATTGTAAGTGCTAAGAACAATTCTAGTTGAACACTATATAAACTACAACATATAATAGATGAAATGGAACAATAAATGAAGAAAACCTAAACGGATAAACAATAATTCAAGCCTTTTTGAAGCTCGAAAAAAGCCGGAAAACTGTAAATAAACTACAACATATAATAGCTTAATGAGTCAAAGCCGTAACACGAAAAAGCATTAAAAATATTCATATAAATAACAAAAGTTTTAACCCAATTAAGGTTAACATCATCCAAAATGGTCTTCCAATTTTTATTACATGAAAATTGAACAATAAAAACTAAAGTCGTACTAGATAATATGAGCCATCGCGGATCATCTTCACGCATCAACCTCACATACCACCTACAAATATACAACCCACAAACATACAAACGTAAGATATTAAAACCTAATCACTACCCATATATACAAAAGCTAGGGGTTTTAGTCGGGTCGGTCGGGTTCGGGTCAATTCGGGTTCGGGTCTGAGTCAATTATGAATCATATAATTTTAGTTTTTATAGTTGAAAGTTAAAATTATAAGACACAAGTTTAAAAAAAAAAATAGTTGCAGCAACACATTTGTTGCAGTTGCTAACTTGCTACAGAAAAAAAAAAAGTTGCAGTCTCAATTTATCCCATCAAAAGTACTAGTAATAGTGTAATAGACTAATAGTGGTGTTAAAATGTCTAATAGTGGTGTTAAAATTGCTAATAGTAATAGACTAATAGTGATGTTAAAATGACTAAGTTGCAGTACAATTTACACATTTGTTGCAGACTTACAGAGTTGCAGTTACTAACTAGTAATAGTGTAATAGACTAACAGTGGTATACTGGAGTTAAAATGACCAACACATTCGGCGCAAAATGCTCCACACTACGGTTACATTCGGCAAAATAGAACAAGTGAAAGATCAAATAAACCATTAAGTAGGCAGACATTAGGTATTAATGAAAAGAGAATAGACATAGTTTACATATTCATTGAAAGAAACACTGATGCGCTCCTCATCAGATATGGTCTAAACTTCTCTTTTGCGTTGAATCAATTGAACTAACAAAAAAGGTTGCAATCAATAAATATTCTAAAAGAGTAAGAGCTTATACTGAACCATATAAACACGCCATAAAATGACTACATATACCTTCATCATCATCCGAATGGTTTGACCCCATCTAAAGTACATCTTCAACTAGTTGGCTGTCGTTGTCGTTGCCATTTCTGGTGCGAACCCTTTTATCCTTCCTTGACGGAATCGTCTGAACATAAATCATCTATTCATCAAACTATACATTTATTCACCAAACCATACGATAGTTGTTACTCTTTTATTTTTACATACAAAATATCTCAAACCTATCAATTCTAACTAACATGCTAAATTTAAACCAATTAACTTCATTAATTAATTTTAAGTTAGATCTGACATTCCTTGGTTTCGTAACAATGGCAATTCATTAGACCACTGGTGAAATTCAGGGGTTGCACATATATAACAACTATAGAAAAACATTTGGTACAACATATTCTTGTAAAAACTGTCTATTAAAACCCTTCGTTTTGAGATCATACAAACTAATATTATGAATAAAATAACAATATAATTATGCCCTTTCATCTAAGTAGATATATCTTTGAACTAAATTACCGATCATAGTGATATTTACCTTAGCTCCAATTAATTACAAAAACTGTAAATAATCAGACAAAATTAATCAAAGAACAAAAAACTATGGTTACAATATTTCAAATTATTATGATAAGCCTAGATCTCCATCAAATTTAGGATATACTCACATAATATTAACATAAAAATAATGCTTAGACAGTTAATAGAAGAATGTGAAAGAGGATTTTACCTTGTTTATGTGAGAATGGTTCTGCTGGTGTAACTGTATCGAGGGATAAGAGGAGGAGAAAATAGATCTGATATAAATGGTGAGAAAGGGAAGAGTAATGGTTTTGGGTTGGGCTGATGCACATAAAAATAAAACAAATTGGGGGGAAAAGGGGTAGGGAAAGTGAAAAATATATTTTGTTTCAACTTTCACCAAAAGCATTTTAGTTTTACAAACACTTATGTAAAATAGTAATGGTGTATTGATCAAATTTTTAATAATCAAAATTTTATATCATTAAGTTTGAGATTTTAATGAGTAATTCAATATAAATTACGTGTGAAGTTTTCTTTATTAGATTTAAGACTTAATCGAGTCAATTACAATAGAGGTGAGCATAACGGTCCGGTCCTCAGTTCACACTTTACCTCATGTTCGGTCCTCAGTCGGTCTAAATCCATCGAAATCTATCGAAAATTGTCAAAATCGGTCGAAAACTAGCGAAATCGGTCAAAATCGATTGAAAACGGTCAAAAAGGGCACTCTAAGCAACTATAACCCAATGCATATGACCCATATGATGTCAAATAACCATTAATGAATGTGACCATTGATAACCTAATGCACATGACCCATAACCCATGTGAATTAGCAATTATCACCGGTCATGCATGGGTTGCACCGGCTTGGTAGGTGTATAGTTATAATGTGAAGGTTATATGAATTGTATTTGAATTTATTAAAGGCGGTCATGCATCGGTTGCACCGGCTTGGTAGGTGTATACTGTTTGTCACAGACACTAAGAAGCAAGTATCTAGGGACCTCCCGATCATGTTATCCGGGATCGAGAAAGTTTGAACTCGGCTTGAGCTTGACTCGAAAAGCTCGATTTATTTGTAAAGATGTGTTTTCTTACACAAATTAAATTTGAAATATAACCTAAGAATCGAATTCGGTTCGACTTCAACTCGAAAAGCTCGATACATTCATAAATAAGTATTTACACTTAGTACAATTACATACAAAATATATAAAAAAAACATATGCTATATCACTTACAAGCTCGAAAACTCAACAATAACTCGAGTCGAACTTATATCAGGTTGAGCTCAACACATTAAACATTTCGAGTTCATTTGATAGGCTTGAGCTTGAGCTCAAAGCTTGTTAGGAATATAAATATTCATATGAAAGACTCGGTCACCCCGAGTATCTTTTGGCATTAGATAGCACGTAGGCTTTATAGTTATAGTTTAGATATCGTTTCACCATGGAGTCGGGTCGGGTCTTTACCCACTGTAGCCCGCTCCATAGCCCACGTGGGGCGTTAAGTAAGTTGTATAAATACCCTCTCCCACCAAGGGAGAGGGTTGGAGCTTTTCACATTCTAATCTAATATACTTCTATTTCTCTCACTAGAAAACTCCCATTTATTTCTCTCTCTAAACATTCTCATATATTGGGCCGAATCTTTGATTATTAGTGTGTTATGATATCTTGATTACTTACAATTGGTATCAAGAGCCAGGGTTTGATTAGTGCTTGAATTCGTGGGTGTTGGTTTCTTGTTTTTATTTTAGTTCGATTTGTAAAGATAGAAAACATAATCGTGGGTGCTTTGTTGGTGGTTAGATTTGGTGAAAGGTTGTACTTTAGTGCTTAGATTATCACCTTGTGTTGTTTCTTGGTACTACACGACTCATTTGGTGGATATCTTGGAAGACTCATGTGTTTTTCTTGTCTGCGATTTGAGTCTCGGTAGTATATTCTTGATTGCGATTTGAGTTAGTTTGGGTAGGTTAGTGTTGCGATTTGTTTAGATCCTGAGTTGCGATTTGGTTTGTAGCTAAAAAGGAGTAAAAGACAAAAGAGGAGAAAGTGACAGTTTTGGCTATTGCGTTTTGACATTTTGAATATTGCTATTTGACTATTTGCAATTTGCTTCTAACTACGAGTTGGTGTTTGCATATTGCGATTTGACTCTCTGCGATTTGCTTCTGACTGCGAGTTGGTGTTGCGATTTGACTCTCTGCGATTTTCTTCTGACGGCGAGTTGGTGTTGAGATCTGGTCTCTGCGATTTGATACTGAGTCTTGGTTCTGCGATTTGATACTGAGTCTCGGTTCTGCGATTTGGTGCTGAGATTTGGAGTCTGCGATTTGGTATTGAGATTTGAGAGTTGCGTTTTGCTTCTGAAGACTTTTATTTGCTTCTGCGATTTGGGTGTTGCGTTTTGCTAATTGCGGTTTGTCTGTTGCATTTTGAGTGTTGTGACTTGCCTTTGACGACTGCGATTTGCTCCCTACGGTTTGTCATTGCGGTTTGTCTCTTGCGGTTTGACTAAATTTGACTTTTTACGTCAAAACTTCAAACGGCCATAACTTTTGAACTGTAACTCCGTTTTCAGCGAAATACCTGTCAAAACGACCGAAACAGTCTGAATATTGTAAGGTTTCACCATGAAGTCATGAAACCAATTTTTCGAGGCCCAAATCCCCTTCGAAAGGAAGTTATTGAGGTTTTAAGTTTTCAGACCAAAATTTCACTATAACAACGTGCATCAACAACACCAAATCACAACTAAACAACAATTCACCTAAACTAACGAACAATCATTCATCTTAACACACAATCACTAATCATTATCGATCCAAACTTTCATCATAACACATTCAAGTAATCAAATCACGGTTTATTCTTGATTTTTGTAAAATCCCGCGAAAGAATCTATTTCTCGGTTTAACTAATAGAATTGTAAAATCCCATGCAAGTTTACATCATGTCAAATACTTTGGATTCAGTCGTATCTGAGGTACTCAAATTGTACGACATGGTTGATGAACATAAGATTCCCAACAAAGTACAACAGACAAATGTTGTTGAATCAGATGATGTTGATATGGGAAATAGCGATATTAACCCATATGAACAACCTGTGAAACACGAAGCGTCTGTTGAACCTAGTGGGGTATCTTCAGTTATTAATGATGATAGTGTGTTGCATGAACAAAAGATTCCTAACGAAGTACAACCAACAAACGTTGTTGAGTCAGATACTGCTAATATGGGAAATAGCAATGTTATCTTATATGAGCAATATGTGAAACACAACGAAGCGTCTGTTGTACCTAGTAGCGCATATTCTGTTCTAAATGATGATAATGTGCTTGAGACCACTGAATTTGTCCCTGAAGACTCATTAACCACCCAACTTAACATCTGTAAAGATCAAGTGGCCATATATGAACAACGTGCTAAGTTTGAGTTAACTAAACGTGAGCAAGAAATGGATGGTCAGATGCGTACACTTATTTCTGAACGTAATCTAAGGGAAGAAAAATTGAAAATGGAGTTACATTCTTTACAAGTGAAACTTAATCAAACTGTTCAACTTAAACAAGTAATAAAAGAAAGTGTAAATACGCTGAAACATAATTTCAAAGAAAAAGAAACAAAACTCTTAAATGATTTTTCCAAACTTAAAACGTTAAAGAATAAACTCGAATACAAGTTGTGCGCACAAGACTGTTCCAAACAAGCTGTTCAGATGATGCTCAAGCATAAAAAGTTGTGTGAGGAACACAGTGAGAGAGCCATAGGTGAACCAAAATCTGCTTACCTTAGAAGTGCACAAGGGGCCCAACCTGTGTTATATGATGGTACTGAAATCCTTAAACCTGTTCATGCCCCGTCTAGTGTACCATCATCAGAAGAGAGTAGTGAGATAGAAGAAATAAATAGAGAAAAAATGGCTGAGAAAATGAATGATCCTGTATGTGTAGCAAAACGGGTCATAATCAAACCTCACAACTATTCAAAGGAGAACTTCTTAGCCACTTTCACTCCCCAAACTCAATTGACTCCTGAACAAGTATTTTGGACCTTAGACATGCAAAAAAGAAAGGCCGAAGAACTCGAAGTCAAAAATCCACCCCTAAGGAAATTACCTGCTGCAACGGTGTACCCACCTAATACACCCATGCATTTAGTTCCTAGAACTCTTCCCACAGAATGTAAAACTCTAATTGGCATTTATGTACTTAGTCACTATTGCTGATTAAAATGTAAGAAGTACACAATGGAATACTGAAGGAAAGGGGATTTGAGCAAACAACACGGTGCTATCTAACTGAGGTCATTCCATTCTTTAAACTACTCAAAGAACATTTTGAGGGTATTCAAAAATCCCTAGATGCTGAGGTAAAAGAAATGAAAAAGGTGTTTAATGTTATGGAAAACGAGGTGTCCCAAAATGCGATAGAACTTAAGAGTCGTGAGATTGAGAGAAAGAACATTCTCATCACCAATGAGAATTTGATTGCGAGATGTATTGCTCAGGATGTGTACTATACTGCTACTGATTATGCGTTAACTGCTTTATAATTTCATGATCTATCGATTGCTTTTAAAGTTGCCCAGAATCGTGTCATTGAGCTTGAAGCCGAGAATCAAAAATTGCATGAGAAAATCCAAAACGATGATCATGATAACATGGTCAGACATTTGTCTAAATTATAGATTGATAATCTTAATTTGCAATTAAAATTTCAACATCTCGAAGAAAGAAATAAAACTTCAAATGCCAAGACATCATTGGATGCTCCTGAATTCGATGCATATTTTGAAATAAGCAAATGAGATGAACAGATTCAAGCTCACACTAACACGATCCGAAAATTGAAAGCACAAATCTCTCAATTGAAGGCCAATAGTAGTGACGTGATTGGCACCTATAAACCACCACCTCTAGATTCTCAGAATTT
Organism: Artemisia tridentata subsp. tridentata; assembly: GCA_021014915.2. NCBI lineage: Eukaryota > Viridiplantae > Streptophyta > Magnoliopsida > Asterales > Asteraceae > Artemisia > Artemisia tridentata. The sequence continues at coordinate 197,200,813 of CP139508.1, read as the reverse complement.
TCAATTTCAAAACATCATCAATAAATTGCAATAGGAAAATGATTGTTTTCAAGCTGAAAATTCAAAAGTGAAATTGCATTACAAAGAGTTATATGACTCGATTAAAGTCACACGTAACGATTAAAGTCACACGTAACAATCACAATGAAAAGATAACTTGTTTGCTTAATGAGATTGAGAATCTAAAGGCTCAGGTGAAAGGGAAAATGCCAATTATCACTAGTGATAATGTTGTTCCAACGGTTTCTATTTGTAGTAAGTATGCAATTGATGTTGTGCCTATTCCGCTTCCCCTTAGGAACAATAGGTCTGCTCATCAGGTATATCTCACTCAACTTAAGGATAGTCTTGACATTCTTCGTGAGATTGTAGAAGAGGATGTAATAGAGAAACCACTTGATAGTGCAGTTGTAGATGCCTGCTTCCTCACTAAACGATCTCGGGAACTCTTAGAATACGTCATTGGCACATGTCCTAAGACTGATAGCAAGCGAGATAGGTTTATTGCATCACCTTCAATAACTAAGAACAAGCATGTAACCTTTGAGGCACCCTTGGAAACTTCAGATCCCAACACATCAAAACATGTTCAGCAACTGGAAGTGAAAAAGACTAAGATTCCCATCAGTCCTTCTACAGGAGTTAACAAAGACACTAAAGCCACCGAGTCAAAACCTAGGAGAAATATAAAGAATTATAGGACTTCACCAGCTAAAAGTGTTCCTAAGAAGAAAGTAGAAGACCACATGAGGAACAATAAGTCAGATTTGAACAAACGAAATCATAATTCAAATCCTAATTCACTTTGCAAAACATGTAATGATTGTTTAATTTCGGGTAATCATGATAAATGTGTTGAGAAATTTTTGAAGTCGTCCAACAAACCCCCAGTTAAGAAAGTTTGGAGAGCTAGACAAATTAAGCAATCTTGGAAACCTACAGGGAAAATGTTTACCAATGTGGGCTTTCAGTGGAAGCCCACGGGCCGAATATTTACACTAGGCGAACATTGCCCTTTAACGAGGATTACCATGCCTAGAATAGTGCCTGTTAAGGAATGGAAGCCAACTGGTAGAGTTATCCCTTTAGATACACAATGCCCTTTAACTAGGTCCATTGCATCTACTAGTGTTGCCCCTATTGTTAAAACCAAGGCACCTAACCAACTGGAACCCAACTTAAATTGGGGATCCGGCACTCCAAACTCTCTTATTTCGTCTGTTTTCAAATGCAGGTCGTACAGATCGTCCTTTGACATTTGGACTCAGGCTGCTCACAACATATGAGGGGAAACGACAATGACGTTTGAACACATCAGTTCAAGCCTCGTTCTTCAATGACAATGACGTTTGAACACATCAGTTCAAGCCTCGTTCTTCAATGACTAATGGTGTCTGCTGAAAAAACTTCAGGCCCCGTTCCTCAAAGAAAAGAAAGGTGTACGCTTAAGTGCGCTTTATCTTTGGAAGAAGAGAAATCTTCTTATTTATGACCATTCTCATCCACAAGCTTCATGCTCTTCCCATGCTCATTCAGTCATCAAGTGGATCAACGTACATTGGAGTATATTCTAATTCACTTGTTCTATCAAAAATGGCAACCTCATATTCAATTTTTGAGGGGGAGAAGTTTGAATAAACTAAATGTCAGTCATCAAGTGGATCTACTTACCGTTGATTGTATTCTTATTCACTCGTTCAATCAAAAATGGCAGTTGGCAGTCATATGCAATTTTTGAGGGGGAGAAGTGTGAATAAACTACATGTTGATTGATGTTTGAGAAATGGTCATATGGCTCCTGTGCACAACAAGTGCCTCCTCCAACACCAAATGTTCCACTAACAACGGATGACTGGGATTTATTGGTTCAACCGATGTTTGATGAATACTTCCAACCTCCAACGAATGTTGATCATCCAGTTCCTGAAGCTCCTGCTCTGGTTCCCGCTGACTCAATTAATTCACCTTCTTCAATTTCCATTATTCCTCAAGGTGTTGATAATGACTCTCAAGATATTGAAGTTGCACACATAAATACGGCTCCTTCATCACGGATTGTTGTTCCTTCCAATGTGCACTCTGTAAATCAACCACAAGAACATAAAGGAAAATGTCGGCTAAAACTTCAAAACGGCTAAGAATTTGGACATGGAATGTCAAGTGATCACGAAGTTTATTTGGCATCCCTTATTTGAGATTGAAGTGGGTTTCACGAAGGCTTCTACTTATTTCATCATCGAGACTTCATCTATCAATTGATGACTTGCTTGAACTTATAAAGTTTATGATTGGGACTTGGATTATCTAGTTATACCCGATGTAAGGAGTTACATTGTAGTACTCACGGGTTACAACTATCACTTCAAGGAGTTACATTGTAGTGCTCAGTGTCACACTCAGATGCAGATGTGGATAGTCTCAAGAGGTGTTGTACTTGTTTTGGCTCTTAGTTGAGTGTATAAGGGTACTTAGAGGTTTTTCTTCTGCATCATTCTTCAATCAACAACAGTGCAAGCTTAAGTAAAAAATTTGGGGAATTCTACTTCATTTTCAAGTTTGGTATATCGGGTTTACTTCACCAAGTGGTTACAGTAATAGCCGACAGAACATAAGGGTTGGTAAAGATAGTTAGAGAGAGTTTCTGTAACAGTTGATTCTCACAGGATACATTTGAGCCAATTTTGTTCTTCTCACAAGATTTCAAGTATATGTGCGTAAAATGTGTTGCTATTTCTGAGGTATCAAAACCAGCAAGGGGGAAGGAGACACACATCTGAACGCACAACGAGTACACATGATGAAATTTATACTTCTTCTGAATTGAAGTTATTCCAGGAAGACAAATGTCATAACCGCAGAGAAAATCAGTGTTTTAACTCGTGCCTTCTGGTGTATTATTCCAACTACGTGGGGGAAGAGATGTAAGAAACAGTTTCTGATGATAAAAGAGGTACACAATGGTATGATGATTCCTCTAGTTAGTCTGTATCATTTCGACTACATACGGGATAACTTGCCTACACTCGGGACTTAGTTGACTTTGGTGTAGCAATTCTCATCTGCAATTTTCTGAAGGGAGAAAAGTGCATTTTCGAGTCTTAATTGATATTGATGTTACGATTTTGACTTCATTTATGGGATTGAGTGTGTACTTCGGGTTTTTGAGCTTCATACAATGAGACTGATTGCATCACTTCAACTACTTGGGGAAAGTGGTCTCTGGATACTTTTGGTATGCATTATTTCAGACTTCAGCGGGAAGAAATATGAGAAGAATTACTCAAGCGTGAGATGATACGTTGCTGATCTATTTGATGATCCCCCGAATGAATAATCACGATGATTATTCTTAAAAGGAGCAGCAATATTTGATGTGGTTTGCTACGGATTCCGCTGTGAACTTAACTAATGTAAGCTTCAAAGAGAGCTTTGAAACTGCTCAAAAAGAAGATTGTCGGTTTGGGGTGAAGCTATCAAAGTTTCACATTGAGAAGGCTCAAGTTCAGACGATTATTCAGGAGCCTCGAAAGCTTTAGTGGTGAAAGTTTAAGAGATGTTGACTACAGACTTCTACAACGTACAGAATGATATCCTTATTTCGGTATTCATGTCAGCATCTTCTTAAATTGAATAATATATTTTGTACATATCTTAAACCAAAATGTAATTAGAAAAATATAAAACCAAGAAAAACCATAAAAATCAGAAAAATTGAAAATACCAACAAAAAAAAAAAGTTTTTCAAGGCATGTCTTCTGGTATCGATAACATTTACGGTCCTAGAAATGTCATTCAATAATGACACGGGTCTTTAAATGAAGTTCGAGTAGAAGTTCAAAAAGTTTTCAAAACATGCCTAAAAGGTTTGCTATTATTTCAGATACGCAACCCGTTCTTCATAATGAGGAAAGCACGTCGCCAAAAAGACGGCTGTTCCTGTCAACGGGTGATTAATTTCTCCCGGGCGTGGATTACTTTACATCCATGCACCCTCGACTTGATGTACATTTCAGTGCATCATTTCTCGTATAAGAAGAGAAGTCTTCTTTATTTAACAAATAATTTTCCTTCTATGATTCCTCTGAAAATTATTTGTGAGACACATGGTGGCAACGTGTTGTTTGAAATTCTTTCAGACTTGGATTGTTCATAAAATTTGTCACTCAATCAATGACTACAGCTCGTTAACTCAAATACGGGTCATTGATTGAGGGGGAGAGTGATTTCAAATTTTATATCATCAAATGGGTTTCTTGGTTATCTTATAATTGTTAGAAAAGGTTTTTGTAGTTAATGAGGTATTAGTTGAAGAGGAACTTACTAAGCATTATCTCAAATGGTCAAATGTGTTAGTTGTTAGAAAGATTAGGACATTATGTGCAATTTGCTTATAGTTTCCTAGCTTTATATAACTAGAAGGTTCATTTGTGTTACTTTGGAATCATCGTTTAATCACCTAAATACTTTAAAACTCAAAATCTAAAAGAAGTTAGAAAACCCATTGTGTTTGATGCTCTTGAATACTCCACAGGCATTGGTATGATCTGATTGAATGAGTTTCGAATGTTGATTGACTTTTGTTAGTCGATAGCTGTTTAATTGTTGTTGAAGTATTTCTTGTGCACTTAGGATATGCTTAGGTATGTAGCTATCGTGTTAGAATCTTGTTTATAAGATCCTGAGTTGAATGTTGAAATATGAGTGAATTGCTGTGTTAGAATCTTGTGCACTCGGGATATGCTTAGGTATGTGGCTATTGTGTTAGAATCTTGTTTATAAGATCCTGAGTTGAATGTTGAAATATGAGTGAATTGCCATGTTCATGATTGCTGCTTGCTCTTCATGCTAGATAGCGGTTTGAAAAATTTCCTAATTGTGGTTTGATCATGACATGAATATGAGTTTATGAGTAGGCAAACCGCTGCGTGGTAGCGGTTAATGTAGAGTTAATCTGTATGTATGCCCATCTTTGTGGATATTCCTATGCAGATTCCATGGCTGATGTGAATGTGCCTGCTCCCGCTCTAACCACTTGTTCAGATATTCAAAGTCCATTAACTGGCTCTGAATTCACCAAAACAACAACATCGGCAGCAACAACAACAACACCACCACCACCACCACCTTCACTTCAACAAAGCATTACTAATTCTGGTCTCGCTGAGTGGGGATCTACGATACTTGGGAAGTTTTGCTGGTGGATGGATAATTGATGTTGACTACTGACTCCTTCAGAGAAGCGAATGATCACATCATCTGTGCGTAAAGGTCAACATCATCTGTGTCGTAACAGTTATCTTGTACATCATAAGTAGTGAATATACAATTGTTGTTATGTGTCATTAAATGATTGTTTTAATTCAAAATCTTTCAAACCTATCGTACCTGACACTAACATTCTCCCTCATAGATTGAGGGGGAGCATTAGTATGTTCCATTATCAGCACATATTAAACCTTACCACATTTTCTCCCATATTTTCTATACTTATTTAAATCAATTGGGATCACAAATCTCAAAAGATTTGAAAGGAGAGAATGTGATTTAAATATGCAATCTGATAATAAAAAGTGAACTTTTGGACTCAAGTGTAGGCTCTCCCATATGTGCTAAACTCTTTCGTATATCGATGCACATATTGAGGGGGAGCGAATGACTTATGATGGCAATTGTGGAAGAATACCAAAGACCGACCATTTTATTTAATGTACTGGAGTTTTAAGGATGGTAAGGTTAGGTATCAGTTCCCATGATCCAGCCAGAACCGGAGGAATCTTCCCAGGGACAATCCTATAGTTAGAATAGAAGTCCTTAGGAACGATGAAAAAAGGAGAAAAGTAAGAATAAGGGAAGAGTGTCGGCTGAGATGGAACTGGTACTGGAACAAACCCAACAAGGTACTAGTGATGAAGTCTCGGTAAGCACTGAAGGGGTTGAAGAATGAAAAAGAAATGTAAAGATAAAGGGTGAAAAGAAAGAAGCCCTCCTTACACATTAGGCAGAAACCGAGTCAATACATATGCTGTCAGAATCACGTAGTTGATTGCTGACATTGAAGACAAGTATCATGGTGATATGCTGCACAACCCTCCCTAGCCACTCAAGGTCTCTCAAAAGACTCTTGTTTCATTCACACGGAGATTCACTCATTACTATTGACTCTCTCACTTTGAGTTAGTTGATATTGAAAAGGTGGCAGTCTGCTCCAGCCTCCGATCACTAAATCAAAAAGCACTATTGAGTCTAGAGCCAAGAGATCATCCATAAATCTTATTAGGACACATTTCCAATATGCTTGCTGTTTCATACACCGTGAAAAGCAAGAAAATATATATGAAGAGTCCTACGCATTGTCCTCGTGGTATTGCCAGAACATCCGAGTGATACGTAAGTATTCACAATGAAGATGGAAATCCTTCTAGAGCGAACATCAAACAAGCTCTTGGTAGGTGACATGTGAGATCCTTCATGGATCAAACTAGTGACAACTAGAAAGAAACGATGGGGCGATTCAAATTTGAATCAAACTTGTTCCAGGAAATGGATTGACGGATGCTTTTGGAAAACCTTTCAATGTGCTCACCAACTGAGTTTCGAGCACATTGATTGTGTAAATTTTCAAACAAAAGTGTTTATGAGAGAAATGTGATTCAATTTATAAAACCCTCGTCGTGTTGCATAAAATGTTTATCCAGTGACACGCGAGTGATTTTTTTAATCAATTTCTCATCAATCAGTGGGTATTTAATTCACTGATTCACTCTACCGTGTTGTCTGCTTTGAGACGTTCCGATATGAGAACATGCTTAGTATGATGATTCTGATGTTAATTCGTTGGATGATTCTTTACAACAAGCTGGAAAGTCCTGTCAAGGAGAATTTTCTTTAAAGGGGATTCTACCTGATCAGAGGTCGGTCCTCACGGAACCGAAGGTTAATCCAACCACACCGAGCGAATGACAAAGCCATATTTGTTCTCCAACTTTATTGCTAACTGTTTTATTTCAGATTTATATAAAAATGGTGTTGGTGGTACCTAATTCCAGCAGAGACATGTCAATCCACACCCCATGCTCACATGGCAAATTCATTATCAAAGGATCATGAAAGTTGAGAGACTTACAACAATGCTTTCGCAAATCTGATGCAAAGTCTCCTGATCCAGAAAAGTGTGATCATGTCAGTCCAATGGTCACTACATCACATGAAGGCGATACTACAAAGGATGAACTTGGAGATTTACGGTGGCTGATGATCTCAAAGAATGCTCAAAGATCACATATGCCAAAGGAACATTAATCACACGATCATTGCTTGAAGTACAAAGTGTGCTGAACTTGAAGAATCAAAAGACTACGAGCTAGGAATTTATAGTCATGTAATAGAATGCTAGAATTCAAAGTGTATTTTCCGGGGTGACCTCCCTTAGGGGGAGATTGTTAGGAATATAAATATTCATATGAAAGATTCGGTCACCCCGAGTATCTTTTGGAATTAGATAGCACATAGGCTTTATAGTTATAGTTTAGATATCGTTTCACCATGGAGTCGGGTCGGGTCACGTGGGGCGTTAAGTAAGTTGTATAAATACCCTCTCCCACCAAGGGAGAGGGTTGGAGCTTTTCACATTCTAATCTAATATACTTCTATTTCTCTCTCTAGAAAACTCCCATTTCTTTCTCTCTCTAAACACTCTCATATATTGGGCCGAATCTTTGATTATTAGTGTGTTATGATATCTTGATTACTTACAAAGCTCGATAAGAATCAGCTCAAACGAACTCTAGTTACTCGACAAAAGCTCAAATCATTTACGCCTTATCCTTACCTATTTTACTTAAACAAAAAAAAAAACCAATCTTTCCTCTAAAATTTCAATCTCCCGCTCAAGATCCCGCCCCCCAAAATCAAAACCGTAACACTTTTTCTTGCACCGGTCTAAATTTTTTTTAGAGTTAACTTCAAAAATCGTCCCTGTGGTTTATCGGGTCATTTGGATTTGGTCCCTATAGTTTAAAAATTCCGGATATCGTCCCTGTGGTTGACGACCCATACGGGTTTGGTCCCTTGACCGGGTCAACCGTTAGTTGACCATTAAAGAAGGACTCAAAAGACGAATATACCCTCATCTTTAATTATATAATATAAAACAAAGAACCGGGGACCATATCTGCAGTTGATTCTAAATATAAAACAAATAACCCACCTTTGTATAGATAAAAACCACATAACTGTAATATGATAAACGAATCCCCTTCTCTATTATCACAACCCACCATGATTTATCAAGATTTTAGGCTAAAGCAACCGTCATTGTATCCATCATGACCCAAAACCATGTTCGTTCATGACCCATAACTCAAGTGTATCAACATCATTAGCTTGATTGCAAATCATGCAAAGACGTCCATTGAATGTACCCAAACGTCTCCATTTACATCCTGATGGAATTAGTATCTCTGAAAATACCTTCTCCTTAATATCGAGAGCTACTATCAATGGCCAATGTGATTCTTTTCCGGCAACCCAATACAAAAATCCATTTACAAAAGTACCTGAGTGGTGATAAAACTGAAATTTTCTGATTAACTTTGATAGACTGCTCCATGACTTGTTTTTAAGACTGAAGATGTCATAAGACTGAATACTAATTCCTATTCTTACAATCTTTAAATCATCTAAGGTTGTACCATAACCAAATCCATGAACATAGTTGCTGATTAGAGACCCTTGTGGGTGAGGAACTACCTTAAAGGCTGTTGAGACTGGATTTTATAGGATCATTTCATTCAGACGAGTTTCTTTTCGGATGACTAAAAGAACTATCCCGTTGAATGTTCCAACAACAGAGACCACTTCATCAACCAAGTTTCCAAAAGGACAATGAAGTTTGACCATCGAATGACACATGTCATTTCCTTGTATCGAATTGTCGATTGCGTGCAAAGGTATGCAAACAACTGCTTCAAACATAAAGTTCTTTTGTATGTGCATTTTGAAAGTGACAAAAACAGATGAACAAGAACTTACCAGAGTGAGCCTTTATATTCCAGATCTGGAGGTTAGTGGTTGCTAGTGATGATGGCATGAGTAGCTGGTGTTGTCAGCGTGGGTGGCGGCCACGCGAGTGGCAGATCTAGTGGCGTGGGTGATGGCGGCGTGGAATTGTTGATGGCAGTTGTGAAGCATGACGGTGTCGGGTTTTGGATGTTGGTCTTGAGGCGGATGGTGATTCCGTGTTGGTAGGTGATGGTTGCCGGTGGGATGGCCGGCCTGATTTAGTGAGAGAGATGGAGATAATTTTAGTCAGAGGAAGAAGATGAAAGAGGTAAGAGAGATGGAGATAATAATTTTATATAGAGAGAGTAAAATAATAATAACAGATGAAAAGACCATAATACCCATCTCACATAGCTAACTAACGGTCAAAGTAACGGTGGTACCCGGTCAAGGGACCAAACCCGTATGGGTCGTCAACCACAGGGACGATATCCGGAATTTTTAAACTATAGGGACCAAATCCAAATGACCCGATAAACCACAGGGACGATTTTTGAAGTTAACTCTTTTTTTTATTGTCACTTGAGTTGGGCGGGGATTCAATTTTTTCAGGGCCCGTTTGGTTCGTAAATGGGATTGGAATTGGATTCGGATTTAAGAATGGTTTGAAAGAAAAAGAGGAGAGAGAAAATTAAAAAATATTTAAACTATATAATTAAGTTGTAAATTAATAATGAATATAAAAATATTATTTGAAAAAGTTAAGAAAGATAAATAGATTATTTAATAGTAAAAGTTTAAATTTTGTGGTGGAGGTACAATTTGTCAGAAAAAGTGAGTGTCTATCGAACGAATCCTATTAAATTTGTGAGGAATCACTTTTTGGATTCAATCAATTCTTTAATTCCAAAATTCATAAACCAAACTGCGCTTTTCAACAATCCTTTCATTCCAACAGTAGCAAATCCGTGAAACAAACAGCACATCATTTTTCCCATTCCCGGTTTCAACAAACTCCACACTTTGTTGTTCACCCAACACAATGTCACAAGTCACAACCTGCCACCCCTCATCTTTCTCTTCTATCCACCCATCATCACTGCTGTACCACCAGCCATTCGATTCCAAGTTTTAATTAACTCGGTTTGATTTCAGATCTAACAGGCGAAGCCTTTAATTAGTTGTGAAGCTAGGGTTCTTAAGCAACCCGGAATTAGGGCTCGATTTTGTTAAAATTGCTTCATTCCAACCCCACTTGCCGGCTGGATGTCTAATCCCCACTTGCCGTTTCAACCTGCACCGGGCCCACTTGCTCGATTTTGTTAAAATTTTGATTATATGGTGTACTGATATGCAGCCGTTTCAACCTGCACCGGGCCCATTCCAACCCCACTTGCCGGCTGGATTTCTAATCCCCCACAAGTATCTCATCCAAGTGTATCTGGTAGTGCAATTTGTCTTGGTGGTCCATCTATGCCAGGTCAGTTTGCTATTCTTGAATAGTCTGAATTGAGTGTTTAAATTAAAGTTGATAATCTTTGTGCAGAATCATTTTAAATGGATGTTTAGGCATATTCCCTTAGGACGCGAGTTATTAAGAGAACTAGTACTAGATAGTTAGGTAACAATTGTACTTAATTACAATTTAGATGTTTGATTTGAAATACCACAAACAAAGGCGATTGGTGCCAACGTAAGCTTTTTCAACAATAGTGAATCCACCCAAGTTATAATAAGCAGTCAAAAAGTTTTTGTGAGAAACGTAGCTACTAGAGACCGTGTGCTTGATAATATACAAGACGACATTTTGTCAATTGGTTGATTGAATTTCTATGTGTTCAAAGTAATGGAAACACCATTACAACTTCAGAGTCGGTTTACTTTTGGTGTGTTGATGAAATCTGGATTTTGAAAATTTACAACATGGCCTTATGGCCTCAGAGATAATTAATCTATACTAACTTCCGATGCTTGTGTGTGTGATGTTAGTCATATCTCTTGGATCTAATATTCGTGCTCTTTCCCATCAAGATATTACAATCAGTTTGCAACTTAAAATCTAAAAATTCATATCAGTATATTACTAAGTCACGAGAGGGATACATTTGATGCTCATCAAGTAGGTGTTCTCTTAACTGATTAGCTATCACTAAGGAAATTAAGACGATTCGTGTGGTTTACTGGAAATCAATAATCCAAGTTGGGATTCAGTTTTACTGCTGAGACGCTTATCTTGCCTCCCTTTCTCTAGTTTATAATCTTTGTTTTATTATGATTTATTCTAAACTATGTTTTAATGGCACGTCATATATACTGCAGATCAGAGATATAATGTTGTACTCCCAGAAAAATTAATGTCCGAAAAATGGAATGTATACAGGTCATTAGCTATATTCTATCACGGTCAATAGTTCAACAACTTTACAACTTTTCATTTTTGCGTTAATATAGCTGGTTTCTTGCAAAAAATTATGAAGCTAGTCAACAGATTTCCTGAACATCCCGAGATTGAAACATTGCATGACAACTTTGTGCGAGAATCTCACATTCTAGTACTAGTACTTGAATTAGAAACTTGCTTTGGATAAGTTGATCTTCCTGCTACTTCTTATAGTAATGATCACATCAGGATTTACATCAAATAATTTTATATTTTCAGACATGCAGTTGATACATACCCAAATTACAAGTGCTTGGGCTCACGTGTACGAGTAGATGGGACTGTCGGAGAGTAAGTCCACTATTATTTTAAAAGGGAAATGGTTTGAAAGTGTCCTGAAGCGTAATTTTGATGAACACAGCGTCCTAAATACTTTTATTTGGAGATTTAGACTATTATTTTAATACTCTTGGTTTTTGTAATGATAATTTATGAATCAAGTATTCATAGAATAAAGTCTCAGCAGTCTCCAAGTGATTGATTTTATGTTTTTAAGAAAATGGAAGTTTCTGGCTTTGTAAAAAAATAATTTCCTATAAAAGGTAACCACCTTTTGTCCAAATTTTATTTCAGGTAACTAACTTTGCTTTCACCAATAAAACTCCCAAATTATTTTAAAGAAAAAAAAAATCATATGTTGAAAGTTAGAGGTGTTTTATAGGGAGTCAATGTTGGTTACCCCGAAATGACATCGGACCAAAGATGGTTACTTTCTTATGCAGTTGCTCAGATAAGTTTATTGCACAATCCACTTCTTAATTTCATGCTCTAACACCCACATCATTTGGATTCTTATTTTGGATCAGGGAGCATGCATTGGACTTTATTTTATAAACAGACCGGAGTGGCTGCTTTTGGATCATGGGTGTTCAGCATATTCATATGTTTCTGTTCCGTTATATGACACTCTTGGTGTGTAAGTGTGCTTTCATAAATCTTCCATTTGGTGTACATAGCTCTTTATTTTATAAATAGGCTCTGTTTCATCTGTCTGCAGGTCCTGATGCTGTCAAGTATATTATAAACCATGCTGATATACAAGCGGTTTTTTGTGTTCCGACTACATTGAATATTGTATGTTTGATTTATACCTACCATGTTGCCAAAACAATATCGCATATTATACCGTTTAAGAATATTGGGCTGGTCTTATTATGTTACTAATGTGAAAAGTCAATTTAGTTTATCATTGTCAAATTTATATGAGTTGTAATTCATGTAGAATTGTGACTTACAAATATTTTTCTGAACTTACGAGATTAATGCCATGGTTCCAATTTTGGTTATTAAGGTATGCTCATCTAGTTCTGTTATGTTGTGTGCTTTGACATGTTCTGGTTCTGCTCTCATCCTGATGTGGTTATTGTTGATATGCAGCAGCCTACATTTTCAAGGCTTATATCCAGATGATGAGATTAGATCAGTGGGAGAAAAACTTGTAAGTTTGACTGCAAATTTTATTATTATGTTCATTGTTGGGATTAAAAGTCTTCTTGATGTTGTTTGAATTACTGCTGCTCATGTTTGTGTTAATACTACTTAGATGGATTTAGTGCTGCTCATGAACTTCAAAGAAAATGTGCCAAGTATTTACTACTGCTAGTACAAAAGTTACTACTGCTAGTGAAAGTTAGTACTGCTAGTACTAAGTTAATACGGCTAGTGTATTACTCACAACTGTTAGTCATAAGTTAGTACTGTTGGTTCATATAGTTAGTACTGCTTATATGATATGTATTAGTTGTTTATGGAAAAGATTATAGATACTTAGGAAAGTATTGTAAACAAACTAGGACTCCTTGGTGTATAAAAGGAGGTCCAATTTAATATTTGGTTCAGTTATATACATTCCAATTTTATTGTATTTGAATTTGTTTTGATATATATTGATTTTTTAAATGTGACTAAAAGATGCATATAGTAACACTTATTAACACTGTTGGTCACTGTTTGCTTAATTCGTTGTGTGACTAAATATTACAAAAGGCCATACAAAAAAAAAATTTCATGTGGCAATTGGATGATCAATAGTCACACAAAACATACATTTCTTCACTTTAAACAGCATATGGTCACACTTAACACTTTTGGCCACTTTATGCTTAATTGTATGTTACTAAATACCCAAAACAAACATGCTTTGTGTGACTAAATATTACAAAATGCTACACAAACAAAAAATTCATGTGGCCATTCGATGAACAATAGTCACACAAAATACACATTTCTTCACTTTAAACAGCATATGGTCATACTTATTAACATTTTTTGCTACTTTTTGCTTAATTGTTTGTAACTAAATACCCAAAACAAACATGCTTTGTGTGACTAAATATTACAAAAGGCCACACAAACATAAAATTCATGTGGCCATTGGATGATCAATAGTCACACAAAATACACATTTCTTCATTTTAAACAGCATATGGTTACATTTATTAACACTTTTGGCCACTTTTTGCTTAATTGTATGTGACTAAATACCCAAAACAAACATGCTTTCTGTGACTAAATATTACAAAAGGTCACACAAACATAAAATTCAAGTGGCCATTGGATGAACAATAGTCACACAAAATACACATTTCTTCACTTTAAACAGCATATGGTTACACTTATTAACACTTTTTGTCACTTTTTTGCTTAATTGTATGTGATTAAATATACAAAAAAAAAAAAAAAAAAAAAAAAAAAAAAAAAAAAAAAGCTTTGTGTGACTAAATATTACAAAAGGCCACACAAACATAAAATTTACGTGGCCATTGGATGAACAATAGTCACAAAAAATCCACTTTTACTTGATTTTAAAAAGCATATGGTCACACTTATTAACACTTTTGGCCATTGGATGTTTTTTAAATTGTATGTGACTAGCTCCGAAAAAAACAACACACTTTGTGTGATTAAATCATCACAAACGTCACATTTATTATATATTCATGTGGCCACAGGACGGGAAATAGTCACACAAAATACACATTTACTTGAATAAATCATCTCAAATGTCACATATATTATATATTTATGTGGCCATAGGATGAACAATATTTACTCTCAAAAAACATTCGTGTTACTATAAAGTGTTTAGGGTCACTGATACTGATTAATCCAACAAAACTTGTGCCTAATTTGTCACACATATTCGGGTTTTGGTCTCTTTTTCAATGAAAAAGGCCAAAACCTAAAGAATGTCACCATATGCCACCTACGGTGGCGCGACCTATGGTGGTACAAAAAAAAAAAAAAAAAAAAAGTGTGTGACTATATGCATATCGTCACACATTTTTGGAGTGACCACTTTTTGTACCAGTGATACCCACTCCTGATGAAATCCAAGAGTATATCTGACTTCCATGACTAATTCATGGACGTGTAATAGAAAATGGAGAATTTAAACTTCATGATTTTCAAAATCTTTACCTTGATTCACATAAAATTTTCCTCATGGAAATTCGTCCTAAATTGCTTAGATGGGAGGAAATTGTTCGAGAAAATGTTTTTTGTAAAGTGGGAAACCGTAATCATTTTCTGGCATGTTGTGCTCATATGCAATACTGTCTTATCACCGAGCAACCATATAATCTTGCTTACTTCTTTGGTAAGCGGATTGTTAATGTCAAGGATAGACACGACAAACTAATACCTTATGGATGTTGTTGACTTACCTCTTTCGTTATGTCATGAACTTTGTTGGGAATTAATGTATTCACACTTAGTACTGCCAAGCCAAGACTTAAGACTGTTCAAGATTAACACTGCCAGTACTAACCAGTTAGTACTGCTAGAAGGAAAGTTAGTCCTGCCAGAGTATTAACTTAAGACTGCTGAAGAACTTAAGACTGCTGAAGGAAGATTGTACTGCTAAAGTGATAAAGACGTGTGAAGAGATATGCATTATATTAGTTATATACTATTATATAATAGAAGCGGTTCGGTTCGGTTCAGTATTTACGGTTCAGTTTTTGGACAAAAATCGAAACCGAACAGAATTTTTTGGTTTTTGAAAAAGTAAAAACCGAACCATCGGTTTTTAGTTTCGGTCAATTTTTCTGGTTTTTGGTTTGGTTTTTTTTGCTCACCCCTACCAATCACAGAGTCTCTTGACTCTATTTTTAATAGACTTTAGAAGATTGTAAGTCAACTGGCTTTCTTAAGTGAAATTATTTCACCAGAGGATCTCAATTTGAAATTTTTGAGAAGTCTGCCATCTGAGTGGAATACTCGTGTTGTGGTCTGGAGGAATAAGCCTGATCTAGACACAATGAGCTTTGATGATCTTTACTACAATTTCAAGATTGTTGAACAAGAGGTGAAAAGGCCTGCAAGCTCAAGTTCTCAAAACTTGGCTTTTGTGTCATCTCCTAGCACTAGCAGTACTAATGAAGTTAATACTGTTCATAGAGTTAGTACTGCTAGCACTCAAGTTAGTACTGCTAGTACTCAACTTAGCACTACTAACTTAAGTGATGCTACTATTTATGCATTTTTGGCCAATCAATCAAATGGGTCTCAACTTGTACATGAGGACCTTGAACAAATCCATGAATATGAGTTAGAAGAAATGGATTTGAAGTGGCAGTTAGCATTGTTGAGTATGAGGGCAAAAATGTGTTTCTAGAAGACTGGTAAAAAGATCATTATCAATGGGAGTGACACAGTTGGATATGACAAGTCCAAGGTAGAGTGTTACAACTGTCACAAGTTGGGACACTTTGCAAGGGAATGCAGAGGGCCTAAGAAGCATGATAGCAGAAACAGGAATCAAGAAAGCAAAGGACCTAGGAACCAAGAAAGCACCAGAAAGAATGTGAATGTGGAAGAAACTTCTTCCAAAGCTATGGTGGCTATTGATGGGCTTGGATTTGACTGGAGCTATATGGCAAAAGATGAAGCACCTACAAACATGGCTCTTATGGCTTTGTTAGACTCTGGGGTATACACTAACAAAACTTGTTCAAAAACTTGTTTAAAAAGATTTGAAACTCTTAAAACTCAGTATGATGATTTAAGAATACAGTTTAGCTAATCTGAGTTCAATATAGCTAATTATAAAAGAGGGTTAGCAGTTGCAGAAGAGCAACTTGTCTTTTATAAAAAGAATGAGACAATTTTTACTGAAGATATTGCTGTTCTAAAAAGAGATATCTTATATAAAGACTCAAAAATTAGTGTGCTTAAAAATGTGTTAGAAAAGCTTAAGCTAGAAAAAGAATGCATTCAAGTTGATATAAAGAGATTTGGACATTCTTCTAAAAGTTTAGATAGGATCATACAATGTCAGGTTATTGACAAACTCAAGAAAGGTGTAGGATATAATGTTGTTCCACCTCCCTATCCAGGGTTATTTGCACCCCCAAAGATTTAGTCTGAGCCTGAGATTGAAAGCTATGGACCTAAGACTAGTCAGAGTGTTAGTGAAGTTAATTATAATGAGGTTAGGGAATCTTCTGATACCCCATTGGTTAAGGATATGGTGTCAGATGATAAGTTAGAGAAGAAAATATTGCTAAGATAGATGTTGTTAGACCAATACAAAAAGAAAAACCAGTTAGGAAACCAATTAAGTATGCTAAAATGTACAGGTCACAAGGCCCTAGGGGAAACCAAAGAAACTGGAATAATCAAAAGTGTAAACACCCAGAATTTCTAAAACCTGTGAAAAGACCAAAATACCCTTACAATCTAAAACTTTGATAAATAAGCTTATAATGTATCTTTTTGATTCCAAATTTTTGTAAATAAATAACATATGAAACAAATTGACATTAAGATTAATTTGACACATTGAAAACATATAATGGACCCTTAAAATATTCATTTAGCCGAATAGCATTTTTAGTAAATCATTAAAATTCTTTAAAATCATTTAAGGAGATAATAACTTGGAAATTAAAGGGAATTAAACCATTTTGAATGGGACATTAATTTGTGCCGTTATTATAGCAATCCCCTCCCCATTTCCACGGCATTCACCCATTATTTTCAGCCCTCATCAATTGTTCTCTCCAAAACAATAAACCGAATCATTCAAAACCCTAATCACACAAATAATTCGCCATTCTCTCATACGATTTTTCCCAAACATTAGACCATTTTTCCTGTGTTCTTGGTCACCATTAGAAGGCTAGAAAAATAAGTTTGGAGGTGTTCGTGGCTTAGTTCGATCCCAGCAAGAATTCCTTTGTCGCGTGTAAAATTTGAGGTAAAACTCCAAATCAATTCCATCGATCACTATAAAATTCGTTCACTATTTTTCTCATGCTTCTCATATCATACACGATCTGTGAAAATTGGATTTAAGGTGGTAGAGTGCTGTGGTGTTCGTGGGAGAATTCTTTGGTCGATTCATTCATTCGAGGGACACAAATTCGTAAGCCTATCTCTCCACGTCCTATATTCGAATTGGTATTTTTCTCAGGTCTTTTGCATCATATAAACTCTATGAAAAATGATAAAATCATATCATGCATGATCTACGAATTTATATTGAATTAAATCTTAAAATCGGATACAAAACCTAAATAATGGCATCCGAATTTTTGAGGCTTGATATCTATTTTATTTGGACTCCTTATAATCATATTAACCTGGTAAAAATGTTATGTCGAATTGTTTAGGCCTAAAATAATTATTTTGGATTTAATTGTATTACCGGATTTAGAGAAAATTAAAGAAAGAAAAGAAATAAAATGTAATCGATTTGGGGTTAGACTTTTAGGGCTGTTTTGAGTGATTAAATAATGTTATAATGATGAACTAATTATTGGTGCATGATTGGTATTTTTAGAGTTAAGGTTTTGTGTATAAAAATGTTATACGTATAGGGTTTAATTAATTAGGGGGTGTTTTGTAACTTTTAAAACTCAAGGGCTATTTTTGGAACTTAATTTGGACTGCATGAAATTCGAATAAAATATATGTTGGGGGTGTCATGTGTAATTTTTAGATTTAAAAGGATTAAAATGTTATTTTAATAAAGTGAGATTCGAATTCTAAATAATTAAAATTAAGGGACTAAATATGTAATTTCTGGAAACTTGGGGTTGATTTGAGTAATAAATTATATTCAAGGGGTTAGGTGTCATTTTGGTAATTTAATGGCTTAATATGTAATTATTGATAATTAAATGTTGAAAATGTAAATTAAGGGTTAAATATGTAATTTTGATAACTTGAGGGACTTGATGTGTAAATTATGAAGACTTAAGGGTAGATTCGTATAATATGATTAAATAAGTGATCATTGTGTAATTTTGATAAACTAAGGGTCTAATGTGTAATTATGGATATTATAAGGTTTAAAATGTAAATTCTATAACTTAAGGGTGTAAAGTGTAAAATTGAGAAACTTGAGGGGCTGAATTTGTTAACTTGATAATTAGGGATTCAAAACAGATTATTTGGGATATTTTCATATTTGAACTTTAAGTTTGATATAATTACACTTAAAACCCTAATTCATGTAAAGTTGTCATAAGTAACCCTAAACTTTTGTGACTTGTTAAAATACACCCTAAAACCAAAATATGTTTGATAATGACTTAACCTAAATGAGAATATGGAAATCTTACTAAATATGGAACCCTACTAAAAATGGAAAGTTACTTAAAATGGAAAGGTTGTAATTCTTTTCTACCCCTCTAGGTGTGAAGAAGGAGAGGACCTGATCTTTTCATCTTATTCATTTCTGTTTGTGCTTTGCTTTGGAATAAGGTACAGATATTCTGCCCTTTTAATAAGGTGCCTTCGGTCTCTTGAACCTTTATTATGATTTGATCTTGACCTTTGCTATGAACCTTTGACATTTGAATCTTTGGCATATGAACCTTTTGACATGAACCTTTGATATGAACTTTGATATTTGGACTATGACTATATGAACCTTTGCTTTGATATGAACCTTTGACCCTTGACCCCAGTTTGATACTACGAGCCAAAATTTGTTTCCTAGCCATGAAGGTAACATGGCCGTGTCATTGATGCACCAATGGCATGACTAGTGTGTAGCCCTAGTGATTTGGTTACACCGTCCCCATTTTGATTTGATATGAGCTCACTATGATATGATTTGATATGGCCAATATGATTTGTTTGGGGGGCGAATGGATGCATCCTAGATTTGATTTGTATTTGATTTGATATGTTTGTATTTGGTGACTGATGATGGGTGCAATCCACGTCTTTCACAAAATTTGGGAGCTGATCACTCCAATTTGATACATGAGGACACCCCTCATATTATCTGGTTACTATAGAGGTATCCCCTCTGGACTACTACAGGATTTGGATATTTGATTTGTTTGGGCTCGTGGTGGATGACTGTCCTAACCTTTACTCTTATACTTTATTTATCTATCGTTCATTATGCTTCGTTTATTCATTTCCGTTTATTATATATATCTGTTCACTGGGCTTTTTAAGCTCAGCCGCACGTTTTCTTTTCGTGTGCGGCAGATATCTAAGCTAGGAGCTTTTGGATTATGCTTGGATGGGATGAGAGTTAGATGAAGCTTTGACCTTAGATGACCACCTTTATCTTATGACTTTGTTGAACTTGGATTTCATTTGTATTCGTATCGTTGGATTATTTCTTTTCCTTGAACTTATGTATTATTCAAGTCGTGTTGACTTGACTTTTCCTTTGAATTATTTATTAAGACTTCCGCTGTGTGTTTATGTATGCTTTGATTAGTCACCATAATGTGATGCTTCTACCCTTGTCGGGTTGGGGTGTTACAATTATGGTATCAGAGCCAGGTTGCGACCTGCAGTACATAAGTCATGGCCTGTGAGTCTTATGGACCCTAGGATTTGACCCTTAAGGCTTAAGTTTTGACTGGTGAGGTTTTGGGTAGTCATAGGTTCTGTTTCGTCTTCCATTTCGTGCTTATTCCTTTATATTGTTGCTAATCGTTTCGAAATCATTCAGATGGTGAATACTCGACATCAGGAATATAATGGAGGAAACCCTGATCTTAAGGCCATGATAGCAGAAGCTTTGGCCAACGCTCTTCCTAACTTGGTGACTCAGGTTACCAACAACATTCAGAATGGGGCAGGTTCTTCCGGAGGTGGTGGTGCAGGTTCAGGTCCAGGTGGTGGTGGACCAGTTGGTATCCATGTCTGGATTGAGAGGTTTAACAAGCTCAAACCCCTCTCTTTCCGTAAAGCTGCCGTCCCCACTGAGGCAGAAGACTGGATTATCCACATGGAAAAGATATTTAAGGTTTTGGGTTGTCCAGATGAGTTTAAGACTAGATTGGCTGCATCTAAGTTTGAAGGCGATGCACAGAGCTGGTGGACAGCTTATGTCCAGGCTCAGGAGCAGGGTTTTGAGGAGACTTGTACTTGGGAGGATTTCATGGGTATCTTTTATAAGCAGTACATTCCAGTGGCGGAACAGCAGCGATATGAGCGGGAGTATGGGAACATCCGTCAGGGGGACCAGGAGACTACTGGGGAATTTATGCAGCGATTTATGAGGCTGGCCAGTTTCGTTGGGCCAGAGATTACGGGAGATGCGTACCGTCAGGCTAAGACGTTTAAGTGGGCGTTAAAGAAATGGATACTGAACCAGATAGTGAATACGCAGTATGATGATGTGGCGGCGGTTGCGAACGACGCTCGCAACATCGAGATGTTGCATAGTGATAGTAGTGGTTATAATAAGCGTGATAGGGATGGTAACCGGGTGCATTTCAGAGGACAGAGTCAGCAGGGACAGGGTCAGGATTTCAGAGGTCGGCAGGACCAGACATCCGAGCAGAGAGGTCGACAGGACCATAGGTATGATCAGCGTGGTCGCCAGGAGCGGGACTACAGTCAGAGGCGACAGGATTCTCGGGGTTATGATAGGCAGGTTTCTGGGAGGAGTGGTTACAACAACAACAACCCACGTCAGTATCGCGATCAGACTACTCGGAGTGCTCAGTTGGGTTATCAGTCAGGTTCTTCTGGACAGGGGAGGACTAATGAAGTGTTACCTCCTCCACCATTGTGTCCCACTTGTGGAAAGCCTCATCCGGGGCCATGTCACAGTGTTACTGGCGGTTGCTTCACATGCGGGGCTCTTTCTCATAGGGTGAAGGACTGCCCACAGGGAAAGCAGGTTGTTCCATCAGGTTCGGGTAGGCCAGCTCCTACTACTGGTTGGGTTTATTCTCTCACACGTGATCAGGCGGCAGGCACGTCAGGTACCATTACCGGTTATCTTTATGTTGGAGATCATATTGTTTTTGTTTTATTTGACACCGGTGCAACACATTCTATAATATCTAATACGCTTACCAAGAAAATAAAAGTAACTCCAACACCATTGAATAATCTTATATCTATCTCTACTCCTATGAAAACCCAAGTCACCATCGATTGTGAATATGTAAATTGTCCGCTAAGATTTGATGATTGTGTTCGTCCGGCTAATCTACTTCCCCTCGATATGATTGATTTTGATATAATTTTGGGAATGGACTGGTTGTCTTCTCATAAGGCCTCTATCGACTGTCATGCCAGATGTGTAAGATTTGGTGATATCCATCATCCGGATTTTGTTTATCACGGTTCTCAGCCTTTAAAATCTGTTAAACTTATTTCTGCTATGAAAGCGCGGACTCTAATCTCTCATGGTTGCCAAGGGTTTTTGGCCTCTGTTAAAGATACGTCTTCTCAGGGACGTGATATTAGTAGTGTTCCCATTGTTCGGGAGTTCGCTGATGTCTTTCCCGAAGAACTTCCCGGTATTCCCCCACCAGAGAAGTTGAATTCAGTATTGATCTAGTTCCTGGTGCCGAGCCGATTTCTAAGGCTCCGTACCGAATGGCTCCCATTGAACTCAAAGAATTGAAAGTGCAGTTAGAAGAGTTATTGGAGAACGGTTTTATTCGTCCGAGTGTTTCTCCTTGGGGCGCTCCTGTGCTATTTGTGAAAAAGAAGGATGGTAGTATGCGCCTTTGTATTGATTACCGGGAGCTCAACCGCATTACTATCCGTAACCGCTATCCCCTTCCGCGCATCGACGATTTGTTTGACCAGTTGCAAGGGGCAAAGCATTTCTCTAAGATTGATTTAAGATCGGGTTACCATCAGCTTCGTGTGAGGGAACAAGACGTTCCCAAGACTGCTTTTCGCACTCGCTATGGTCATTACGAATTCCTGGTTATGCCTTTCGGCTTGACCAATGCTCCGGCCGTTTTTATGGACCTTATGAACCGGGTTTTTCATGAGTTCCTCGATAAATTTGTCATTGTCTTCATCGATGATATTCTTGTCTATTCGAAATCTAAGGAGGAGCACGAACAGCATCTTCGGACTGTGTTGGAGATTCTTAGACAGAAGAAGTTGTACGCGAAGTTTTCTAAGTGTGAATTCTGGTTGAGTCAGGTCGCTTTTCTAGGTCACGTTGTTTCTGCGGAGGGTATCTCTATGGACCCAGCGAAGGTCGAGGCTATCACTAAATGGCCTAGACCTACAAATGTGACTGAGGTGAGAAGTTTTCTGGGGCTCGCTGGTTATTATCGTCGTTTCGTTGAGGGTTTTTCGCGGCTAGCATTGCCATTGACACAGTTGATGAGAAAAGGGGAGAAATTTGTATGGACTGAGGAGAGGGAGAACAGTTTTGAGGAGCTTAAGCAGAGACTAGTGTCGGCACCTATTCTGACTCTTCCGTCTGGTTCGGGTGGTTACCAGATCTATAGTGATGCATCTAAAAAGGGTTTGGGTTGTGTTTTAATGCAGCACGGGAAAGTCATCGCCTATGCTTCGAGGCAACTGAAGCCGTATGAAGAAAATTATCCGACGCACGATTTGGAATTGGCTGCAGTGGTCTTCGCTCTTAAAATATGGCGGCATTATCTCTACGGCGAGTCATGTGACATTTTCACCGACCACAAAAGCCTTAAATATATTTTCACGCAGAAGGAGCTAAATATGAGACAGAGGCGATGGTTGGAGCTTCTGAAAGATTACGACACCAACATCCAGTATCACCCCGGCAAGGCAAATGTTGTTGCCGACGCTCTGAGCCGAAAGTCGGGTATGATCGCTAGTCTGAATGTTGAGCCTCGGATTCTAAATGATTTGGAGATTCTAGATGTTGAGTTTTGTGTTCGGGGTTGTGACGGTTACTGGGCTAGCCTAAAGGTTGAGTCCAATCTCATCCTGCGGATTAAAGAAGCCCAGAAAGATGACGGTGAACTCTGGGCCATTGTGCAGAATGTGGAAGATGGGAAGCAATCGGAGTTTCGGGTTGATGAGTTTGGTGTAGTATGGTTCGAGGATCGTCTTTGTGTTCCTAACGATCCTGATTTGCGAGAGGCTGTTTTGTCAGAGGCGCATAGTTCTCCCTTTACTATACATCCGGGTTCCACCAAAATGTACCGAGATTTGAAGCAGCACTTTTGGTGGAGCGGCATGAAACATGATGTGGCGTCTTATGTAGCTAGGTGTTTGACTTGTCAGCAGGTCAAGATCGAGCACCAGAGAGCCAGTGGATTATTACAGCCGTTAGATATTCCGACCTGGAAGTGGGAGGAAATTTCTATGGATTTCGTATCGGGTTTGCCACTCACCAGAAAGAAACATGATGCGATTTGGGTGGTCGTTGATCGACTAACCAAGTCGGCTCATTTTCTACCCATCCGTATGGATTATAGTGTCAGCAAACTGGCAGAGATTTTTGAACAGGAGATAGTTAGACTGCACGGTATGCCTACCGCTATTATTTCAGATAGGGATCCACGTTTTACTTCCCGGTTTTGGAAAGGACTGCATAGAGCTTGGGGTACACAGCTTAAGTTCAGTACGGCCTTTCACCCTCAGACAGATGGTCAGTCAGAGCGGACCATTCAGACATTGGAGGATATGCTGAGGGCATGTGCGTTAGAGTGGACGGGTAGTTGGGACGAGTATCTTTGTTTGGTTGAGTTCGCTTATAACAACAGCTGGCATGCTAGTATTCGGATGGCTCCTTTCGAAATGTTGTATGGGCGGAAGTGTAGAGCACCCATTTGTTGGAACGAAGTAGGAGAGCGTGTTATTGAGGGTCCGGAGTTGGTGCAGATCACGAATGAGAAAGTAGATGTTGCTAGAGAGAAGTTGAAGGAAGCTCGGGCTCGTCAGAAAAGTTATGCGGATAAGCACCGTCGTGATTTGGAGTTTCAGGTTGGCGATCGGCTTTTCCTTAAGGTTTCACCGTTTCGAGGAGTTAAACGCTTTGGAATCAAGGGCAAGCTGAGTCCTCGATTCATCGGACCATTCGAGATCCTGGAACGTATTGGAGAGGTTTCCTATCGTTTAGCTCTACCTCCCCAGCTTTCGCATGTGCATAATGTATTCCATGTATCTCTTCTTCGGGGATACAACTATCATCCTCTTCATGTGGTATCTTACCCTTTCGATCAGATTCAGCCGGATATGTCTCTTCCGGAGGAGCCGGAAGCAGTTCTGGATCGCCAAGAGCGAGTTATGAGACGTAAAGTCATTCCATTCGTTAAGATTCTTTGGCGGAACCACCCAGAGCGGGAAGCTACCTGGGAGACTGAGGAGTCTATTCGAGCTAGTTATCCTCATTTTGTGTTCTGAGCTGGTATGTCTCTATTTTGTTTCCGTTCCATTTCA
The DNA here is from genome assembly GCA_021014915.2 of Artemisia tridentata subsp. tridentata. Classification (NCBI taxonomy): domain Eukaryota; kingdom Viridiplantae; phylum Streptophyta; class Magnoliopsida; order Asterales; family Asteraceae; genus Artemisia; species Artemisia tridentata. The sequence goes on along the minus strand of CP139508.1, from coordinate 197,175,759 downwards.
GTTCCACTTCTTTGCAAATTTCGAGGACGAAATTTTTTCGTTTAGAGGGGAAGAGTTGTAAAACCCAGAATTTCTAAAACCTGTGAAAAGACCAAAATACCCTTACAATCTAAAACTTTGATAAATAAGCTTATAATGTATCTTTTTGATTCCAAATTTTTGTAAATAAATAACATATGAAACAAATTGACATTAAGATTAATTTGACACATTGAAAACATATAATGGACCCTTAAAATATTCATTTAGCCGAATAGCATTTTTAGTAAATCATTAAAATTCTTTAAAATCATTTAAGGAGATAATAACTTGGAAATTAAAGGAAATTAAACCATTTTGAATGGGACATTAATTTGTGCCGTTATTATAGCAATCCCCCTCCCCATTTCCACGGCATTCACCCATTATTTTCAGCCCTCATCAATTGTTCTCTCCAAAACAATAAATCGAATCATTCAAAACCCTAATCACACAAATAATTCGCCATTCTCTCATACGATTTTTCCCAAACATTAGACCATTTTTCCTGTATTCTTGGTCACCATTAGAAGGCTAGAAAAATAAGTTTGGAGGTGTTCGTGGCTTAGTTCGATCCCAGCAAGAATTCCTTTGTCGCGTGTAAAATTTGAGGTAAAACTCCAAATCAATTCCATCGATCACTATAAAATTCGTTCACTATTTTTCTCATGCTTCTCATATCATACACGATCTGTGAAAATTGGATTTAAGGTGGTAGAGTGTTGTGGTGTTCGTGGGAGAATTCTTTGGTCGATTCATTCATTCGAGGGACACAAATTCGTAAGCCTATCTCTCCACGTCCTATATTCGAATTGGTATTTTTCTCAGGTCTTTTGCATCATATAAACTCTATGAAAAATGATAAAATCATATCATGCATGATCTACGAATTTATATTGAATTAAATCTTAAAATCGGATACAAAACCTAAATAATGGCATCCGAATTTTTGAGGCTTGATATCTATTTTATTTGGACTCCTTATAATCATATTAACCTGGTAAAAATGTTATGTCGAATTGTTTAGGCCTAAAATAATTATTTTGGATTTAATTGTATTACCGGATTTAGAGAAAATTAAAGAAAGAAAAGAAATAAAATGTAATCGATTTAGGGTTAGAATTTTAGGGCTGTTTTGAGTGATTAAATAATGTTATAATGATGAACTAATTATTGGTGCATGATTGGTATTTTTAGAGTTAAGGTTTTGTGTATAAAAATGTTATACGTATAGGGTTTAATTAATTAGGGGGTGTTTTGTAACTTTTAAAACTCAAGGGCTATTTTTGGAACTTAATTTGGACTGTATGAAATTCGAATAAAATATATGTTGGGGTGTCATGTGTAATTTTTAGATTTAAAAGGATTAAAATGTTATTTTAATAAAGTGAGATTCGAATTCTAAATAATTAAAATTAAGGGACTAAATATGTAATTTCTGGAAACTTGGGGTTGATTTGAGTAATAAATTATATTCAAGGGGTTAGGTGTCATTTTGGTAATTTAATGGCTTAATATGTAATTATTGATAATTAAATGTTGAAAATGTAAATTAAGGGTTAAATATGTAATTTTGATAACTTGAGGGACTTGATGTGTAAATTATGAAAACTTAAGGGTAGATTCGTATAATATGATTAAATAAGTGATCATTGTGTAATTTTGATAAACTAAGGGTCTAATGTGTAATTATGGATATTATAAGGTTTAAAATGTAAATTCTATAACTTAAGGGTGTAAAGTGTAAAATTGAGAAACTTGAGGGGCTGAATTTGTTAACTTGATAATTAGGGATTCAAAACAGATTATTTGGGATATTTTCATATTTGAACTTTAAGTTTGATATAATTACACTTAAAACCCTAATTCATGTAAAGTTGTCATAAGTAACCCTAAACTTTTGTGACTTGTTAAAATACACCCTAAAACCAAAATATGTTTGATAATGACTTAACCTAAATGAGAATATGGAAATCTTACTAAATATGGAACCCTACTAAAAATGGAAAGTTACTTAAAATGGAAAGGTTGTAATTCTTTTCTACCCCTCTAGGTGTGAAGAAGGAGAGGACCTGATCTTTTCATCTTATTCATTTCTGTTTGTGCTTTGCTTTGGAATAAGGTACAGATATTCTGCCCTTTTAATAAGGTGCCTTCGGTCTCTTGAACCTTTATTATGATTTGATCTTGACCTTTGCTATGAACCTTTGACATTTGAATCTTTGGCATATGAACCTTTTGACATGAACCTTTGATATGAACTTTGATATTTGGACTATGACTTTGCTTTGATATGAACCTTTGCTTTGATATGAACCTTTGACCCTTGACCCCAGTTTGATACTACGAGCCAAAATTTGTTTCCTAGCCATGAAGGTAACATGGCCGTGTCATTGATGCACCAATGGCATGACTAGTGTGTAGCCCTAGTGATTTGGTTACACCGTCCCCATTTTGATTTGATATGAGCTCACTATGATATGATTTGATATGGCCAATATGATTTGTTTGGGGGGCGAATGGATGCATCCTAGATTTGATTTGTATTTGATTTGATATGTTTGTATTTGGTGACTGATGATGGGTGCAATCCACGTCTTTCACAAAATTTGGGAGCTGATCACTCCAATTTGATACATGAGGACACCCCTCATATTATCTGGTTACTATAGAGGTATCCCCTCTGGACTACTTCAGGATTTGGATATTTGATTTGTTTGGGCTCGTGGTGGATGACTGTCCTAACCTTTACTCTTATACTTTAGTTATCTATCGTTCATTATGCTTCGTTTATTCATTTCCGTTTATTATATATATCTGTTCACTGGGCTTTTTAAGCTCAGCCGCACGTTTTCTTTTCGTGTGCGGCAGGTATCTAAGCTAGGAGCTTTTGGATTATGCTTGGATGGGATGAGAGTTAGATGAAGCTTTGACCTTAGATGACCACCTTTATCTTATGACTTTGTTGAACTTGGATTTCATTTGTATTCGTATCGTTGGATTATTTCTTTTCCTTGAACTTATGTATTATTCAAGTCGTGTTGACTTGACTTTTCCTTTGAATTATTTATTAAGACTTCCGCTGTGTGTTTATGTATGCTTTGATTAGTCACCATAATGTGATGCTTCTACCCTTGTCGGGTTGGGGTGTTACACAGAATGGGGCAGGGTTCTTCCGGAGGTGGTGGTGCAGGTTCAGGTCCAGGTGGTGGTGGACCAGTTGGTATCCATGTCTGGATTGAGAGGTTTAACAAGCTCAAACCCCTCTCTTTCCGTAAAGCTGCCCGTCCCCACTGAGGCAGAAGACTGGGATTATCCACATGGAAAAAGATATTTAAGGTTTTGGGTTGTCCAGATGAGTTAAGACTAGATTTGGCTCATTCTAAGTTTGAAGGCGATGCACAGAGCTGGTGGACAGCCTTATGTCCAGGCTCAGGAGCAGGTTTTTGAAGAGACCTTGTACGTGGGATTTCAAGGGTATCTTTATTAAGCAGTACATTCCATGGCGGAACAGCAGCGATATGAGCAGGCGAGTATGGGAACATCCCCCGTCAGGGGGACCAGGAGACTAATGGGGAATTTGGGAGCAGCGATTTAAGAGGCTGGCCAGTTTGTTGGGCCAGAGATTACGGGTTATGGCGTACCGTCAGGCAAGACGTTTAAGTGCGCGTTAAAGAAATGGATACTGAACCAGCTAGTGAATACGCAGTATGATGATGTGGCGGCGGTTGCGAACGAACCTCGCAACATCGTGAGATGTGCAATAGTGATAGTAAGTGGAGTTTATAATAAGCGTGATAGGATGGTAACCGGTGCATTTCACAGAGGACGAGAGTCAGCAGGGACAGGGTCAGGATTTCAAGTGTCGGCAGGACCAACATCCGAGCAGAGAGTGTCCGACAAGTACCATAGGTATGATCAGCGTGGTCGCCAGGATCGGGACTGAACAGTCAGAGGCAGACAGGTATTCTCGGGGTTATGATAGGGCCCAAGTTTTCTGGGAGGAGGTGGTTAAAACAACAACCAACCCACGTCAGTATCGCGATCTAACTACTCGGAGTGCTCAGTGGTTATCCATCGAGGTTCTCTGGACAGGGGAGGACAATGAAGTGTTACCTCCCCCCCCCCCCCCTATCCACCATTTGTGTCCACTTGTGGAAAGCCTCATCCGGGCCCATGTCACAGGTTACTAGTTCGGTTGGCTTCACATGCGGGATCTCTTTCTCATAGGGTGAAGGACTGCCCACGAGGGATAAGCAGGTTGTTCCATCAGGTTCGGTAGGCCAGCTCCTACTACTGGTCGGGTTTTATTCCTCACACGTGATCAGCCGCCAGGCCACGTCAAGGTACAATTACCGTTATCTTATCTTTATGTTGGAGATCATATTGTTTTTGTTTATTTATTGAACACCGGGTGCAACACATTCTATAATATCAAAAAACAGCTACCCAAGTAAAATAAACGTAACTCCAACACCATTGAATAATCTTATATCTATCTCTACTCCTATGTAAACCCAAGTCCACCATCGATGTGAATATGGTAATTTGTCCGCTAATATTTGATGATTGTGTTCGTCCCGGCTATTCACTTCCCCTCTCGATATGATTGATTTTTGATATAATTTTGGGAATTGGACTGGTTGTCTTCTCATAAGGGCCTCTATCGACTGTCATGTCCTCCAATGTGTACGATTTGGGTGATATCCATCATCAGGATTTTTGTTTTATCACTTCTCAGCCTTTAAAATCTGTTAAACTTATTTCAGCTATGAAGCGGCGGACTCTCATCTCTCTTGGGTTGCCAAAGGGTTTTTGGCCTCTGTTAAAGTACGTCTTCTCAGGACCTGAAATTAGTAGTGTTCCCATGTCGGGTAGTTCGCTGATGTCTTTCCCCCGAAGAACTTCCCGGTATTCCCTCCACCAGCGAAGTTGAAATCAGTATTGATCTAGTTCCTCCTGGTGCCAGAGCCGATTTCCTAAGGCTTCCGTACACGAATGGCCCCCATTGAACTCAAAGAATTGAAAGTGCAGTTAGAAGAGTTATTGGAGAACGGTTTTAAATTCGTCCGAGTGTTTTCTCCTTGGGGCGCTCCTGGTGCCTTTTTGTGAAAAAGTAAGATGGTAGTATGCGCCTTTGTATTGATTACCGGAGCTCAAACCGCATTACTATCCGTAACCGCTCTATTCCCCTTCCGCGCATTCGACGAATTTGTTTGACCAGTGCAAAGGGGCAAAGCAATTTCTCTAAGATTTGATTTAAGATCGGTTACCATCGAGCTACGTGTGCGAACAAGACGATTCCCCAAGACTGCTTTTCGCACTCGCTATGGTCTATAAAACGAATTCCTTGTTTATGCCTTTCGGCTTGACCAATGCTCCGGCCGTTTTTATGGTACCTTATGAACCGGGTTTATTCAATAGAGTTCCTCGATAAATTTGTCAGTGTCTTCAACGATATATTCTTGTCCAATTCGAAATCTAAGGAGTAGCACGAAACAGCATCTTCGTACAGAGTTGGAGAATCTTAGACAGAAGAATTTGTACGCGAAGTTTTTCTAAGTGTGAATTCTGGTTGAGTCAGGTCGCATTTCTACTAGGTCACGTTGTTCTCGGAGGGTATCCTCAATGGACCAGCGAAGGTCGAGGCTATCACTAAATGGCCTAGACCTACCAAATGTGACTGAGGTGAGAAGTTTTTCTTCTTTCCTGGGCTCGCTGGTTAAATATCGTCGTTTCGTTGAGGGTTTTTCGCGGGCTAGGACCTTGCCATTGACACAGTTGATGTGGATAAATTAGGGGAGAAATTTGTATGGACTGAGAGAGGGAAACAGTTTTAGAAGGAGCTTCAGTGCAGAGACAGTGATCGGCACCTATTCGACTCTTCCGTCGTTCGGGTGTTACCAGATCTATAGTGATGCATCTAAAAAGGGTTTTGGGTTGCGTTTTAATGCAGCACGGGAAAGTCATCAGCCGTATGCTCGAGGCAACTGAAGCCTATGAAGAAAAATTAGTCCGAGGCGTCACACATTTGGAATTTGCTGCAGTTGGTCAGTCTCTCTATAAAATATGGCGCATTATCACTACGGCGAGTCAAGTGACATTTTTTCACCTGACCACAAAAGCCTTAAATATATATTTCACGCAGAAGGAGCTAAAAAGAGACAGAGGAGATGGTTTTGGAGCTCTTGAAGATTACGACACCAACATCCAGTTATCACCCTCGGGCAAGGCAAATGTTGTTGCATGGTAACCGCTCTGAGCCCGAAAGTCGGGTATGATCGCTAGTCTGAAATTTTGAGCCTGCGGATTCTAAAATGAATTTGGAGATTCTGGAGTTGAGTTTTGTGTTCGTGGTTGTGACGGTTACTGGGCTAGCCTAAAGGTTGAGATCCAATTCTCATCCAGGCGGATTAAAAAGAAGCCCAGAAAGATGACGGAGTGGGGGGGGGGGGGGGGGGGGGGGGGGGGGGGGGGAGTGAACTCTGGCCCATTGTGCAAATGTGGCAGATTGGAAGCATCGGCAGTTTCGGGTTGATGAGTTTGTGTGTGGTAGTTCGAGAATCGTCTTTGTGTTCCCAACGATCCTGATTTGCGAGATGGCTGTTTTGTCAGAGGCGCATAGTTTCTCTCCTTTACTATACATCCGGGTTCCACCAAAATGTCCCGAGAGTTTTCTGAAGCACACTTTGGTGGATGCGCAAGAAACATGATTTGGCGTCTCTTATGTAGCTAGGTTGTTTGACATGTCAGCCAGGTCAAGATTCGAGCACTAAGAGCCGTGGATTTATTACAGCCGTTAGACTATTCCGACTCTGGAAGTGGGAGGAAATTTCTATTGATTTTCGTATCGGGTTGGCCACTCACTCAGAAATGAAAACATGAGAATTGCATTTGGGTGGTCGTTGATCGACTAACCAAGTCGGCTCATTTTCTACCCCATCCGTATGTGGGGATTTAATTTGTCAGCAAACTGGCAGAGATTTTTGAACAGGAGATAGTTAGACTGCACGGTATGCTACCGCTATTATTTCAGATAGGGATCCCACGTTTTACTTCCCCCCCCCGGTCTATTGGAAAGGACTGCATGAGAGCTTGGTACACACTTAAGGTTCAGTACGGCCTTTCACCCTCAGACATAAGATGGTCATCCAAGGCGGTACCCTTCAAGACATTTGGAGGAATGCTGAGGGCATGTGCGTTAGAGATGACGGGTAGTTGGGACTAGTATCTTGTTTGGTGAGTTCGCTTATAACAACATCTTGGCATGCTAGTAATCGGATGGCTCCTTTTCGAAATGTTGTATGGGCGGAAGTGTGAGAGCACACCATTTGTTGAACGAAGTAGGGGAGAAGCGTGTTATTGAGGTCCGGAGTTGTGCAGATCACGAATGAGAAAGTAGATTGTTGCTAAGAGAAGTTGAATGGAAGCTCGGGCTCGTCAGAAAAGTTATGCGATAAGCACTCAGACGTGATTTGGAGTTTTCAGGTTAGCCGATCGGGTTTTCCTAATGGAATTCACCGTTTTCGAGGAGTTTAAACGCTTTGGATCAAGGGCAAGCTGAGTCCTCGATTCATCGGACCATCGAGAACCTGGAACGTATTGGAGAGGTTACCTATCGTTTACTCTAACCCCCCAGCTTTTCGCATGTGCATGAATTATTCCCATGTATCTCTTCTCGGGGAACAACTATCTTCCTCTTCATGTGGTACTCTTACCCATTTCGATCGAGATTCACCGGATATGTCCCTCTTCCGGAGGATCCGGAAGCATTTCAGAGGATCGCCAGAGCGGTTATGAGACGTAAAGTCATTTCCATTCGTTAAGATCTTGGCGGAAAACGCCACCCAGAGCCGGAAGCTACCTGGGAGACTGAGATGTCTATTCAGAGCTAGTTATCCTCATTTTTGTGTCTGAGCTGGTAATGACTCTATTTTTGTCTCCGTCCATCTTCAGTTCCACTTCTTTGCAAATTTCGAGGAACAAATTTTTTTCGTTTAAGAGGGAAGAGTGGAAAAACCCAGAATTTTCAAAACCTGTGAAAAGACCACAAATACCCTTACAATCTAAAACTTTGATAAATAAGCTTATAATGATCTTTTTGATTCCAAATTTTAGTAAATAAATAACAATATTAAACAAGATTGACATTTAAGATTAATTGACACATTGAAAAAACATATATTTGACCCTAAATATATTCATTTGAAGCCGAAATAGCATTTTAGTAAATCATTAAAAATCTTTAAAATCATTTAAGAGATAATAACTTGGAAATTAAAGGGATTAAACCATTTTTGAATGTGAACATTAATTTTGTGCCGTTATTTTTATAGGGCAATCCCCTCCCATTTCCACGTCATTCATCACCATTATTTTTCCAGCCCTCATCAATAGGTCTCTTCCAAAAAAATAAACCGAATCATTTCAAACCCTAATCACACAAATAATTCTCCATTCTCTCAACGATTTTTTTCCCAAACATTAGAACAATTTTTCCTGTGTTCTTGTCACCATTATAAGCAGAATAAAAATACGTTTGGGAGGTGTTTCGTGGGCTTAGTTCGATCCCAGCAAGAAATTTCCTGTTGTCCGCGTGTAAAATTTGAGGTAAAATACTCCAAATTCATTTTCCATCGATCACTAATAAAATACGTTCACTAGCCGCTAATTTTCTCATCGCTTCCATATCAAAACACGAACCTGTGAAAAGTGGATTTAAGGAGGTAGATGCTGTGTTGTTTCGTGGGAGAATTCTTTGGGGTTATTCGCTTCATTCATTTCTAGGGACACAAATTCGTAAGCCAATCTCTCTCTCTCCACGTCCTATATTACGAATTGGTATTTTTCTCAGGTCTTTTGCATCCATAAAAACTCTATGAAAAAATGATAAAATCATATCATGCATGATCTACGAATTTATATGAATTTAGATCTTAAAATCGATACAAAAACCTAAATAATGGCATCCAATTTTGTGAGGCTTGATATCTATTTTATTTGGACCTCCTTATAATCATATTAACCTGTAAAAATGTTATGGTTCGAATTGTATTAGCCTAAAATATTATTTTGGATTTAATGTATTACCATACCGATATTAGAGAAAATTAAAGAATAGAAAAGTAATAAAATGTAATCGTATTGGGTTAGACTTATTAGGGCGTGTTTGAGTGATTAAATAATGTTATAATGATGAACTAATTATTGGTGCATGATAGTATTTTTAGAGTAAGGTTTTGTGTAAAAAAATGTTATACGTATAGGATAAATTAATTAGGGGGTGTTTTTGTAACTTTAAAAACTCACGGCTATTTTTGGAACTTAATTTGACTGCATGAAAATCGAGATGAAAATTAAATGTTGGGGGTCCAATTGTAATTTTTAGATTAAAAAATGACTTAGAAATGTTATTTAAATCAAGTGAGATTCAATTCTAAATAATTAAAATTAAGGACTAAATATGAATTTCTGGAAACTTGGGGTTGATTTGAGTAATAAATTATATTCCATGGGGGTAGTTGTCATTTTGGAATTTAAATGGCTTAATATGTAATTATTGATAATTAAATGTAGAAAAAATTAAATTAAGGGTTAAATTAATGGTAATTTTGATAACTTGAGGTACTTGATGTGTAAATTATGAAGACATAAGGGTAGTATTCGTATGAATATGATTAAATAAGTGATCATTGTGTAATTTAGATAAACTAAGTGTCTAATGTGTAATATGGATATTAAAGGTTTATAAAATGTAAATTCTATAACTTAAGGGTGATAGTGTAAAATTTAGCAAACTTGTAGGGGGCTGAATTTGTAACTTAGAAAATTAGTGGATTCAAAACAAGATTATTTGGGATTATTTTTCATTTTAGAACTTTAAGTTTTATATAAGTACACTTAAAACCCTATTTCAAGGTAAAGTTGTCATAAGTAACCCTAAAACTTTTGTGACTTGTTAAAATACACCCTAAAACCAAAATATTTTGATAATGGACATAACGCTAATGAGAATATGGAAATCTTACTAAATATGTGAACCCTACTAAAAATGGAACGTATACTAAAATGGAAGGTTAGTAATTCTTTTCTCTACCCTCTAGGTGTTAAGAAGGAGAGAGACCTGATCTTTTACATCTTACTTCCATATTCTGTTTGTTGCTTTGCTTTGGGAATAAGGTACAGATATTCTGGCCCAATAAAAAAGGTGCCTTCTGTCTTCTTGAACCTTTATTATGATTTGAACTTGACCTTTGCTATGAACCTTTGACATTTGAATCTTTGCAATAAGAACGCTTTTTGACATGAACCTTTGATATGAACTTTGATATATTGGACTATGACTATATGAACCTTTGCTTTGATATGAACCTTTGACCCTTGACCCCAGTTTGATACTACAGGCCAAACATTTGTTTCCTAGCCATGAAAGGTACATGGCCGTGTCCTTGATGTCACCAATGCCATGACTATGTGTAGCCCTAGTGATTTGGTTACACCGTCCCCCACTTTGATTGAATGACTCACTATGATATATTTGATATGGCCAAGATGATTTGTTTGGAGGGGGCGAATGGATTGCATCATAGATTTGATTTGTATTTTGATTGAATATGTTTGTATTTGGTGACTGATGATGGGTTGCAATCCACTCTTTCACAAATTTAGGGAGCTGATCACCTCAATATGATAAGCATGGAGACACCCCTCATATTATCTGGTTACTATAGAGGTACTCCCCACTGGACTACTACAAGATTTGGATATATGATTTGTATTGGTGCCTCGTGGTGGTGACTGTCCTAACCTATTACTCTTATACTTTATTTATCTATCTTGAGGTTCATTAAGCATCGTTTATTCATTTTCCGTTTATTATCTATATCTTTTCACTGGGCTTTTTAAAAGCTCATCCGATCACGTTTTCTTTTCGTGTGCGGCAGGTATCTAATTACTAGTAGCTATGGATTATGCTTGGATTGGATTGAGAAGTAGATGAAGCTATTGACCATAGATGGCCACCTTTATCTTTATGACTTGTGTTTGAACTAATAATTGTATATACATTTGTATTACGTAACGATGGATTATTTTCTTTATCCTTGACTTCATGTATTAAGTTCAAGTCGTTTTGACTTGACTTATTCCTTGAATTATATTAAGACTTCCGCTGAGTGTTAATGTATGCATTAATTAGGTCACCATAATGTGATGCATCTACACCTTGTCGTGTTGGGTGTTACAAAAAGTGCCCAACAGCTAGGAAGTGATTTTTGTGATGTACAATAAAGCTTGTTTTGTTCCTATGGAAGTGGTTTCTGACAACGTGCAGCCTGGCTGCAATAACCATCAAAGGGAAAGTATTGTATCTGGGACTACAAGGTGTATCTAGGATTACTTATACAAGTGGTGAATTACAATTACTTTGCTAAAAAAGACTCACCATAGTGCTCACAGACACATGCTCCAAGAGCAGTTTTAAATGAAAACTGGCCCTAAGACCACTTTAATACTGTTAGCCTTTTAATACTGCTCATACCCCAAACTACAGAATGGGGCAGGTTCTTCCGGAGGTGGTGGTGCAGGTTCAGGTCCAGGTGGTGGTGGACCAGTTGGTATCCATGTCTGGATTGAGAGGTTTAACAAGCTCAAACCCCTCTCTTTCCGTAAAGCTGCCGTCCCCACTGAGGCAGAAGACTGGATTATCCACATGGAAAAGATATTTAAGGTTTTGGGTTGTCCAGATGAGTTTAAGACTAGATTGGCTGCATCTAAGTTTGAAGGCGATGCACAGAGCTGGTGGACAGCTTATGTCCAGGCTCAGGAGCAGGGTTTTGAGGAGACTTGTACTTGGGAGGATTTCATGGGTATCTTTTATAAGCAGTACATTCCAGTGGCGGAACAGCAGCGATATGAGCGGGAGTATGGGAACATCCGTCAGGGGGACCAGGAGACTACTGGGGAATTTATGCAGCGATTTATGAGGCTGGCCAGTTTCGTTGGGCCAGAGATTACGGGAGATGCGTACCGTCAGGCTAAGACGTTTAAGTGGGCGTTAAAGAAATGGATACTGAACCAGATAGTGAATACGCAGTATGATGATGTGGCGGCGGTTGCGAACGACGCTCGCAACATCGAGATGTTGCATAGTGATAGTAGTGGTTATAATAAGCGTGATAGGGATGGTAACCGGGTGCATTTCAGAGGACAGAGTCAGCAGGGACAGGGTCAGGATTTCAGAGGTCGGCAGGACCAGACATCCGAGCAGAGAGGTCGACAGGACCATAGGTATGATCAGCGTGGTCGCCAGGATCGGGACTACAGTCAGAGGCGACAGGATTCTCGGGGTTATGATAGGCAGGTTTCTGGGAGGAGTGGTTACAACAACAACAACCCACGTCAGTATCGCGATCAGACTACTCGGAGTGCTCAGTTGGGTTATCAGTCAGGTTCTTCTGGACAGGGGAGGACTAATGAAGTGTTACCTCCTCCACCATTGTGTCCCACTTGTGGAAAGCCTCATCCGGGGCCATGTCACAGGGTTACTGGCGGTTGCTTCACATGCGGGTCTCTTTCTCATAGGGTGAAGGACTGCCCACAGGGAAAGCAGGTTGTTCCATCAGGTTCGGGTAGGCCAGCTCCTACTACTGGTCGGGTTTATTCTCTCACACGTGATCAGGCGGCAGGCACGTCAGGTACCATTACCGGTTATCTTTATGTTGGAGATCATATTGTTTTTGTTTTATTTGACACCGGTGCAACACATTCTATAATATCTAATACGCTTACCAAGAAAATAAACGTAACTCCAACACCATTGAATAATCTTATATCTATCTCTACTCCTATGAAAACCCAAGTCACCATCGATTGTGAATATGTAAATTGTCCGCTAAGATTTGATGATTGTGTTCGTCCGGCTAATCTACTTCCCCTCGATATGATTGATTTTGATATAATTTTGGGAATGGACTGGTTGTCTTCTCATAAGGCCTCTATCGACTGTCATGCCAGATGTGTAAGATTTGGTGATATCCATCATCCGGATTTTGTTTATCACGGTTCTCAGCCTTTAAAATCTGTTAAACTTATTTCTGCTATGAAAGCGCGGACTCTAATCTCTCATGGTTGCCAAGGGTTTTTGGCCTCTGTTAAAGATACGTCTTCTCAGGGACGTGATATTAGTAGTGTTCCCATTGTTCGGGAGTTCGCTGATGTCTTTCCCGAAGAACTTCCCGGTATTCCTCCCACCAGAGAAGTTGAATTCAGTATTGATCTAGTTCCTGGTGCCGAGCCGATTTCTAAGGCTCCGTACCGAATGGCTCCCATTGAACTCAAAGAATTGAAAGTACAGTTAGAGGAGTTATTGGAGAACGGTTTTATTCGTCCGAGTGTTTCTCCTTGGGGCGCTCCTGTGCTATTTGTGAAAAAGAAGGATGGTAGTATGCGCCTTTGTATTGATTACCGGGAGCTCAACCGCATTACTATCCGTAACCGCTATCCCCTTCCGCGCATCGACGATTTGTTTGACCAGTTGCAAGGGGCAAAGCATTTCTCTAAGATTGATTTAAGATCGGGTTACCATCAGCTTCGTGTGAGGGAACAAGACGTTCCCAAGACTGCTTTTCGCACTCGCTATGGTCATTACGAATTCCTGGTTATGCCTTTCGGCTTGACCAATGCTCCGGCCGTTTTTATGGACCTTATGAACCGGGTTTTTCATGAGTTCCTCGATAAATTTGTCATTGTCTTCATCGATGATATTCTTGTCTATTCGAAATCTAAGGAGGAGCACGAACAGCATCTTCGGACTGTGTTGGAGATTCTTAGACAGAAGAAGTTGTACGCGAAGTTTTCTAAGTGTGAATTCTGGTTGAGTCAGGTCGCTTTTCTAGGTCACGTTGTTTCTGCGGAGGGTATCTCTATGGACCCAGCGAAGGTCGAGGCTATCACTAAATGGCCTAGACCTACAAATGTGACTGAGGTGAGAAGTTTTCTGGGGCTCGCTGGTTATTATCGTCGTTTCGTTGAGGGTTTTTCGCGGCTAGCCTTGCCATTGACACAGTTGATGAGAAAAGGGGAGAAATTTGTATGGACTGAGGAGAGGGAGAACAGTTTTGAGGAGCTTAAGCAGAGACTAGTGTCGGCACCTATTCTGACTCTTCCGTCTGGTTCGGGTGGTTACCAGATCTATAGTGATGCATCTAAAAAGGGTTTGGGTTGCGTTTTAATGCAGCACGGGAAAGTCATCGCCTATGCTTCGAGGCAACTGAAGCCGTATGAAGAAAATTATCCGACGCACGATTTGGAATTGGCTGCAGTGGTCTTCGCTCTTAAAATATGGCGGCATTATCTCTACGGCGAGTCATGTGACATTTTCACCGACCACAAAAGCCTTAAATATATTTTCACGCAGAAGGAGCTAAATATGAGACAGAGGCGATGGTTGGAGCTTCTGAAAGATTACGACACCAACATCCAGTATCACCCCGGCAAGGCAAATGTTGTTGCCGACGCTCTGAGCCGAAAGTCGGGTATGATCGCTAGTCTGAATTTTGAGCCTCGGATTCTAAATGATTTGGAGATTCTGGATGTTGAGTTTTGTGTTCGGGGTTGTGACGGTTACTGGGCTAGCCTAAAGGTTGAGTCCAATCTCATCCTGCGGATTAAAGAAGCCCAGAAAGATGACGGTGAACTCTGGGCCATTGTGCAGAATGTGGAAGATGGGAAGCAATCGGAGTTTCGGGTTGATGAGTTTGGTGTGGTATGGTTCGAGAATCGTCTTTGTGTTCCCAACGATCCTGATTTGCGAGAGGCTGTTTTGTCAGAGGCGCATAGTTCTCCCTTTACTATACATCCGGGTTCCACCAAAATGTACCGAGATTTGAAGCAGCACTTTTGGTGGAGCGGCATGAAACATGATGTGGCGTCTTATGTAGCTAGGTGTTTGACTTGTCAGCAGGTCAAGATCGAGCACTAGAGAGCCAGTGGATTATTACAGCCGTTAGATATTCCGACCTGGAAGTGGGAGGAAATTTCTATGGATTTCGTATCGGGTTTGCCACTCACCAGAAAGAAACATGATGCGATTTGGGTGGTCGTTGATCGACTAACCAAGTCGGCTCATTTTCTACCCATCCGTATGGATTATAGTGTCAGCAAACTGGCAGAGATTTTTGAACAGGAGATAGTTAGACTGCACGGTATGCCTACCGCTATTATTTCAGATAGGGATCCACGTTTTACTTCCCGGTTTTGGAAAGGACTGCATAGAGCTTGGGGTACACAGCTTAAGTTCAGTACGGCCTTTCACCCTCAGACAGATGGTCAGTCAGAGCGGACCATTCAGACATTGGAGGATATGCTGAGGGCATGTGCGTTAGAGTGGACGGGTAGTTGGGACGAGTATCTTTGTTTGGTTGAGTTCGCTTATAACAACAGCTGGCATGCTAGTATTCGGATGGCTCCTTTCGAAATGTTGTATGGGCGGAAGTGTAGAGCACCCATTTGTTGGAACGAAGTAGGAGAGCGTGTTATTGAGGGTCCGGAGTTGGTGCAGATCACGAATGAGAAAGTAGATGTTGCTAGAGAGAAGTTGAAGGAAGCTCGGGCTCGTCAGAAAAGTTATGCGGATAAGCACCGTCGTGATTTGGAGTTTCAGGTTGGCGATCGGGTTTTCCTTAAGGTTTCACCGTTTCGAGGAGTTAAACGCTTTGGAATCAAGGGCAAGCTGAGTCCTCGATTCATCGGACCATTCGAGATCCTGGAACGTATTGGAGAGGTTTCCTATCGTTTAGCTCTACCTCCCCAGCTTTCGCATGTGCATGATGTATTCCATGTATCTCTTCTTCGGGGATACAACTATCATCCTCTTCATGTGGTATCTTACCCTTTCGATCAGATTCAGCCGGATATGTCTCTTCCGGAGGAGCCGGAAGCAGTTCTGGATCGCCAAGAGCGAGTTATGAGACGTAAAGTCATTCCATTCGTTAAGATTCTTTGGCGGAACCACCCAGAGCGGGAAGCTACCTGGGAGACTGAGGAGTCTATTCGAGCTAGTTATCCTCATTTTGTGTTCTGAGCTGGTATGTCTCTATTTTGTTTCCGTTCCATTTCAGTTCCACTTCTTTGCAAATTTCGAGGACGAAATTTTTTTCGTTTAGAGGGGAAGAGTTGTAAAACCCAGAATTTCTAAAACCTGTGAAAAGACCAAAATACCCTTACAATCTAAAACTTTGATAAATAAGCTTATAATGTATCTTTTTGATTCCAAATTTTTGTAAATAAATAACATATGAAACAAATTGACATTAAGATTAATTTGACACATTGAAAACATATAATGGACCCTTAAAATATTCATTTAGCCGAATAGCATTTTTAGTAAATCATTAAAATTCTTTAAAATCATTTAAGGAGATAATAACTTGGAAATTAAAGGGAATTAAACCATTTTGAATGGGACATTAATTTGTGCCGTTATTATAGCAATCCCCTCCCCATTTCCACGGCATTCACCCATTATTTTCAGCCCTCATCAATTGTTCTCTCCAAAACAATAAACCGAATCATTCAAAACCCTAATCACACAAATAATTCGCCATTCTCTCATACGATTTTTCCCAAACATTAGACCATTTTTCCTGTGTTCTTGGTCACCATTAGAAGGCTAGAAAAATAAGTTTGGAGGTGTTCGTGGCTTAGTTCGATCCCAGCAAGAATTCCTTTGTCGCGTGTAAAATTTGAGGTAAAACTCCAAATCAATTCCATCGATCACTATAAAATTCGTTCACTATTTTTCTCATGCTTCTCATATCATACACGATCTGTGAAAATTGGATTTAAGGTGGTAGAGTGCTGTGGTGTTCGTGGGAGAATTCTTTGGTCGATTCATTCATTCGAGGGACACAAATTCGTAAGCCTATCTCTCCACGTCCTATATTCGAATTGGTATTTTTCTCAGGTCTTTTGCATCATATAAACTCTATGAAAAATGATAAAATCATATCATGCATGATCTACGAATTTATATTGAATTAAATCTTAAAATCGGATACAAAACCTAAATAATGGCATCCGAATTTTTGAGGCTTGATATCTATTTTATTTGGACTCCTTATAATCATATTAACCTGGTAAAAATGTTATGTCGAATTGTTTAGGCCTAAAATAATTATTTTGGATTTAATTGTATTACCGGATTTAGAGAAAATTAAAGAAAGAAAAGAAATAAAATGTAATCGATTTGGGGTTAGACTTTTAGGGCTGTTTTGAGTGATTAAATAATGTTATAATGATGAACTAATTATTGGTGCATGATTGGTATTTTTAGAGTTAAGGTTTTGTGTATAAAAATGTTATACGTATAGGGTTTAATTAATTAGGGGGTGTTTTGTAACTTTTAAAACTCAAGGGCTATTTTTGGAACTTAATTTGGACTGCATGAAATTCGAATAAAATATATGTTGGGGTGTCATGTGTAATTTTTAGATTTAAAAGGATTAAAATGTTATTTTAATAAAGTGAGATTCAAATTCTAAATAATTAAAATTAAGGGACTAAATATGTAATTTCTGGAAACTTGGGGTTGATTTGAGTAATAAATTATATTCAAGGGGTTAGGTGTCATTTTGGTAATTTAATGGCTTAATATGTAATTATTGATAATTAAATGTTGAAAATGTAAATTAAGGGTTAAATATGTAATTTTGATAACTTGAGGGACTTGATGTGTAAATTATGAAGACTTAAGGGTAGATTCGTATAATATGATTAAATAAGTGATCATTGTGTAATTTTGATAAACTAAGGGTCTAATGTGTAATTATGGATATTATAAGGTTTAAAATGTAAATTCTATAACTTAAGGGTGTAAAGTGTAAAATTGAGAAACTTGAGGGGCTGAATTTGTTAACTTGATAATTAGGGATTCAAAACAGATTATTTGGGATATTTTCATATTTGAACTTTAAGTTTGATATAATTACACTTAAAACCCTAATTCATGTAAAGTTGTCATAAGTAACCCTAAACTTTTGTGACTTGTTAAAATACACCCTAAAACCAAAATATGTTTGATAATGACTTAACCTAAATGAGAATATGGAAATCTTACTAAATATGGAACCCTACTAAAAAATGGAAAGTTACTTAAAATGGAAAGGTTGTAATTCTTTTCTACCCCTCTAGGTGTGAAGAAGGAGAGGACCTGATCTTTTCATCTTATTCATTTCTGTTTGTGCTTTGCTTTGGAATAAGGTACAGATATTCTGCCCTTTTAATAAGGTGCCTTCGGTCTCTTGAACCTTTATTATGATTTGATCTTGACCTTTGCTATGAACCTTTGACATTTGAATCTTTGGCATATGAACCTTTTGACATGAACCTTTGATATGAACTTTGATATTTGGACTATGACTATATGAACCTTTGCTTTGATATGAACCTTTGACCCTTGACCCCAGTTTGATACTACGAGCCAAAATTTGTTTCCTAGCCATGAAGGTAACATGGCCGTGTCATTGATGCACCAATGGCATGACTAGTGTGTAGCCCTAGTGATTTGGTTACACCGTCCCCATTTTGATTTGATATGAGCTCACTATGATATGATTTGATATGGCCAATATGATTTGTTTGGGGGGCGAATGGATGCATCCTAGATTTGATTTGTATTTGATTTGATATGTTTGTATTTGGTGACTGATGATGGGTGCAATCCACGTCTTTCACAAAATTTGGGAGCTGATCACTCCAATTTGATACATGAGGACACCCCTCATATTATCTGGTTACTATAGAGGTATCCCCTCTGGACTACTACAGGATTTGGATATTTGATTTGTTTGGGCTCGTGGTGGATGACTGTCCTAACCTTTACTCTTATACTTTATTTATCTATCTTTCATTATGCTTCGTTTATTCATTTCCGTTTATTATATATATCTGTTCACTGGGCTTTTTAAGCTCAGCCGCACGTTTTCTTTTCGTGTGCGGCAGGTATCTAAGCTAGGAGCTTTTGGATTATGCTTGGATGGGATGAGAGTTAGATGAAGCTTTGACCTTAGATGGCCACCTTTATCTTATGACTTTGTTGAACTTGGATTTCATTTGTATTCGTATCGTTGGATTATTTCTTTTCCTTGAACTTATGTATTATTCAAGTCGTGTTGACTTGACTTTTCCTTTGAATTATTTATTAAGACTTCCGCTGTGTGTTTATGTATGCTTTAATTAGTCACCATAATGTGATGCTTCTACCCTTGTCGGGTTGGGGTGTTACAAAAAGTCCCAACAGCTAGGAAGTGATTTTGTGATGTACAATAAAGCTTGTTTTGTCTATGGAAGTTCTGACCACGTGCAGGCTGGCTGCAATTACCATCAAAGGGAAAGGATGGTATCTGGGAATACAAGGGTATCTAGGAATACTTATACAAGGGTGAATTACAATTACTTTGCTAAAAAGACTCACCATAGTGCTCACAGACACATGGCTCCAAGAGCAGTTTTAATGAAAACTGGTCTAAGACCACTTAATACTGTTAGGCCTGTTAATACTGCTCATCCCAAAACTACAGTTTATAGTGCTAGACCAATGTCACATTTTTCTAAATTAGCACAATCAAATGTAAAGAGGCCCTTTCAAAACAAAACAACATTAACTAACAAAAATTTCAGTCAAAAAGTTAATACTGCTAGGCCAAATTCAGCATTAGTAAATGATGTTAGGGCAAATGGGAATAATGCTGTTAAGGCCTCAGCATGTTGGGTTTGGAGACCTACCAAACTTGATAGTGCATCAATCACATTGACGAGACATAATTATATTGATGCACGAGGCAGATCTAAGTTAGTAATGGCTTGGGTCCCCAAAGGAAACTAATTTCCTTATTTTTATGTGCAAGGTCATTCACAACAAGAAGATCAGGGATATGTTGACAGTGGATATTCCAGGCACATGACAGGGAACATGTACTATCTCTCAGATTTCAAGGAATTTTATGGAGGATATGTTGCCTTTGCGGGAGGAGCCAGAGGAGGAAGAATTACTGGTAAAGGAACTCTTAAGACTGTTAAGCTTGATTTTGAAGATGTGTACTTTGTCCAAGAGTTAAAGTGTACCATTTTTAGTGCCTCACAGATGTGTGACAAAAAGAACAGTGTTCTTTTTACTGAAACAGAATGTTTTGTTCTGTCTCCTGACTTTAAGTTAGCTGATGAGAGTTAGGTGTTACTTAAAGTTCCTAGAAAGAACAACATGTACAGTGTTGATATGAAGAATATTGTTCCTAAAGAGAGTTTAACTTGTCTTGTTACAAAGGCCACATTGGATGAATCAATGCTATGGCATAGGAGGCTTGGTCATGTAAATTTTAAATCCATTAATAAAATTGTTAAGGATAATCTTGTGAGAGGTTTACCTTTAAAACGTTTTGAAAATGACCAAATTTGTGTTGCTTTTCGTAAAGGGAAGCAACACAAAGCTTCTTGTAAGATCAAGATTCAGAACTCTATTACACAGCCTTTATTCATGTTGCACAACAACAACAACAACAAACCCAATCCCGCCAAGGCAGGGTATGGGGGAGGTAGAAAGTAGACAGACCCTACCCCTACCCCAAGGAAAACCCCGGGTATAGAGAGGCTGCTTCCAAAGAGACCTCCGGCAAGTGCATGTGTGTGCGTGAGACAGCAAAGGCAGAACCGCAAACGAGAGAACAAAGCAGTCAACAAGCATGCAAGAGAGCAGGCAAAAAAAAAAAAAAAAAAAAAAAAAAAGCTCAAAATCAAAACGCAAACCAAAACAGAAAGCACAAAAGAAAAGACCAGGAAACAAGAAAAGCAGGCCAACCTAAAGAGGCAAGACAAAGTACAAAAAGCAAAAAACAAAGAACACAGAACAAGATAAAGCAAAGCAGCGCAACGCACGGGGCCTAAAGCTACGGCCAAGCAACCAAACAAAGCAAAGCAGCGCAAACGCACGGGGCCTAAAGCTACGGCCAAGCAACCAAACAAAGCACAGCAGCGCAACGCACGGGGCCTAACGCAACGGCCAAGCAACCAAACAAAGCAAAGCAGCGCAACGCACGGGGCCTAAAGCTAAGGCAAAGCAACCCAACACACCTAGTCTAAGCTACCCACAGATCCTAATTCTATCCCTCCACGCCTTCCTATCTGAGGTCATGTCCTCGGACAAGAGCAGCTCCTTCATGTCGAGCTTAAGTCTATCCTCCCATCTGAGTTTGGGTCTACCCCTCCTTCTCACCCCGTTCACCACTAGGGCTTCGACTCTTCTCACGGGAGCTGATTGCGGCCTCCTCTTCACATGCCCGAACCACCTGAGCCTTCCTTCTCTCATTTTAGAAATAATAGACTCAACCTCAAGCTTGGCTCTGAAAACTCCGTTCGGGATCATGTCCATCAAGGTCTTACCGCAAGTCCACCTTAGCATCCTCAGCTTCGCCACCTCTACCCTGTTTGCTTGGGCTTTGGAGATAGGCCAACACTCAGCCCCGTACAGCATAGCCGGTCTAATCGCCACCTTATAAAATTTGCCCTTAAGCTTTAAAGGGACGTTTCTGTCACATAAGACTCCCGATGCCGCCCTCCATCTCGCCCACCCAGCTCTAATCCGGTGAGTGACATCCTCATCAATCCTCCCTGATTTGTGGATCATCGAACCCAAATATCTAAAGGACTCCTTGGGTGGAAGGATCCGGTCACCGATACGAATATCCATATCTCCGTGGTGTCCTGATTCGATCCTCCCAAACTCACATCTCATGTATTCAGTCTTGTCTCTGCTCACTCGAAGACCATTGTCCTCTAGGACCTCTGTAAAACCCGAAAATCTAAAACATATTATAAGACCAATTTGCCCTCATAATTTGAACTTGAGTAAAAGTTATCTAACTTTCGAATAAATTACGAAACTCATGATAACGAAAGAATCTTGACGCGAAATAATTTTGAGGAATCACGATATAATTTTTCAAGCTACCAATAATATTTAAAATACACTACGAGTCCAAGTAAACCAGAAATCTCATGTTTCGTATGCGTTTTAACTAAAATAAACAAAGCCGAATCTATGTTACACGAATAGAAGGAATAAGCGTCTAGTTGAAGCGTGTTTGTTTGGTTCTTATTTTGGGCCGAACCACCTTTGTTTCCCACCCCTAATGTCGACCAATTATGAGCCCGAGATCAGCCCGTACAAGGCCTATCCATCCCACACTCAAATCGCCACCTTTAAACACCAAAAGAAACAAACCCTAAAGCCAAAATTCTGCCTTCTTCCTTGCTGCTGCTGCCGCCACTTTTGTTGCTGCCAAACGAGCCAAAGAAGCCCCAAAAATGACCCCTCTTGATCCCATTCTAAGGTAATTAACTATCCTCACAACAATACATAGTCATACGAATCGTTAACTAACAAAAAAAGGTGCGTTTGGTTGTTTGTTGGAGGCTGCCGATCGCTAGAGAGGAGAAGAGGAGGAAGAAAACTTTCTCGTGTGGTGTTTTTGACGTCTTGTAATTGTGTTCTTCGTCGTGTTCATCGAGGGTATGGTTTATTTGAATCCTTGTTCAATAATTTTAACTACATATGAATCTTGAATTATAAATGCAAAGGAAAATGGAGATCACATAAAATAACAAGCAAAAACCCTAAAATGTAAGAAACATATGGATCGATCTGCCTTGATGTGTGGTGTGATTCGAATTTGATTATGTTAAAAGCCATTATAATCAGACCTAAATGCATTCTAAACTCACCAATATTGATTTGTATCAAGAGCTAATGATTTGGATCATAAAATCATAAGAAATCACATGTGATAATGAAAACTGGTTCTGAGGTGAAATTTTGATCAACTTTAACCGACCATAAGTTAATCATACGAATGTTATATTTCCATGTTTCTGGGGTCTAAAACTAAATTCATTGAATTGGCTACCTGGGAAAATTTAGTTTGTAATTTTTAGAGGCTCAGAAGGTCACTTTTTGATTTTTGGAAAATTACATGTCTGGTCGTACCAAAAAGTCTGGAAAATAAGTCCGGGTTTTTGATTTTTAATTTCCAAACCATATTGAATTAGGAAGAGCCCTTTGAACTGGATAAAATATAGGATGTGTGCTAGTAGCTTGAATTTTTTTAGATTTTTGTGAATTTTCCTAAAGGGGTTAGCAATTGGTAACTTTTCGGTGTTCCATCAGATACGTTTTCAGAACAAGTTGTAAAAGTGGATTTTTATGTCATACTTACACTAACCAATAAAATCTGGAAAAATTAGCTAAAATACTAGTGACATTGAGGTACCTCTGTGAATTTTTGTGGATTTTATTACTGAGTTACACTATGACTTTTAAATTTAATAAAACGGGTCCAGAAGTGCCTTAAAAGCTGAGAAAAGTATATTGTGACATTAAAAAGGGTTAAGTGTTTATTTCCAAACATAAAAGGGTCTATATTGATATTTTGGTAATACTAATGGACTAAACTTGTGAGAATCTGTAACTTCACAATAATTACACTTTATACCCTAACCTTATGATAATTACACAAATGGTCATTCAACTTATCCTAAATATGAAACGAACTTTTGAAGGAATAAAACTATAATGATAACCAATGAACCTTTAATCTACCTACAATTTGAAAGGCAAGTTAAACATGAAGTTAAGAACTATTTTAATTCCCTTCTACTCCTCTAGGTGTAAAGAAGGAGTGTACCTGATCGTTTCATCTTATTTCGTTTCGGGTTGTATTTGCTTCCAGAATAAGGTACAGATATTCTGACCTTCTCTGTAAGGTTTCCTATGATTCTTTTCCGATCTGTTAAATATTTGATTTGATACTCGGTTACGATCCTTGCTATGACACCTTTGCTTCGACCTTGATCTCTGATTTTGGACCTATGATATGAAGACCTTTTTGATACGAGATGGAAATGTTTTAAGTAAAGTATTTTGAAAGGGGTTTTTCAAGCATGATATATTGGACTTAAGAAAACAAAATTTTGAAGTTCGTTTTATGAAAACTATTTGAAAGACCATTTATGAAAACTATTTTGAAGGATTGTTTTAAATGAACCTTAAGAGAAAACCTTTTGAAAAGTAATTTTGATATTAAACCTTTTTAAGATTTGACCATCTGATACTTTGACCCTTTTCTTTGAACTTTTGATATGAACCTTTTCATATGACTTTGAGATTCACTTTTGACATGACCTTGAGATATGCTATGATATGACGTTGAGATGCATTTCTGATATATGACTTTGAGATGACCTTGAGATATGACTCTTAGTTTGATACCCGAGCCACCTTTTGTTTCCTAGTCAGGAAGGTAACCTGGCCATGTCTGTGATGCACCACTGGCATGACTCCTGTGTGGGGGAGTGATTTCTCACGCCGTCCCCTTTTATATTATGATATGGCCATTATGATTTTGAGTATTATGATTTTGAGATGACTTTGAGTGGGGGCGTATGGATTGCAATCCTAGGCATGTATGTTTAGTGGATTTAACTATGACTTTGAGTATGACTTTGAGGTGACTGGTGCTTGTGTGCATTACACGCCTTTCACATTTCTGGGAGCTAGCTACTCCACCCCATTTGATACATGAGGCCACCCCTCATATTATCTGGTTGCCTGAGAGGTATCCCCTCTGATTGTGAGGCTATGATTTTGAGATGTGACTTTGAGATTATGACTTTGAGTTTCTGGGCTCGTGGTGGATGACTATCCTAAACCTTTACTCTTGTACCTTTACTTATATCTTATTCATTATGCTACTTCTGTTCATTTCTGTTTGCTTTCGTTTCCGTTTATTATATATCTGTTCACTGGGCTTTTTAAGCTCAGCCGCACGTTTCTTTCCGTGTGCGGCAGGTTTTAGTTGGAAGCTGGGTATGAGTGAAGAGACCTTTGGACTTAGAAGACTTTGATAGTTTCGGAAGTAGAAGATTTTAGAAGGATTGCATTGACAGACATAGTATTTAGTTTTGTTTCTCGTTTGTAACCTTGTAGTTTCAGTATATCATTTGTAACCTTTGAATTTTCATTGTATTATTTAAGTCGTATGTTATGCTTGCCTTTGATATGTCACCATTTGCGTGACACTTCTACCCTTGCCGGGTTGGGGTGTTACAATTATGGTATCAAAGCCAGGTTTACGACTTGTAGTACATCTACCCTTGGCCTGTGTAAGTTAGGACCACTAAGTTTCCCCTGTAGGCGCTCGTAGGGTAACCTTTGCGAAGTTGCGTAGGATTTTCCCATAGGAACATAAGTCATAACCGGTGAGAAATGGGTAGTCTAGGACATCCATGTGAGTAGTATTTGCTTCCGCATCACTCTGAATCTTGCCTTTGCCTTTAGTCATGCCTTATAAGAACGTTTATCTCAGAAGACGAGGAAGTCTTACCTTCCGTCACTTGAAGAATGAACTTTGTATGTTAACCAATTCCCTTTGGGAAGGATTTGATGTTGACATTTGTCTAGTACGGAATTGTTATCTAAGCATGCTGATGCTAATGACTGATATTCCATACATCTCAACTCTGACAGTTAAACGATATTCGTATTACTATCGGTGCACACCCTATCATTCCTATGTTATAAGCTAAACAAGATTCCAATCTTTTGAACTGTTCACAATTCTAACCTTCAATTTGATATATTTGACCTTGATAAATTCTAATGCTCTTCCATCCCACACTTTGATGAACCATGTACCTAAAATTGATATGTGAACTATTCGTATGATTTGACAACCACATTCGCTTTGAGAATCCGTTTCCCTTTGGATGTATTTGACTTTGAGGTCTCTTGACTATGGAGTGGTGGTTTTTGTAAAGCTATCATGGACTACAATATTTGCGACCTTTAACAATCTGCTTCACCATAATTTAATACGATATTCTCAATCATTTGAATCTGTTAAGATTATTGTTGCTATGAAGCACATACTCCGATCTCTTTGATTTCCAATTTTCTCCTAACGCCTGTTAGCATCCATTCTTAGAAAGCTCCGGCACTTGAAAGTTTGTTGTACGAATTTCTGGTGCTTCTGATGAACCTTTTGAGATCCGTTTGGGAAGTAAAGTTTGTATTGAACTAATCTGAATTTGGCGAAACCACGATACTGAAGAAGTTAAGAGATTGTAGGAACTGATGGAATATGAGTTTGTTCACTTCAGTGATCTCTTGAATGCTCCTGTTGGGTTATGAGGAAGAAAGAGAAGAGTGTGCGGCGGCACACAGACCATCGTGAATGTAACCGTAATCATTATTCCTTTTCCGCGTATCAATATTTGATTTGTTCTATTTTTGAAACTCCGTAGCAGACGACCTCATTTGAGTTTGAAAAACGGAAGAAGCAACCACAAGAACATCTGAGAAGGAAGTTGATTAGTTGAGATTAAGTTCCGCGAAGCATTGCAATTTGATTTGTGAAGAGAAAGATTTGTGATATGAAGTTTTCCCTAAGAAGATTTCCTGAAGCTGTTTTAGTACCCATGTGACCACTATGAGTTTTGAATGATGTCAATTGTATTGGCTAGAAGATTCATGTTTTCGCGAGTATTCGGATAATTGTCATAGTATGACAGTATGTTTGTGCTCAGAGACGAACGAGGAACACGTTGACCATTTTTAGTATGAAGTGAACCGACCCTTTGTTCTAGAAGAATAGATTCACTTGATGATCAGAGATTGTAGCAAACAACACCACCCGGTATCCGATGACAAAAGAGCTTCCACGGAAAGGACCAAGACTGAAGACCATTGTCAGAGTTAGAAACTTGTAGAAGATGTGCAGAAGAGGTTCGTGACAGGCGGTACCAAGAGAGAAACATGTGAGGAGAAGACAGATTGAGATGAGACTCGATAATACCCAAGCAACACGTGGAGATTTCAGTTGGGCATCAAGACGACCAAACCGTAGAAGATGAGCTTTCAGCACATAAACCAGGAAGTCCACAGCAGTTTGAGTTGGTGAATTATGAATCATGCTAGAAGACCTGTAGGAGACACGCAACCTTGTTTCTCTAGTCATTTTAGTTGTACTAAGATGAATTGAGAGCTGAAGCAGACTCGCCAATGGAGGAATGCACGGTGATCACGTAAGAGATTCATGCTACCACACCGAAGTGTCCAGAAGAAGTGTCGAAGACTTGAGGAACCAGACTCAAATTTATGAATTCCTTTTCACCCTATGATCGTATGATTAGACAAGAGAGCGGCTACTTGGAATTTGAAAGGATTCGAGATCATGAAATTGAAGGGATGAAATTTTGTTGTAAACGTTTGGATTTGGAAGATTTGATTTTTGTAAAGGATGAAGATATTGAAGACGTAATTCATTTCCCCTTAGACCACTTAAGTTTCCGTTACCTTTCGATAGGATCTTTTGAATGAGCTTTACCCTATTAGAAATTCCGTTCTGTGTTCGTTATGCATTTGTTGGATGATGGTTTCGTTATGAGAAGGATGATGAATTGTGGAAGACCTAACGTTTCGACGACGAGTTTCATTTTGAGTTGTACACATTCCGTTACGCTATTTGTACGTTCAAATTCCTCCGATCTAGAATCCGTAGTGATGTTTATTTTGGACCAACCTTAGGAGGTAGAAAGACTGATAGGTGGTTAAGATAAGTAGTTCTGTTCACGACTTGAGATAAAGTATGACCATCATGATGGTATACTCATATGATGCTAGTATTATGATGGTTCGCGAACGTGATAATACTTACGTCATATGACGTACCCTTATTGTGTTCATAGGATATTTCGAGGAGTACTTTAGAAACCTTAGAATTTTGATTAGAAATGTGAGGATTTTTGCATTTGTAAGATTTAGGTTCGTTCCACCTATACGCTTAATCTGTTTCGCCGTGATGCGACTTGATACATTTGGATTCTCGGTACGCGATGTTGACCTTTGTACATCCGATAATGATCTTAAGTTTCTTTGTAGAACTTTCTACCGGTTGATGTCACCGAACGGTATGTTTCCATCAATATGAATTCGATACATTTCTATGAAGGAGTACACCTATATTCTGCTATATATACGTTTCGCATTCGTTGAATCTGTTCATTTGATCTGACATGAGTTGAGATATGAGATTGAGAATTCGGAGGAAACAAGATTTGTTTATTTGTGAGAATACCTCGGAAAGGTTATTTTGAGGCTGAGACTATTTAGAAATCTGAAGAGTTGAACGTGTATATTACTCTCATGTTGCTATAATCCAATACGATCTCATTTGATTGTCTATCTCTATCCTACAGATGAATATCCGCCAAACCAACAATTTCCTTATACCTCTCCTGATGAGATGCGATTACCACCTATTAAGTCTGGCATATTACTCTTTTGATGTGAATCCTGAAACAACAAGTCTTTCTGAGGACTATTCGATCGACAACGAAGAGTCATGAGAAACAAGTCCTTTACATTTCCGTTCGCTGTCTGTTGTGTCTTCTGTTTCGTTTCATTTCCGATTGTTGGGATTTTTCACTTCCGTTTGTTAAGATTCTTTGGCGGAACCACCCAGAGCGGGAAGCTACCTGGGAGACCGAGGAGTCTATTCGAGCTAGTTATCCTCACTTTGTATTCTGATCTAGTATGTCTCTGTTTTGTTTCGATCCTTTCATTCCTGATTCTTTGCAAATTTCGAGGACGAAATTTTTCTGTTAGAGGGGAAGAGTTGTAAAACCCGAAAATCTAAAACATATTATAAGACCAATTTGCCCTCATAATTTGAACTTGAGTAAAAGTTATCTAACTTTCGAATAAATTACGAAACTCATGATAACGAAAGAATCTTGACGCGAAATAATTTTGAGGAATCACGATATAATTTTTCAAGCTACCAATAATATTTAAAATACACTACGAGTCCAAGTAAACCAGAAATCTCATGTTTCGTATGCGTTTTAACTAAAATAAACAAAGCCGAATCTATGTTACACGAATAGAAGGAATAAGCGTCTAGTTGAAGCGTGTTTGTTTGGTTCTTATTTTGGGCCGAACCACCTTTGTTTCCCACCCCTAATGTCGACCAATTATGAGCCCGAGATCAGCCCGTACAAGGCCTATCCATCCCACACTCAAATCGCCACCTTTAAACACCAAAAGAAACAAACCCTAAAGCCAAAATTCTGCCTTCTTCCTTGCTGCTGCTGCCGCCACTTTTGTTGCTGCCAAACGAGCCAAAGAAGCCCCAAAAATGACCCCTCTTGATCCCATTCTAAGGTAATTAACTATCCTCACAACAATACATAGTCATACGAATCGTTAACTAACAAAAAAAGGTGCGTTTGGTTGTTTGTTGGAGGCTGCCGATCGCTAGAGAGGAGAAGAGGAGGAAGAAAACTTTCTCGTGTGGTGTTTTTGACGTCTTGTAATTGTGTTCTTCGTCGTGTTCATCGAGGGTATGGTTTATTTGAATCCTTGTTCAATAATTTTAACTACATATGAATCTTGAATTATAAATGCAAAGGAAAATGGAGATCACATAAAATAACAAGCAAAAACCCTAAAATGTAAGAAACATATGGATCGATCTGCCTTGATGTGTGGTGTGATTCGAATTTGATTATGTTAAAAGCCATTATAATCAGACCTAAATGCATTCTAAACTCACCAATATTGATTTGTATCAAGAGCTAATGATTTGGATCATAAAATCATAAGAAATCACATGTGATAATGAAAACTGGTTCTGAGGTGAAATTTTGATCAACTTTAACCGACCATAAGTTAATCATACGAATGTATATTTCCATGTTTCTGGGGTCTAAAACTAAATTCATTGAATTGGCTACCTGGGAAAATTTAGTTTGTAATTTTTAGAGGCTCAGAAGGTCACTTTTTGATTTTTGGAAAATTACATGTCTGGTCGTACCAAAAAGTCTGGAAAATAAGTCCGGGTTTTTGATTTTTAATTTCCAAACCGTATTGAATTAGGAAGAGCCCTTTGAACTGGATAAAATATAGGATGTGTGCTAGTAGCTTGAATTTTTTTAGATTTTTGTGAATTTTCCTAAAGGGGTTAGCAATTGGTAACTTTTCGGTGTTCCATCAGATACGTTTTCAGAACAAGTTGTAAAAGTGGATTTTTATGTCATACTTACACTAACCAATAAAATCTGGAAAAATTAGCTAAAATACTAGTGACATTGAGGTACCTCTGTGAATTTTTGTGGATTTTATTACTGAGTTACACTATGACTTTTAAATTTAATAAAACGGGTCCAGAAGTGCCTTAAAAGCTGAGAAAAGTATATTGTGACATTAAAAAGGGTTAAGTGTTTATTTCCAAACATAAAAGGGTCTATATTGATATTTTGGTAATACTAATGGACTAAACTTGTGAGAATCTGTAACTTCACAATAATTACACTTTATACCCTAACCTTATGATAATTACACAAATGGTCATTCAACTTATCCTAAATATGAAACGAACTTTTGAAGGAATAAAACTATAATGATAACCAATGAACCTTTAATCTACCTACAATTTGAAAGGCAAGTTAAACATGAAGTTAAGAACTATTTTAATTCCCTTCTACTCCTCTAGGTGTAAAGAAGGAGTGTACCTGATCGTTTCATCTTATTTCGTTTCGGGTTGTATTTGCTTCCAGAATAAGGTACAGATATTCTGACCTTCTCTGTAAGGTTTCCTATGATTCTTTTCCGATCTGTTAAATATTTGATTTGATACTCGGTTACGATCCTTGCTATGACACCTTTGCTTCGACCTTGATCTCTGATTTTGGACCTATGATATGAAGACCTTTTTGATACGAGATGGAAATGTTTTAAGTAAAGTATTTTGAAAGGGGTTTTTCAAGCATGATATATTGGACTTAAGAAAACAAAATTTTGAAGTTCGTTTTATGAAAACTATTTGAAAGACCATTTATGAAAACTATTTTGAAGGATTGTTTTAAATGAACCTTAAGAGAAAACCTTTTGAAAAGTAATTTTGATATTAAACCTTTTTAAGATTTGACCATCTGATACTTTGACCCTTTTCTTTGAACTTTTGATATGAACCTTTTCATATGACTTTGAGATTCACTTTTGACATGACCTTGAGATATGCTATGATATGACGTTGAGATGCATTTCTGATATATGACTTTGAGATGACCTTGAGATATGACTCTTAGTTTGATACCCGAGCCACCTTTTGTTTCCTAGTCAGGAAGGTAACCTGGCCATGTCTGTGATGCACCACTGGCATGACTCCTGTGTGGGGGAGTGATTTCTCACGCCGTCCCCTTTTATATTATGATATGGCCATTATGATTTTGAGTATTATGATTTTGAGATGACTTTGAGTGGGGGCGTATGGATTGCAATCCTAGGCATGTATGTTTAGTGGATTTAACTATGACTTTGAGTATGACTTTGAGGTGACTGGTGCTTGTGTGCATTACACGCCTTTCACATTTCTGGGAGCTAGCTACTCCACCCCATTTGATACATGAGGCCACCCCTCATATTATCTGGTTGCCTGAGAGGTATCCCCTCTGATTGTGAGGCTATGATTTTGAGATGTGACTTTGAGATTATGACTTTGAGTTTCTGGGCTCGTGGTGGATGACTATCCTAAACCTTTACTCTTGTACCTTTACTTATATCTTATTCATTATGCTACTTCTGTTCATTTCTGTTTGCTTTCGTTTCCGTTTATTATATATCTGTTCACTGGGCTTTTTAAGCTCAGCCGCACGTTTCTTTCCGTGTGCGGCAGGTTTTAGTTGGAAGCTGGGTATGAGTGAAGAGACCTTTGGACTTAGAAGACTTTGATAGTTTCGGAAGTAGAAGATTTTAGAAGGATTGCATTGACAGACATAGTATTTAGTTTTGTTTCTCGTTTGTAACCTTGTAGTTTCAGTATATCATTTGTAACCTTTGAATTTTCATTGTATTATTTAAGTCGTATGTTATGCTTGCCTTTGATATGTCACCATTTGCGTGACACTTCTACCCTTGCCGGGTTGGGGTGTTACAACCTCCCTCCAGAGCTCAAGGTTATTGTTTAACCTTTCCGCCGATTCTGCCACCAACACAATGTCGTCAGCGAAAATCATGCTCCACGGTATGCTCTCTTGGATCTCTCGGGATAGCTCATCCAGAATCAGTGTGAAGAGGTACGGGCTAATGGCAGATCCTTGGTGGAGTCCCACTTTCACAGAGAAAAACTCTGAAATCCCCACTGTGGACCGTACCCTGGTCTTAGCCCCCTCATACATATCTCTAATGATCCTAATGTACCTCCTTGGGGTTCCTTTATCGATTAGAGTTCTCCAAATTAACTCTCGAGGTACACTATCATATGCCTTTTCGAGGTCAAGGAATGCCATATGCAGATCCTTCTGTCTTTCTCTATACTTCTCCATGAGACTTCTAAGAAGGTGGATAGCCTCAATCGATGACCTCCCTGGCATAAAACCAAAATGGTTCTCAGACACCCTCGTCTCCCTTCTCAATCTTCTCTCAATAAGTCTTTCCCACAGCTTCATGGTGTGGCTAAGTAGCTTAATACCTCTATAGTTGCTACACACTTGCACATCCCCCTTGTTCTTGTAGATGGGAATGACTTCACTGAGTCTCCATTCTTCTGGCATCTTATCTCCGGAGAAGATCTTGTTGAAGAGGCACGTCAACCATCCTACCCCCTCATCACCCAGACACCTCCAGGCTTCAATGGGGATTTGGTCCGGCCCTACTGCTTTGTTTCTTCCCATCTTCTGTATTGCCACCTTCACTTCTGGTTGGCTAATCCTCGAATAGTAGCATTCAGGTAGTCGGTTGAGGTTCTCTTCTTCTCCTCTCTCTTCCGAATACCCTCCATTGAACAACGAGGAAAAATATTCTCCCCATCTTTTCCTAATATCCTCTTCGTTCACAATGGTTCGTCCGCCTTCATCTTTGATATATTTTGTGTTACCTAAATCCATCCTTCTTCTCTCTCGGGCTTTAGCAATCCTGAATATATCGTTAGCTCCCTCCTTGGAGTCCAATTTCTTATACAACTCTTCGTACGCTTTGTCCTTCGCCTGGGCTACTGCCTTTTTCGCTTCTCTTTTAGCTACTTTGTACCTCTCTTCTGCGTCTGAAATATCAGTTTGGTGTCCCTCCCGGCATGCAAGGAGCTCTTTGAACCTTGCTTGTTTCGCTGCAACTTTGGATTGCACCTCCTCACCTAACCACCAAGATTCCCTGCTGCTGAACCTCTTGGATCTCCCTACCCCGCTAGCCACACCAAGGGAATCCCTTGCAGCGTCTTTAATTATGCAGGCAAGAGTGTTCCACATCTGGTCCGCGTCTCTGGCAATCAAGTCCTCCGACTTAATAGAAAGTCCCTCTAAGACTTTCCCTCTAAACGACTCTGCCGCCTCGCAATTCAATTTCTTCCATAGTATCCTCGGCAACCCGGATGCTGCTCGTCTATGTCTTTGCCTCTCAAAAAGTGTATCCAGAGCTAACAATCTGTGTTGGGATGAGCATGCCTCGCCCGGGAAAACCCTGCAGTCTCTGCATGCTCTAAGGTCCCTACTACTAGGGGTGTCTGTAGGGTCGGGTCAACCCGACCCGAACCCGAACCCGATCGGGTCGGGTCTAATCGGGTCGGGTCTAATCGGGTCAAAAAATTTAATCGGGTTGTTTTGACCCGACCCGATAACCCGATAGCGTTATCGGGTCGGGTTTCGGGTTAAATAAAAATTGTTATCGGGTTATCGGGTCAACCCGATAAGACCCGACAATTTTATATATCTCTTTTGAGTTAGATTGTCTAACGATGATCTTGCATGTATTTTTCATGGCTATGGGTTATGTCGTATACGATATATCTGATATTCTGATTTATATCTTGTTCGGTACGTGCCAAACTTTGACATGCAATGTCAGCCAATCAAACTTGCCTAATTAGGGATAATATAAAGTTAGTGTGTAAACACAGACAGTTAGATATATGTATCTGTGTTATGTAGTCAAACGATGTATCTTGTTGGAACCAAAGTTTGACATGCGGTTTCTGGGTGATTGAAGAATTATTAAGTTCAATGACTAACTCTTTTCTTATTAACCAACTGATGATAATTACAAGAAACAATAGTTATGTATTTAAAACCTGGAACAGGCAAGGGAATATATACTGAGCAAGACAACGGCTCCAACAAGCTTTTACATAAACAAATAAATAACCCATCTTTCCTCCATCATATTCTCGACTGCAAGTGATGGGTGACTGCAACAAGTGATGGGAGACTGACTTTTATTCTTCCAAGTGAAAGATCACCTTCAGCCCTTTGTATTTCCAAAAATATCCAAACAGTGCATAACTTAAAGAATAAGGATACAAAAGAATTAGACAATGGCAAAGTTACTACTGAATCATGTTTTAATGAATCATGTGTATTGCTACTGGAATATGAAGTTACTACTGGAATGATGCAACATTTACTATCGGGTCACCCGATAACCCGAATCACCCGACCCGACTTAACCCGACCCGATTACCACCCGAACCCGATAACCCGATTCCTTATCGGGTCGGGTGTCGGGTGAGTTTTTAAAAAATCAAAACCCGACTGACCCGACCCGATAAGACCCGATAACCCGATAACCCGACCCGATAACACCCCTACCTACTACGCACAAGCAGAAAGTCAATCTGGGAGTAAAGGCCCCCACTCTGGAAGGTGATCAAGTGAACATCTCTCTTCTTGAAGCAAGAGTTCGCTACTACCAAGTCGTGGGCCGTAGCAAACTCTAAAATCGAGCGGCCTTCGTCATTCCTAACTCCATATCCAAACCCTCCGTGGACCCCCGCGTAACCGTCCGATTCCGCTCCTATATGACCGTTCAAGTCGCCCCCTATAAACAATCTCTGTTCCGACGGGCACTCCCTAACAAGCTCGTCGAGCGAGTCCCAGAAGCTTATCTTCTCTGCTTCGCTCCGGCCCACCTGAGGTGCGTAAGCGCTGATCACATTGACGGTCTCTCCCTCAATAACCAGTGTAATCGCCATGATCCTGTCGCTACTCCTGATCACTTGCACCACATTATCCTTGAGACCCGCCGTCAAAATAACTCCAACTCCATTTCTCGCGGTCTTAGAGCCCGAGTACCAAATCTTGTACCCGTTACCCTCCCTAGTGCTTGAACCCTTCCATTTAGTCTCCTGGAAGCACGCAATATCCACCTTATGTCTCCTCAACGCGTCCGCCAACTCAAAGAGCTTACCGGTCAACGTCCCAACATTCCAACTACCCACCCTAATCCTACGAGAGGTCTCTACCCTAGCATAACCCCTACCCACCCTAGCCCCGCCTATCCCTCCTACTCTGTCTACCCCGCCTACCCCACCCAAGCCGGAACGACATGACCTCAGGTGACCATCACTAACCAAGGGGTCTATCCTAACCCAAGCAAACTACCACTCAGCCTCTTGTAAGATCAAGATTCAGAACTCTATTACTCAGCCTTTATTCATGTTGCATATGGACTTGTTTGGTCCAACTTTAGTGAGCAGCTTAATGAATATGAAGTATTGTATTGTTGTCACTGATGATTTTAGCAGGTTTACTTGGGTTTTCTTTTTAGCAGCTTTATTACTGAGATAGAAAATCTAGTAGATAAAAAAGTAAAAATAATTAGGTGTGACAATGGAACAGAGTTCAAGAATAGAGTTATAAGTGAGTTTTGTGAAAAGAAAGGTATTAAGAGGGAATTTAGTGTAGCTAGAACTCCTCAGCAGAATGGTGTTGCTGAAAGGAGAAATAGTACATTGATTGAGGATGCTAGAACCATGTTAGCTGACTCTAAGCTACCTACTACATTTTGGGCTGAAGCAGTTTATACTGCTTGCTATGTGTAGAACAGGGTTTTAGTAGTGAAGCCTCACAACAAGACTCCTTATGAACTATTTAGAGGTAGAACACCTGCTCTAAGCTTCATGAGACCATTTGGATGCCATGTTACCATCCTTAATACCTTAGATCATTTGGGCAAGTTTAATGGAAAGTCTGATGAAGGATTCTTTGTTGGGTACTCTATGAATAGTAAGGCTTTTAGGGTATACAACATTAGAATTAGGAAAGTAGAAGAAAACTTGCATGTTGAGTTCTTGGAGAGTAAGTCTAGTGTTGCAGGAGATGGACCTAAGTGGCTGTTTGATATTAATGCTCTAACAGAATCAATGAATTATGTACTAGTTGTTTCAGGTAAAAACTCTAATGATTTTGCAGGTTCAATAGATGGTATTGGTGCAGGTCAATCTAGCATGGAGACAGGGTCTAGCCAAGACTACCTTTTGATGCCACTGTGGAAAGATGGTTCATTGTTTAAAATATCTTCAAAGAATGTTAGCAATAATGAACCACAATCTTCTAGTGATGCTGGAAAAGAGGATGATGAAGGTGTCAATAAAGAAAGTGGAATTGATGATCAGGAGAGGCCTGAAAGCAGTACTCATGATGTTAATACTGCTGGGCCAAATGTTAATACTGCTAGTCCAACAGTTAATACTGCTCCACTTGAAGCCACACATGTTGATTTAGTTGGTGATGAAGTGGATATGAAGAACATTCCTATCACATATCTAGCTCCTTCAACTCCAAATACAAGAATCCATAAAGATCATTCACTTGATAATGTGATTGGTGATGTGCAGTCTGGTGTAAAGACAAGGAGAATGACAAAGGCTACAAATGAACAAGGTTTTCTTAGTGCTGTTTATGAAGGGAAAACTCATGAAGACCTTCATACTTGTTTGTTTGCTTGTTTCCTATCTCAGGAAGAACCCAAAAGAATTGCCAAAGCTCTAAGTGATCAATCCTGGCTAGAAGCAATGCAGGAAGAGCTTTTACAGTTTAAGCTACAAAAGGTTTGGGTTCTAGTGGATTTGCCTAATGGTAAATGGCCTATTTGTACAAAATGGGTTTTTAGGAACAAGAAAGATGAGAGGCATAGTGATCAGGAACAAAGCAAGGCTGGTTGCACAGGGTTATACTCAAGAAGAAGGCATAGACTATGATGAAGTTTTTGCCCCTGTAGCAAGAATTGAGGCAATAACGTTGTTCTTAGCTTATGCTTCTTTTATGGGATTCATGGTGTATCAGATGGATGTGAAGAGTGCTTTCCTTTATGGTACAATTGAAGAAGAGGTATATGTTACTCAACCTCCAGGTTTTGAAGATCCTAACTATCCAGAAAAAGTCTACAAGGTGGTGAAAGCACTTTATGGTTTGCATCAAGCTCCAAGAGGCTGGTATGAAACCTTGGCCAAGTATTTATTGGAAAATGGGTTTCATCGAGGAAAGATAGATCAGACATTGTTTATCAAGAAGCAGAAAGGAGATATTTTGCTTGTCCAGGTCTATGTTGATGACATTATTTTTTGGCTCTACAAAGAAGGAGATGTGTTCTGAGTTTGAGAAACTGATGCATGACAAGTTTCAGATGAGTTCTATGGGATAACTTACTTTCTTCTTAGGGTTGCAAGTAAAGCAGATAGAAGATGGGATATTTATTAGTCAGGATAAATATGTAGCTGACATTTTGAGGAAATTTGGGTATACTAATGTAAAGACAGCTAGCATCCCAATGGATCCAGACAAGCCTTTGCTCAAGGAATTAGATGGTGATGATGTTGATGTTCATCTCTACAGGTCAATGATTGGTTCACGGATGTATCTTACATCATCTAGACCAGACATTATGTTTGCAGTATGTGCATGTGCCATATTCCAAGTTAAACCTAAGGTTTCACACTTACATGATGTGAAAAGGGTTTTTAGGTACCTAAAAGGCCAACCTAAATTAGACTTTTGGTATCCTAGAGATTCTCCCTTTTGATCTGGTGGCATATTGTGATACTAACTATGCTGGAGCAAGCTTAGATAGGAAGTCAACAATAGGAGGTTGTTAGTTCCTAGGATGTAGGTTGATATCATGGCAGTGTAAGAAGCAAACTGTGGTTGCCAACTCTACAACTGAAGCTGAATATGTGGCTGCTGCTAGTTGTTGTGGACAAGTACTCTGGATTCAGAATCAAATGCTAGATTATGGGTATAATTTTATGCACACAATGATTTATATTGACAATAACAGTACTATATGTATTATTAAGAATCCAGTTTTACACTCTAAAACAAAATACGTAGAGATTAGACATCATTTTATAAGAGACTGCAATGATAAAAAGTTAATTCAAGTTGTTAAAATACACATAGATAACAATTTTCGAGATTTACTTACCAAAGCTCTTGATGTTGGAAGGTTTCAGTACTTGGTTCCAAGTATTGGAATGCTAAATCCTTAAAGTTTTAATCTCTTTGTGTCTTTATAATGTTTTGTAAAGCATTAGTACTGTTAGATGTTAATACTGCTAGTGCAAATTCATACTATCAAGTTAAACTGTTAGTCATACTTAATACTATTATGAAGAAAATGCTCTGGATTTTGTTTTCTTGGTTTTAGACTAACATTTGCAGGATACGCAAAGCAGTATGGTTGGAATTAGTGCTGCGTGGAATTCATGATGGAAAGAAAAAGTGGTGATGCAAAGCTGTTGCTTAATGATTTAGAACCTAATTCATGATAGAGAGGATTTAGGGATCACTTGACAAGGGTTACACCTGAGTTGGGAGGTTCTTTAAAATATTTTTCTTGAAATCAACCTATGTTTATCAGGTGGTATACTAAACATGAATTGATGGTTTTTAGTTAGTCAAATAGTAACTGATCTAACTCACTCTTTACCATTCTATCTTAGGATAGTGTGTTAGTCTACGGACATATGGTTTAGAGAACATCGAGCAAACGTGAATCTAATACATTTTTGTTAGAGGTAACACCTGTCACGATCTGGAAACCCTGTCAAGAAGGCTCTTTTAATGAGTCTATCTAATCACATGCAGTATTTATACTGAAATCATTGATTCTCACACAACCAGAGGTTAAATGCAACCGAAATGATTAAGTGTCTTCCTTTAAACTTAATCCCTTCAAAATGTATGAGTGAAGTATTGTTTTAAAAGGAAATTGCGTTAATACTGCTGAGAAAAAGTTTTTATAAAAGTTTATACTGCTAGAAAAAAGTTTGTACTGTTAGGCTAAAATTAGTACAGTTGGGTAACCGTTAGTGCCGTTTGGGAATAACCGTTTTTTTTTTTTAAATTTTTTTTTTTATAGCCGTTGAGATATTTTTGTCAATTACTTCGCTTATAGGTTTCTTAAATTTGATAATTCATAATCTTTGTCTAATTTATAAGATTTCTTCAAGCTAAAGAAATGATTTCTTAAGTTGGTCCAATCGAAACCCTAAGTGCTATCTATATAATCTCAATTGCTTTTGCCAAACACACATACTCTCATAAATGATCATAACCTAGAACTCTAATCAAACCTTTATCAATCTTAATGGCTAATCTGGAATTTTGTGACAAACACAACATGGTTGCCTACTTGCAGAAACCAGAGGGAAGTCAAGAATTTCACCAGATAGTGGATTTTCTCAATGCCAGTCACATAAGGTATGCTCTTACAGAGAATCCTACTATCTATGTTTCTCTAATTAAACAGTTTTAGCAGACTGCTACTGTCAGAACACTTGATAATGGAGAACAAGAATTAACTGCAACAGTTGATGGCAAAATCATGACTATTATTTAGTCATCTGTTAGGAGACATCTCAAATTAGCAGATGATGAGGGTATTAGTTCTTTTCCAAATACATAAATTTTTGAAAACCTTTCCTTGATGGGGTATGTGTCAACTTCTGATAAATTAACTTTTCAAAAAGGACACTTTTCCCCTCAATGGAGATTTCTCATTCTTATCTTACATTGTTTAAGTCTAAAGAAAACTTCTTGGGAACAATTTAGTAGCAATGTAGCAACTGCTATTATTTGCTTGGCCACAAACAGGAAGTTTAACTTTTCCAAATTCATTTTTGATGATATGGTGAAAAACTTGGATAGTAAATACAAATTTTTAATATATCCAAGATTTATTCAACTGTTTTTGAACAAAAACAAGAACCTGCTTCTACCTCACAAAAGTTTTTATAAAGCTCCTACCCTTACTCAAAAACTTTTAGTAATATGAAGATCCTTTCTAAGGGTTATAATGGGGTAGAAGTTCCATTGTTTTCAGCATTGCTTGTTCAAAACCAAAACATTTAGGGTGAATGATCAACAATCCCAGTTAAGTTCCATCACATACCCACCAGTGCTCCATCTACCTCTTAACCTCCAATTTCACAAACCTATAGGAGAAGAATAAGACAGGAATCTGTGGTTCCTCAGCCCGGTTCTCCTACCTACACCAATGTAGCAGATGAGGCTGTCTCTGACAAAATGGTGAGGGCTGCCACTACTGTCTCTGGCTTAGAAGCTGGACATGCCAGTGGTAACATAAGTAAGACCCAACCCATGGCAACACTTAATGAGTCATGTTCCTCTGTAACTAGCTCAGGTAGTGCTCCCAGCTAACCAGAAACTATGGGGGGGGTATGGACACTCAAACTGGGTTTGAGACTATGCCTAACACACCCTATGATTCACCTCTCCTAAGAGTTAACACACTTGGAAGTGATGAGGGCAGTCTAAAATTTAATTAATTGATGGCTTTATATACCAAATTGCCAGACAGAGTTACTAGCTTGGAGCTAGAATTAAAGCAGACAAAGCAGATATATGGTGCTACTTATACAAAACTGATAAAAAAGGTGAAGAAGTTAGAGTAAAAAGTCAAGTCCAGCCAAGCTAAAAGAAAGGCAAACATAGTGGAATCTGATGATGAAGAATCTAATGATGAAGATGATTTGGAGGATCCTTCCAAACAAGGGAGGAAAATTGATGACATTGATCAAGATCCAAACATCACATTGGTACAAGATGATGGTGAAACTCAGGGGAGGTATGAGCAAGATATGGGGTTTGAAGATACTGCTAAGGAAGTACCTACAGGTCAAGAAGATGTTAGTACTGCTGAACAAGTTAGTACTGCTGGTGCATCAGTTAGTTCTGCCAGCCCTACAAGTCTTTACATCAGAAGAAGTGCATGAAAGGATCAGGGAAAAAGCATCATGCCAGAGTCTAAGCAACCAAGAAAGGTCAAGAAGAGAGTTCAAGTTCAATTGAGTATTGATGAGGAAATGGCTCAGAGGGTACATGATGAAGAACAAGCAAAATTAAAAAAAAATATATGTATTGCAAAATTTCTGGAAGAACAAAAGCTTGCAAGAGAAATAGCTGAAGATGAAGAAGCACAGATGAAAGCTGATTAACTTTTAGCTCAGAAGATGTATGAAGAAGAAAGGACAAGTCTCAATGAAGAAGAAAGAGAGAATGCACTTCAAGAGTTACTGGCTGAGATTAGAAAGAATCAAAATGCAAAAAGGGCTGAAGTAAGACAGAGTAAACCACCAACAAGAGCAAAAAAATTGAAGTATATGATTGCCTATTTGAAGAATCAAGACCATTGGACTGCTAGTCAACTTGTAGGCAGATCATATGAAGAGATTGAAGACTTGTACAGTAAGGCTTACAAGAGGGTTCAAGATTTTTTTCCTTTGGAAACTGAAGAAGAGAGCAGAACAGTTAAGAGAGTAGGAATATCCTTGGAATCAGAGTCTTCAAAGAAACTAAAAGTCAGTGAAGACTTACATACCTACAGTAGAAGAGATGGAAGAAGATTTGACTGAAGAAAGGCTACAACAGATGATGATCATTGTTCAAGAAGAAGGAATGAATGTTGAAGCTCTACAGACCAAGTATCCTATTATAGATTGGGAGATTCAAGATGATGGACTGATAAAGAGTTTAAAGATCATCAGGATTGGTAATCACATTGAAGTGTATCAACACTTTGATGATATGCTCAAAGTATTTGACAGAGAAGACCTAGTAATGCTTTGGGAGTTAGTCAAAGAAAGATTCAACTCAACTGAGCCTACAGATGATAAAGACAAGATGTTATGGGTAGAGTTGAAGAGAATTTTTGAGCTAGATGAAGATGATGAGATACGTTTGTTTCGGGCGGGCAATCAAGGTTTAAAATGGACTTTTTACAACTCATGTTCAGTTCATCATGTGTCTACAAAAGATGGAACAAATATCTACATGCTGGTGGAGAAAGACTACCCACTATCAAGGGGAACACTTACATTGATGTTGGCAGCAAAACTTTTGGTGGATGAGCATACAGAGATGGCAAGAGAACTTCTGAGGAAGATTTTTATGCATGCTAAAAGACCAGGAAGATGAAGTGTTTGGAATAATCCTCTCAAAATCAAAGATTTAATTCAAGAAACTTGATGATTTGGAGGTAAATCACAAGTTTAGGGGAGGATTGTTGGGAATTAGTGTATTCATACTTAGTACTGCCAAGCCAAGACTTAAGACTGTTCAAGATTAACACTGCCAATACTAACCAGTTAGTACTGCTAGAAGGAAGATTGTACTACTAAAGTGATAAAACGTGTGAAGAGACATGTATTGAGTTATTCTGTGTATATTCTATTTAGTTAGAAAGATACGTATAAGTTTAATATTTTAGAAGATTTGAAGTTATCTTGTAAAGGACTCCTTAGTGTATAAAAGTAGGTCCTAGGTTATGATGTTTGATACGTCTTTTTGATATAGCTTCAAGATTGTAAACTGTAGTACTACACAGAGTACTCGTATTATTGATATAATATTGGAGCATTTTGGTGATATCATTGTTCATACGAAGTTTACTGTTTCATTGATATTGTTTACATTCTTCTAAGTATTAAAGAGTAGATTCCGCATACTCTTTAGTATTCACAAAGTTTCTAGTAAAAGCTCGTGTGTTTGGGAACTACAAACTTGTTTCCACATCTTCGAGGTCCTTAATACTCATTTATTGATCGAGTCTTGTATCCATTGAGTCAATCAATCGTCTCTGCCCTCTCTCAATGTAAATCATCATCTTAGTTGGAAAATGATCACGATAATATCACCTATTATGATGTGACATCAAGTGATAATG
Source organism: Artemisia tridentata subsp. tridentata (assembly GCA_021014915.2). NCBI lineage: Eukaryota > Viridiplantae > Streptophyta > Magnoliopsida > Asterales > Asteraceae > Artemisia > Artemisia tridentata. The sequence continues at coordinate 197,132,684 of CP139508.1, read as the reverse complement.
ATGAATAGTAGTTCAAGACGATATTTGGGTTTATGCAACTAGGTAAATCAACATTTAGTGTATGGATTACAAACAATGGTTGATGGTAGATGTTTATGACTATGTGTACTTGAACTATGTGGTAGGATTATTAATCTTACTCAAATTATTGTAGTTTAGAAGTTTTACATGCTGCTTGCATGCTATTGTGTGTCTTTGAGTCCATACATTGCATGAGAACACAATTTGGGAAGTCATTTTGATTATTTTTGGGTTTAGTCCATCTATCCAGAATTTTTGTCCATTTTTTGAGTTTTCTTGGAGAGGCAGATCCTTTATAAGGGATCCTTCATTGTTACTAAAGGATCCTTAGCTTGCCAAAAGTGTCCAGCCCAACTTCTATACCGGACGGATCTGCGGATCCTCCGCCAAGCATCATATTTTCAAATCTTCTTTTTTTCATTTTAACTTTTATCAAATTTCACACATTTTCATAATCCTCCTCCTTAATCTCTAGGATAAAACATTAAATCCACTATGTTAACATCAAGAAACACCTTCGGGAGGTCGAGGTTGATCGAAATACATGATTAGTTCTAGAGAGAGAAAGTAGAGAGAGAAAGGTGAAAGAAAAGTGTTTATTAAAATTGAATAAATGAAATGAAGCTACACTATTTTCCCAGACCCCTCATGGAGAGTCATGAGGGGTATTTATAGGCTCCTAACATCACTAGTTTATCCCGTGTACATTATTAGTCCCTGTGGGTGCAACTATATAACTTATCTAGTCCAATTCACGTGTAAGAGGTTATCTTCATAAAATAGCAAGGCTAACAATCTCCCTCCAAGATAGCATCATACGTGAATGGTTACGATGAGACATATAAATACATAAAGAAAGTAAATTACAATAATAATTAACAATGTTGATGTTGTTGAAGTGCAGTCTCTGTAGTCTAGGTACTGAGGATGACTTGAAGTTCTCTCTTTCGACGATCTCAGCATTTGATCTTTGGCGCTTACGACACTGATCCTTGTAGCTCTGAACTTTAACTATAATGGTCTAGTTAGGTTATTACTCCCTCCTAACTGGTGAGCCTTTTTCTTTTATATGCTCCCTCATGAACTGACATCCTTCTTTCATAAAATCTCTTTAGTCTTCAAATCACACAACAGAACAAGCAACCTATAAAGTAGACACTAGACTGTAGCACAATGGTTATCGTTCGGGGAGCATCATATCAACATAACTCACATAGTATTGCATCTAAGTTGGTAAATAAGCCCCGATGTACACATTATTGGTACCTCTTCGGTTTTGGATTAAGCACAGTTCCATCAATCAACCAAATCATGGAAGAAGAAACACTACTTATCCCTTCATGTACTTCTCCCACCCGATGGTTGCGAGTTATTGGAATCATCATAATGTTGTGTATATGCCGAAGGATCAACTTGTATTGGAAGCAATATTAAGGCCATAGCCTGTGTAAGCACATTTTCCTTGAGAATATGTCAAAAAAATATAACTATCTTTTTCTACAATCTCATCTCTTCTCTTTAACCTATAAGTGACCTCTTCAAATTCCAAACAGCTAGCAATGACCACTTTATGGAGACAACCCAATATAACCAATCTGAAAATGAAATAAACACCCCAATATTGTGACTTAATGCTTGTGCTAATGATAATTGTGACTTGGAACCTATACTGAGCACTACAACGTAACTCCTTAAATATGAGGTACATATTGGATAAATGCCCATACAAGTTATCTTGAGTCATGCAACCAACCAACCAACGTCTCTAAGATAAATAAGTACACCCGTGAAATGTTACTTCAATCCCAAATAAGAAATATCATACAAAAACTCCGTAGTCACAAAAATACGATACTAGCCGTTGTCATTTGATTGTGATTCTTGATTAGGATCTTTTAAGATATACGTGGTTTGTGTTTGAAGTAGGATAAATTGGTGTTAAGATGATGAAATGATGAAACGAATCATGTTTGATAAGTGTAATCGAATCATGTTCTATTAAGTGTAGACCAATAATATCCAATGTGTTTTTGGTGAATACTAACTTGGAGAATTCTGAAATTCCTTAATTAGAGGATTCCTTACTTGGAGGATTTCATTACTCGGAGGATTTCCTTACTCGGAGTATTTCCTTACTCGGAGGATTCCTTACTCGGTAAATTTCCTTATTCGGTTCCTTACTCGGAGAATTTCCTTACTCAGAGGATTTCCTTACTCGGAGTATTTCCTTACACGGAGGATTCCTTACTCAGTAAATTTCCTTACTCGGAGAATTTCTTTACTCGGTTCCTTACTCGGAGGAATGCAGTGCTAAGTAGGAAAAATTCAAACCCTTACTCGGAAATCTTCAAAAAAAAAAAAATTCTTACTCGGAGAAATTCATAAAAATACGCACTTTTTCCGGAAAAAACACCAAAAATCACATTTTTTCACCACAAAACACCACGATTCGCCCCCGGTTAGCTTTGGTACCACTTGTTAACATCAAGAAACACCTTCGGGAGGTCGAGGTTGATCGAAATACATGATTAGTTCTAGAGAGAAAAAGTAGAGAGAGAAAAGTGAAAGAAAAGTGTGTATTAAAATTGAATAAATGAAATGAATATACACCATTTTCCCACACCCCTCATGGAGAGTCATGAGGGGTATTTATAGGCTCCTAACATCACTAGTTTACCCCGTATACATTATTAGTCCTGCGGGTGCAACTGTGACAAATGGTAATTTTCACGTTGTTAATTAATAACAAATAGTTATTTATTATTTTTTTAAGCTGAGCATTTCTATGCGCGTTTGCATGTTTCTGACTATTTTTGAGCATTTTTGGGAGCTATCCCGCATACTGTAGCTTACAGTCACTGCAGAAAAAGTTTATTTTTGTCAGTAAGCATAAATTATTCCATTTCTGATAGTTACTGACAAGTTTTGTAATTTACTGAGAGCTTTCTCGTAATTTCTGAAAAAGCAACCGCACACGCGTACCGACAGCACAGTATATATGGTAGCAGTAAAAAAAAATGCATTTTTGAGTTAATAATGATATTTTATTATTTTCCTGACGGAAACGTCAATAAAAACTTTATTTTGCATATACGTGTCAAAAAAAGTCGAACCGTGACTTTACGGTAACTATTTAAGCTTAAACCGACACACGATACACCAACGAGGATCAAAATACCTCTTCCCCCTCTTTGTTTTGTCCCCTAGCCGGCCATGATAGCCCTCCCACATGTGTGGACAAAAATCTCACCACTAAGTGGGATATTATGTTTATAAATTATGCATGTTTCCCTAAATGACACACAAACAAATATACTTATCTACATTTGCTCTCAAACAATACCTAGATCATTTTTCTTCATTACAACTCACAGCCACACATAAAATTTCAAGATCCACAAGTTTTTGTTGAAGTTCAGGCTAATCGGGGTGTACTTTCAAGAGTTTTGGGTTAAACGGAACGTATTGTGGGTAAATTTGGAGCATTTTGGGTTGTTCTTTGTTCCTCCTAGCCTTGATAAAACACCATCTTTGTAAGGAAACATCAAAAATTTTCTCATCTTGTTCAATTCATGATCATTGGATGTCTAATGATATCACCAAATTCTAAATGTGTATGTTTTGCTAAAATGAAAAAGTTAGGGTTTGATTATATATATATATACATATGCTCGACATTTTTTAGAGTTTTGTACAAATTAATGTATTTCTTGCTTGTGTGGTAAATCTTGTTGCTTGTGCTACTAATTTGGTGATATGAAAGTGATTAATACTAATTACGCGAGTTTAAGACGATATATACACTTTTAGGAGTTTATATATAAATCGGCTACAATTAAAAATACACAATCATTGGGGTTTTGAAAAACATAAAATTTTGGCTCAAGTGGTGAAATGGTGGAATTTATGCTTAAAAAAAACTTATTATTAATAACTTATTGTATAAGCCATAACGAATTGTGTTTAACCCGTAAAAAATGCAATTTTTGGTCGAATGGTACTATTTGGGTCGAATATATTGAGTTTTGATTAAGTTTGAATTTTTAGCTTAATAACTTATTTATAAGCACTTAATTGGTTTAATTTAATTTCGACACGTAATTAATTTCACTAACAAAGAAAATGGACTTGATTTAATATTTTGGGCCATAGGGGTGTTCGTTGACTGTTGGGCCGAGCCCAATAAGAAAACTAACATCTTTGACTTTTTGACCAAACGCGATAACGAACGTGTTAAATTGATTTTTAGAAACGTAACGATATATATATCGTAACCTAAAAAGGTGAAATAGTTTTTGGGCTAAAAATTGGACAATTGGGCTTAAAATGGATTTCGGCCCAATAAACATGTCGAGTGACAAAAATGAGTTTTGAAATATTTTTCGACCCACTATAAATATTTTTACTCAACGATACGATATATATAAATTAAAACTATTTTGGACTTGTTTTGGACGCGTTAGTCTCATAAAGGGTAATAAATGGAATTTTGGCCAAATCTTTATAAATGTTGACTTTTGAAAGTATATTGACCAAGCGTTGACTTCTGTGTCGAAACTTATAATATATGGGCAACGTAACGATAACTATACTTATGACGATAAATATACTTATAACGACTAATGCATATATTACGGACTAACTTTGCAAATATAGTTAACGATACGAGTTATTTGAGGAAATTGCAATACTTGGGGAAAATGGAAACGTTTGGATAAACGAATGAGTCATGCTCGATTTTCCTAAATTTTCAGCACTTAGAGTATTTTGACAAAAATACTTATACTTACTTAGTCTTCTAAATACTTAACATTTTATTTCAAATTTCTTATAATTAAAATTATATTATAAATAATAAACAATATTTATAATATAATATTCCTCCACTAACACTATTATTATATTAATTTCTCAAAATCTATTTAATTAATTATAAATCTAAATTAATTAAATACATAATTACTAAACTTTACTTAATATATATATATATATATATATATATATATATATATATATATATATATATATATATATATATATATATATATATATATATATATATATTACTAACGCAATTACTTCCGTCGCACGTATATTCACCATATATTTTCACCAAGAGCCATCACCAAAGAGTTACATACGATAAATCATTTTGAAAAATATTTTACCACACAGGAAGCAAGAAATATACGAGCACTGGTCACACGTAAACTTTTCAATTGAATTAAGACATATAAGACACGAATATTTCGCTAAGACTTAACATACTGATTTAGGTCGCGTGTCGGAGCGGTTGCACTGTTTTGTTGATTGATTAGCAGGTTGCTATTGTTTTAAGGTGAGTTTATAGCCCCATATTTTTATACGTTTTGTTTATCCAACCTTAGGGTGAGAAACATGCAAAACTGTTTTCATGGACCAAAAATGGATTTTGCTTTTATACACACTTGTATGCAGAAACCTAAGTTTAGCTGAATCCCATTGCGCCCACTATTATCAATCGTCAATTCCCGCTGGGAAACCGTATGATATAAATAGATCTATTGGGGATGACACCCCCGTTCGGTTGGCTCGGCATAGTCAATGCGAACGTATACCATATGAAATTTTGGCCGAGTGTCTGGGGATTAACACTCGCGGGCACCCTTTATTTACTAATGCCAGCTTGACATGCTGTTTGTCTAGTTTGGTTAGATGAGGCTTAGTGTTTGTATAGTAGGATAGTGTGTTATTACTGAATTGTTTGCTGAATATTGCTATGGTCCATATGTGCTTAATTACTTTAAACCTATGAACTCACCAGCGTTAGCTGACTTTTAGCATGTTTTTCTCAGGAAACTGAGGTGTGTTTTACTGAAGGCAGGGCATGGCGACGGTCATTATAATTGATGGAAATGTTTTTATTGTTGTGTTAACTCTGAAATTTGGACCGCTTTGTTAAATGGGCTACATTTTATTTGAAATGACTTTTATGTAAGACAATATGACCTTAAATATGTAATGTATTTTAAAACGGATTTTTAATCCGTTCTCTATATCTTGTGTTGTGATTATCGATTTAGTAGCACCCAAAGTGTATGTTTCCGCAATAATATGATTTTGGGGGTGTTACAGATTGGTATTCAAAGCTTAGGTTATAGAGAACTAGGTTTATAAAAACCTTAAACTATAACCGATTTATGAAAAACTTTTCCTTATGACCGCCAGATGCCTGCCAGCTTAGCTTGCTATGATTTGAGAGTTATTTGCTTTATTTGATTAAGTGTTATGCTATGCTATTTGAGTATTTTATTAAGCATATATGATATAAGTATTTTCTATATACTTACATGTGTCGCACCATATTTTTCACAGACTATGTCTCTCCCTTCCAATGCACGTACCTCATTATGGTCACACTAAACGTTTTGTCACACATTATTTAAGCGTAGCCAAAATCCAGTACATATGGTCACGTAACTTAATATGTGTGTTTAAAGTTTAGTTGTGTTAGCTTGCCAAAATATAATTTGTATAGTCACATTTACTTCTAGCATGATCATGTGACTATATGCCTTTACAATAGCCACAACATATCACAAATGTGTGAGTAAATTATGTTTATGGCCACATTTAAGGTGATTATATGTGACCAATATGTTCATAACAGTCACATCGTGAAGTATTCATGTGGCTATTATTTAGAGCAAAATGTGAAATCGGTTATCATTAAATTTCATGCTTTGTGCGACTAAATATTAAAAAAGGCCACACAAACATAAAATTCATGTGGCCATTGGATGAACAATAGTCACAAAAATACACATTTCTTCACTTTAAATAGCATATGGTCACACTTATTAACACTTTTGGTCACGTAACTTAATATGTGTGTTTAAAGTTTAGTTTGTGTTAGCTTGCTAAAAACTAATGTGTATAGTCACATCTTCTTCTAGAACGATCATGTGACTATATGCCTTTACTAAACCACAGCATATCATAAATGTGTGACTAAATTATGTTAATAAAAAATAACAAGAAAATAAAATAGGATGTTACACCCCAGCAAGAATCGAACCCGCGACCTCCCTTACGAAAGTCAAGCGGGTTACCATCTTGCCAGAGTAACCTATTCGTTAACGTAATCACTACTACAAAAAAGTCCATAGAGACTGGTTAGAATAGCTTATAGAAACTGGTTTTCTAACCACTCTCTGTGAGGGGGTATCTCTTTGACTGAAACACATATAAACTGTTTATGTAACTGGTTCCTTTTTAGAGCAGTGTGACTAGTTTTATTATAAGAACCAGTTTCGATTATAGAGTTGTACAGGTATCATAAATGAGAACTCCCATCAGAAAGAACCAGTTTCTATATATAGTTGAATCAATACCTATAAATTTCTAATTTTTCTTTTTTTGCTTTTATTGATATGTAATTCTGATAGGGATCTAATTCAGTACCATGAAATTCAAAAGTCAATAAATAACATCCATTCAAATAATATAATCCAATACAATAATATCTTCTCAAATATTATAAATCATATCCAAATACACAATCAAGCATCTATGTCCATATAGCACCTACAATGTAACAAACTATTAATATACATTGTGTCACCGCATTTCATCTCTTTTTTTAGACTTGAACACCAATACAACTTTATATGCGCTTGTTCCACATCTATATCCAACTTGTCAAATGGCAATGAATCAATGTATCAAACCTGTATGCAAAGTCAATAAAAACATCAGGAACAAGAAGTAACGACTTAATTGTTACGATAAGAAAGCGATACTAATTTTTTGTTACCAAAAAAAAATCCTTACCAATGGCATCTCAGATAGTTGTTTAAATACCTTTTGCATCATTTTCTATCTCTCACATACGAACCATTCTAAATGAGCTGCTGCAAGATCAATGCATCTACATACAAGTGAACAAAATAAGTTGTACTGTAAACGACACAGTTTATCTTGAATACATACAGAAAAATGGTTTCATATCACCTCTTGACATTATCACATAAACATATACTCCATAAGTCATACTAAATAACTTTATAAATCAATAATATAAGCAGTCATGACTCATGAACAACCTTTACGTGTCACTGTCATGCCATTTCTCAACCCAAATTGGCGCTTATAACTTTAAGTTTAAATGGAACTGTCACAAATTCACCATTTCCTATGTTACTTAAGAGTTGAGTAGCTTGGTATCCTACTCATATCAATTCAACAAATGTTGCCACCACAAATTAGTAAATGGGTTTTAATTGGCTAAAATTGAGTGCTTTACCCACAAACTTAAACATAAACAACGTTGCCAAAAGGATTATACCTACTTTGAACATGATACGGCTGAATTTTACTTCACATGACAAACAAGTAATTAAAAACCAAAATTTACTTGCCACAAACTACATATATATTTAGTACTCGAGCTCTTACTTGGTTTGTCATCACTATGGGTATTCGTAACTCTTCAACAAGTGATCTGCATTGTAAATTAAAAAAGAGAGAGAAAGAAAGTCAATAGAATAGTTCAACATAAGATTAGTTTTACAACAAATTAATTATTTGAATATTATGTTATTCAAATAATTACTTTGTGATGCGTGGTTTTGCAACCTTACAACAGGTTTTACCTCTTGAGGGATCTCAAGAGGCTTACAACCCCACCAGGCAGTGTACTTGACCGATGTAGTATAGTGTAGTGGTAAGTACGGGGGATTGATCGTTCTCCACAGGGAATAGTGTTCGTTAGGTATGAAAAACTACTCTAATAGGTTTAAGGGTGAGAGAAGATTCTTTTTATGTTTTTATAATTTTTTATGAAAGCAAGTAAAATCTCGGGTTTGAAAGAGTGGGCGGAATTAGTTGCTAGTCAACTAACCCAAGTTACTACGAATGCAAATAAAATAAAATAACAGAAAATGAAAATGTGGTGAAACTTATGTGGAGAGAAATGTGTTTACTTAGATTTCCTTACTCCCTAACTATCTTTTACCGATTAATTAGTGTGTATTAGTTGCGTGGATGACGGGTGTATTCCTTAATACCAATCGTGGGGTGGCGTACGTACTTCCCCAACTCTACAAGCTCCTACTTCACTCCTATGTCGAGCCGGCTAGGAAGCTCCTAACATGGGATCACTAGAATTCGCTCATGCATTAAATACAACCATAAAAACCTTAGTACGCATTGGTTCATGTTTCTTAAGACGTTCAAGCAAGTTACCGAATAGGAAGTTAGCCAGTTTTCTTAAGCCTAACATAGATGAACAATCATCCAATACAATTAATAACACACTAATAACCAACAATCAATAGCTAGGTTTCATTAGATCTAAGCAAACACAAGATAAATCTAGCCTAGCATGTTAAACAAAAGACAAGAACAAGATAGAATCAAACAACACATAGACATATTGAATGATTAATTGATAACTTATCTTCAATGTAACATGGAAGATCTCAAGGCAAAAAGCCTTGAAAAAGCTGCTAAATTCGTCTTAGGGTTTCCTCCCAAAATTACACACAAAAGTTCCACACTAATGACAAAAAATTGCAAAATTATATATAGAGATTAAGGGCTGACGGCGTCACGTTGTAGATTCTGACGCCGTCACCTCGCCGCTTTTAGGGTTCCCGGATGGCCTTCCTGACGCCGTCCCTCTTTAGACCTCCAAAATCCATTTTGGCTTATCAAGGCTTGACGCCGTCAGATTATGGCTTGACGCCGTCCCTCTTTAAATTAAGCCGTGACGACCTTGTTCACTTCAAAGGGTGACGCCGTCAGATTTTTCATGCAAAATTCTCTGGCTTATCATGAGTAATTTTCATATCCACCTTTTTCTTGCCAAGCCATGACGCCGTCCAGGGCAATATCTAACGCCGTCAAAGGTACTTTTTAGCCGATTTTGAGACTTTGTCGTTTTCTTCACTTTTATGCTCCAAAAACGTCCAAAATGCTTCCTTTTCCAGATTTCTTCTCCAAAGTACCTAAAATGACAAAAGGAACGATTTAGGGCAATATTTGATCAAATAAATACGATTTAGGGCTTAAATGACCCCCTAAAAGCGGTACACTTTTTGCTTCATCAAATACCCTTACACTTGAGATTTGCTTGTCCTCAAGCAAATGCGCTTTTATTCTAATCAAAATACAAGTTAGGGGTCATTTAATACTAATATAAAAGTAATTACAACAAATAATCGTTCCACTTTAATCATAATAAGCACGGAGATTACATACTAGCACCTCACAAGTAGTGTTTAGATACTCACATCTCTCAGGTGTCATCAAAATAAATCTCATAAATGAAAACGGATAATATCTCTCACTACCTGTCATAGCAAATAGATTACCATAGGCTTGGGAAAGGATCAAAAACCTCCTCCACTAGGCGTAAGCACCTAAGATAAACTATCAAAGAGGGCTTTTACATGGGTTATAACGTTAGGTGTAGGGAAAAGGAAAACACGGTTTTATTGGATAAGGGATATTTTACTGGTGGCGAGTTAAAGATCTTGATCAATTACATGTACTATACAATGTTGCTAAGCCAAGACTCGACTCAATCTTAAGCTAAAAATAAAATAACAAAAACATAAAACAAACATAAAATGAAACGGGATGGTAGTCCGTATGTTTTTTCTACTTTTCTTTTTCTCATTTTTTTGTATTTTTCTTGATTTTTTTTTTTTTTTTTTTTTTTTTTTTTTTTATTTTTTTTATTTTTATACACTCTTGCCCTACCATCCAAAATAATACATCATAGGGGCGTTGCATTCCCCTTACACTTGAACTTTTACATAACTTTACAAACAACTATTCTAATGACTCGAATTAAGATAATCGAAAAACTTGGAGTACTTTTAAAATATTTAGCACATATGGGGGTAATAAATGATGTTCTTCCCCATTACTCCATTACACTAGTACTTTGCCCATGAGTCCCAATCGTCCCAAAACAATATGTACAAGGATATGACTCGACTTAGCAACCATGTAATCAACTAGATAATTAACTTGGGTTTAAACAAATGTTGTAACAATAATGCACAAAAAATGAGTGCATACAAGGTAGGCTAAGGCGATTTGGGTGTACATTTTAGTGGGGTGTAACAAATTCTTCCTTTAAGTAAAATGCTTAAAGGTTGAAATGAAAAGATAGGCTCTGAGGGGTGTACTAGGGGTATCGTGTACTAAAAATGAGTACAACGCAAAGGGTGTGGGAGAATTACTTGACCAATGTAGCCAAAGTAATTATAACAAAAACACAGGTGTAAAACAATGGGTTAATCCTAATGCCTCTTATCATGTAGTAAATCTAACTACACGAATGTAGTCTCACTTGTGGCCTCGGAATGGTCCTAACGCAAGTTCTAGAATCTAAGTGCTACCGGTACACACATCATAGCATAAATGCTTTTCCTACCAATTCTAGGGGCGAACCTCACATATTTGGGGTGGAAAATTTTTTAGTGGTACGGTTTTTGTGCTAGTCATATAACTCCTATCCATGAGACGCTCATTAAGATCAAAGTTTCACTCCTAAATGTTGTAAAAAATTTTAAATTTGGCACTAAAATTGCCCTAACAAGTATTTATCTCAGTTTTATTACACATCTACTATTAAACAAACAAAAATCAAGCATAATAGCATTCTCTAATCGTACTTTTACCCCCCTTACACTTAAGATGAACATTGTCCCCAATGTTCAAATAACAAAATGTAAAAGTATAAAGTAAAAGAATGAAATCAAATACTCCCCTGATTCGCTCGGTGGATAATGTGGTAACACGGTTAGATCTTCTTCCAAGGTAATGATGAAGCTCCATGACTAATGCATCGCCATAAGCTTGATCCAACAAACATTTCCTTGTCCAAAATAACCTGTTAAACCTGAGAAAACAAACACGAAAACCTGCATAACATCGGCGGGATAAACTCTATATATAAGGATATAATGCTTGTGGAATGATAATTTTGCAGATTCCTGGAGATTATAAGTTAGAGATTTAATAAAAACTTTTTATGAAAACAAAACTTTCAAAAATTTTCAGAAAATTAAACCTGACGCCGTCAGGTTGTAAAGCCTGACGCCGTCAGAAATGATCTGACAGAATTCTTATGTTAAGTTTCCGAAAATTTTTGGAAAAACCTATACCTTACTTCCTGGAAATCCTGCAAAACATCATTATGACTCGATACAAGCATTTGACTCAAACAAATACTAATATGTATGTTAATTTATTATTATTACGATTCATGTTCATTTGTTCTAATAAACCGATTTGGATTTCCCTTACACTTAACTTTTGCAAAATACCTTTATATGTAGTTAAGACGAAGTTAAAAACAAGATAAAGCATTTTCACAAATTAGTTTTGAACATGAATCAATAATAATAAAAATTAAACATACATACGGAAGCAAATAAAATCAAACAAACAATTAAATAAACACACAAAGCAAATAAAGCTTGGGTTGCCTCCCAAGAAGCGCTTGTTTTTGTTCGAGTCACGAGCCTGACTCTACCCTTATTTAACGGAAATAGGGGAGGTTTTCCCTACACTTAGGATTAAGTGTGGGTGAAAGTAGCGATACACACCCTTAGGGTGGAAATATGCCATGTGAGGAAAGAGTGACGGGTGAATTATATGCTCAAAGGTGCGGGATCCTATCATCATAACCTTACCTAATTCAATTGGGTTAGTGGGCGGATTAAGATTTTCTCCTAGAAAGGGATCATCTTCTATCAACTTCGAGAGACTCCAAGTTAAGAATCCACTTTGACCTAATAAACCCGGTTTAAACCCATAATGTTTCTTGTGATCAATCATAAATGGGTGATGTAAGTATGTAAGGTCATGGTTCACTCCTATGTTAGCTTCCTCTCTACAAGGCCTAGAGTCTACTACCTTAATCTTAACATTACCCGGACTACATGGTTTGATGGGTGGATCGGGACCTAATTCAATTCCTAAGTTCACATCTAAGGATGGAAGATTAGGTAACGGTTTTGGTTGAGGCTCCGGTTCATCAAAACTAGGAACTTCCATAGAACTAAAAGAAAGGTTATGACTACAAGTATTCAAACCTATTTCTTCTAGTTTTGTTTCTTCCAAAGGTTCTACTTCAATTGGGGTTCCTATAGTCCCTTCTACTTCTTCCGGGTAAGTCACGGGCGGTGTGTATGCCTCGAATGATGGTAGGACTTGTGGGGTACTTTGTAGGTTTGTGTTATTTACCTCATCCTTCCTTGTCTCTATATCAATTATATCCACATCATGTGTTTTAGTAGAATCTAACCCAAACATGTTCCTAAGTATCTCAAATCCTTCTCTAGCCATTTCAAGTTCTAAGTCCGATTCATAAGAATCTTCCCCGATAACATGATTACTATGTTCAATTTGCCTAAAGGATTCATCATGTGTTCCTTGAGATTCAAAGTCATTGATCATAAAACCTAGGTCTTTTTGCTCAATATGCTCATGTTCGGCTAAATCCTCCTCAATTGTTTCCTCAAGTTGTGATGTATACGAACCTATTAATTCATTAAACTTATGGTTCACGGTTAGGAGGCTTTCCTCAAATTTTTTCCAAAGGGTCTTATTAAAAGGAGTTGATCCTAACAATGATTGTTTAATAGAAGCCACACATGCACATAATTCATCAAACCTATCAAACTTTATACCCATCTCCTCTTGTATATATCTAAGATCACTTAAAAATTCTTTGGAACAACAGGAAGCAAATCTATCCGTGTAAAGTAATTGTTCCTCTATTGTTAATGATCTAAATGGAATTTCATCCGCCATGGTGACAAATGAAAATGGTTTTACAAACAAAGGGCACAAAGAAAAAGATAGACTAAAGAAATCTAATAAAAAGAAAAATAAAAATCTCACTAGAAAGGAATCTAGTGAGTAGACCTAATAAAATAAAAATTCAACCTAAACAATAACTATTCCCCGGCAACGGCGCCAAAAACTTGATGCGTGGTTTTGCAAACTTACGACAGGTTTTACCTCTCGAGGGATCTCAAGAGGCTTACAACCCCACCAGGCAGTGTACCTGACCGATGTAGTATAATGTAGTGGTAAGTACGAAGATTGATCGTTCTCCACAGGGAATAGTGTTCGTTAGGTATGAAAAACTACTCTAATAGGTCTAAGGGTGAGAGAAGATTCTTTTTATGTTTTTATAATTTTTTATGAAAGCAAGTAAAATCTCAGGTTTGAAAGAGTGGGCGGAATTAGTTGCTAGTCAACTAACCCAAGTTACTACGAATGCAAATAAAATAAAATAACAGAAAATGAAAATGTGGTGAAACTTATGTGGAGAGAAATGTGTTTACTTAGATTTCCTTACTCCCTAACTATCTTTTACCGATTAATTAGTGTGTATTAGTTGCATGGATGACGGGTGTATTCCTTAATACCAATCGTGGGGTGGCGTACGTAATTCCCCAACTCTACAAGCTCCTACTTCACTCCTATGTCGAGCCGGCTAGGAAGCTCCTAACATGGGATCACTAGAATTCGCTCATGCATTAAATACAACCATAAAAACCTTAGTACGCATTGGTTCATGTTTCTTAAGACGTTCAAGCAAGTTACCGAATAGGAAGTTAGCCAGTTTTCTTAAGCCTAACATAGATGAACAATCATCCAATACAATTAATAACACACTAATAACCAACAATCAATAGCTAGGTTTCATTAGATCTAAGCAAACACAAGATAAATCTAGCCTAGCATGTTAAACAAAAGACAAGAACAAGATAGAATCAAACAACACATAGACATATTGAATGATTAATTGATAACTTATCTTCAATGTAACATGGAAGATCTCAAGGAAAAAAGCCTTGAAAAAGCTGCTAAAATCGTCTTAGGGTTTCCTCCCAAAATTACACACAAAAGTTCCACACTAATGACAAAAAATTGCAAAATTATATATAGAGATTAAGGGCTGACGGCGTCACGTTGTAGATTCTGACGCCGTCACCTCGCCGCTTTTAGGGTTCCCGGATGGCCTTCCTGACGCCGTCCCTCTTTAGACCTCCAAAATCCGTTCTGGCTTATCAAGGCTTGACGCCGTCAGATTATGGCTTGACGCCGTCCCTCTTTAAATTAAGCCGTGACGACCTTGTTCACTTCAAAGGGTGACGCCATCAGATTTTTCATGCAAAATTCTCTGGCTTATCATGAGTAATTTTCATATCCACCTTTTTCTTGCCAAGCCATGACGCCGTCCAGGGCAATATCTAACGCCGTCAAAGGTACTTTTTAGCCGATTTTGAGACTTTGTCGTTTTCTTCACTTTTATGCTCCAAAAACGTCCAAAATGCTTCCTTTTCCAGATTTCTTCTCCAAAGTACCTAAAATGACAAAAGGAACGATTTAGGGCAATATTTGATCAAATAAATACGATTTAGGGCTTAAATGACCCCCTAAAAGCGGTACACTTTTCGCTTCATCACTTTGATAATTGCTACACTTGCATCTATTTTGATAAAATAAATACTGAGTGATTTGATTAGCAGTTCGAGACATTACTTGGTTTGTCATAACTATGGGCATTCGTAACTCTTCAACAAGTGATATGCAATGTAAATTAAAAAAAGAGAGAAACAAAGTCAATACAACAGTTTAACATCAGATTAGTTTTACAACGAAGGAACTGACAGAGGCGAGTCTCACTTGATAAGTGAAATATGCCAACCTAATGGATGTTTCTTTAGAGCTCCTTGTTCGTATTCCCTGAATAAATAATTTAATTGAAAAGGTATGATTGTGCTTGGGCATACATAGATAGCTAAAATAAGCATACTCATCTGGAAATAAGAGCAGCCATGCTATCAATGATTATCAACTTCACTTTATTATGAAATTGGTGAAGCTATGACTTTTTGCAAGTTGGGAAGAGGATACATGTAAAGCTTTAAGTTAAAGTCAAGCATATACATCTAATGTGCAACTTGTCTAATAACTTAAAATGATGAACATTTAGGAGTATGGTTTTGATAATATTGAAAAGTATGGTGTTTGGGAATCCATTGTTTTGTGTTACCCATCTACTAAAAATAAAAGACTGGATGATGGTGGTAAAGAAAGAGTCGGGGCCATCTTTTAAGTGTTAATTGGTCAAACTGTGGTTTTCATAGGAGGGGCTATTTTGACCTCAGAAATAAGTATGAGCCATGTGAATGCCTGAGTAAATCTAGATGTCTAACATTAAGAATATTAATATTCTTAGAAATATATTGATTAAATTGTTGAAAATAGATGATAACATGGACCAAAATATGAGGTTTTTCCTGAATATAGATAACATCAGTCATATACAGGGGTAGAATTCTACTTGTAGAGTGAACAAACAGATAGTTAAATGTACCGATCTAGTCATATAAGTATTTGATAACACCATCAATAAGTTATATGTTATAGTTGTGCATACCATAGTCGGAAATCCTGGACCCACCACTAGTCATATAAGTATTTGATAACACCATCAATAGACATTGCATAATAAGCTAAATTATATCCTAAAGTCAAGGTTGGAGATTTGGAAAAAGACTAGAAATCTCATTAGCCCTTGACCCACCTTTGCAATGACCCTAAAACTGCGCTGTGAAAACAACAAGCCCCGAACCACCTAATCGAATTACTTGACTCGAAACATGCCTGAACCTACGAACCAACACCTTCCACAACCAACCCGATCTACTACCATAACCCGTGAGAACAATGACCATTACCTAAAATATACCGAACTAATGTAAGAGTAAAAAGAAACTACGAAAAGAATGTGTGGAAATAATTACAAATATAAAAGCCGATGGCCGGAAGGATGTTGACGGCTGTTGTTGTTGAGATTAGGGTTACAAAAGATGTGTGAGAAAGAAATTAGTGGGTTGAAATTTAATAAATTAAAGATTGGAGACTAAAAACATATACTTATCATGAAGGGGAGATGGTTGAAATTCATGGAGGAAGTGGGAACTGAGATGGTAAAAGAAATTAGAGGGTTAGAGGGATATGCCAAATATTGAAAATTCGAGAAAATGGGGAGTTCAAAATTTTGGAAGGGAGATGCGCACCAAATGATGGCGCCTAAATTAAATTTTTGGAAATAATTATAGCATCAATTAGAGATAAACAATTCTAAGGTATCGATCATGGTGCAAGCCAAAGAGCCGCATGTGTATCATGTTATGCCACCTCAACATTTCACATATTCACTTTTTTTATCATTCGCATAACAAAATACCTTCTCACTAGTTACTCAAACCAAAACCCTATTTTTTGGTCCTATCATTTTATTTTCTTTTACATTCTTTTCAAACAAACTAATATTTCATTGATTAAAATAAAAATATAAATTACAATACGAAAATAAAAGTAAACAAAAACGCAAAAAATAAATTCCTAAAAAAAAAAGAAAAAAAAAAAGAAGAAGTTGACGACTACATATCAGGTCCATATTTTTCTTAGGTTTGTTTTTTCGCATGTTGATGATAAAGGCATCCTCCTCGGCTAACCCTCGGTGCTAGTGTTGAGAAACCTTATTTCCTCCAACATCATTATGGCCACGTCCTTTGATTTTGTCTCCATCTATACTTGACACGTGTGTTTGTTAGAATTTTTTGATAAACGTTATGTAAGTGTAGCAATTATCAAAGTAATTATTTGAATAACATAATCTCGGATCTCTATTATTTATAGTATTTATGATGGATTTTAGTTTTTTCTCATTTCAGTAAATTGATGGCGTTCTCGGTAATTATAGGTCTGTTAGGAAAAAAAGCCATTATGAATTTGGAAAAAGTACCGGTGTTTATCTAAACAACTAATGTTTATCATAGAAAAACGTAGAGACTGGTCCCTTCAAAACATACAGTGTCTTTGATTTTGTGCAGAGACTGGTTTCTTATAACATAACCAGTTTTATTGCGATTTGAATTAAAGAGACCGATTTGTTTGAAAAAAAGGGTTTGTATGCTTCCCATGCTCCCTACTTTTTAACTATAGAAACTAGTTTATTTGGTTTAAAGGGTAAAATATCATAACGGTTTAAACCTTTTTCGTTCATTTTTTTTCTTCTTGATTTTGACCGTTTTTGTACGTCTGGGAATGTTTTTGTCCATTGTCTAACATTTTCTTAAAAAAAACGTATGAAGGCGTACAAAATGTACGAAAGCGAACACAACGTAGAAAAAAAAGAAAAAAGGAGAAGGACGAATGAAAACGAAAAAATCATACAAGAATGTACGAAAACGTAATAAACGTTTCATAACATTTTAATACGGAGGAAAACGTTCAAAAAAGCTTGAAAACATATGAAAATGAGCGAAAATTCTCGAAAATGTTCAAAAATGGATGAAATCGGTCAAAACGGTCGAAATCAGTCAAAATCGGTCGAACATGGTCGCAATCGATCGTAGTCGGTCTAAAACGGTCTAAATCTGTAGAAATATGTCAAAAATTGGTCGAAAACGAGTGAAAACGGTAAAAAGGGACGAAAACCGTTACAAACGGATGAAAACGTAAAA
Source organism: Artemisia tridentata subsp. tridentata (assembly GCA_021014915.2). NCBI lineage: Eukaryota > Viridiplantae > Streptophyta > Magnoliopsida > Asterales > Asteraceae > Artemisia > Artemisia tridentata. The sequence goes on along the minus strand of CP139508.1, from coordinate 197,114,109 downwards.
AAATAATTACAAAACGTATAAAAATGTTGTATAGTATTTGTCTTAGTTTACAAAACCTAATGCACATGACCCATGACCCATGTGAATTAGCCATTATCACCGGTCATGCATGGGTTCCATTGCACCATAAGCCACTACAACCCAATGCACATGACCCATGACCCATGTTAATTACCCATTGTCGATCACCAGTCATGTATTTTCGATAACATGACACTATAAGCTACTACAACCTAATGCAAATGACCCATTACCTATGTTAATTACCAATTGGCAACAATCATGGATGTGTCGTAACATGACACTCTAAGCAACTATAACCCAATGCATATGACCCATATAATGTCAAATACCCATTAATGAATGTGACAAGTGATAACCTAATGCACATGACCCATGACCCATGTGAATTAGCCATTATCACCGGTCATGCATGGGTTGCACCGGCTTGGTAGGTGTATAGTTATAGTGTGAAGGTTATATGAATTGTATTTGAAGTTATTAAAGGTGGTCATGCATGGGTTGCACCGGATTGGTAGGTGTATACCGTTTGTCACAGACACTAAAAAGCAAGTATCCAGGGACCTCCTGATCATGTTATCCGAGATCGAGAAAGTTTGAACTCGGCTTGATCTTGACTCGAAAAGCTCGATTTATTTGTAAAGATGTGTTTTCTCACACAAATTAAAATTGAAATATAACCTAAGAATCGAATTCGGTTCGACTTCAGCTCGAAAAGCTCGATACATTCATAAATAAGTATTTACACTTAGTACACTTACATACAAAATATATAAAAAAACATATGCTATATCACTTACAAGCTCAAAAACTCAAAAATAACTCGAGTCAAACTTATAAAGGGTTGAGCTCAACTCATTAAAAATTTCGAGTTCATTTGATAGGCTTGAGCTTGAGCTCAAAGCTCGATAAGAATCAGCTCGAACGAACTCTAGTTACTCGACAAAAGCTCAAATCACTCACGCATTATCCTTACCTATTTTACTTTAACAAAAAAAACCCCTATCTTTTCCCCAAAATTTCAATCTCCCGCTCATGATCCCGCCCCTTTTTACTCCAAAATCAAAACCCTAACACTAATTTGGAAAACTAGAAGGGGGGGGGGGGTTGAATAGTTTTACGTCTTTTTAATTTTATTATGAAAACTTTGTTTCCTTTTAAAATCTTAGATTCAATTTTATGCGAAAGATAATACTTGAACAATAATGTTGATTGTATGTGTATCCTTTTAGATTTGTTATAAAAGTTTTCTTTTTATGAATGGAGTTTTAAATTGATCTTTATGTGAAATCAACTTCTAATTAATACTAATAGATATATATGCCTATATGTATGAAAGTAATGACGATATAAAGAAATAAGTAAGAGATGGAAAGATCAAACCGAGACACGAGGGATTTATAGTGGTTCGGCTACAAGGACACCTTCCTTGCCCTACTCCACTCCCCGAGCACACCTTGCTCGATAGTTTTCTTCACTACTTCAACAAGCTCCCTTATGGCGGAGAAAACCTTACACAACTTTGGCTTACACGGGTTTAACGACACAAAGCTAAATGTCGAGTTCTAATTGTAGCTAGAACCAATCTCACGACTTCAATCACAACTTGTTCACGACTTATTCACGACTTCTTCACGACGGCTTCACGACATCAACACAGCGGCTTCACGACTTCTACACGACCAATTTACTACTTCTAAGCTACGGCTTCACGACTTTTACACAACAACTTCACAACTTCTAAGCTACGGCTTCATGACTTCTACATGATGACTTCACAACTTCTAAGCAATGGCTTCACGACTTCTACATGACGACTTCACAACTTCTAAGCTATGGCTTCACAACTTCTACATGACGACTTCAAAACTTCTAAGCTACGGCTTCACGACTTCTACATGACGACTTCACAACTTCTAAGCTCTGGCTTCACGACTTCTACACCGCGACTTCACAACTTCTACACCACGGCTTTACAACTTCTACACCACGGATTTACAACTTCTACACCACGGATTTACAACTTATACATGACTTCTTTACACCACAACTACTTATACACCTTCTTCACTACTTACACACTATACTAATCTAATCACTCATGTTCACACCTACTATACACACCTTATACACAAATGAATGGATGATTTACAAACTTTACTAAACTAACAACTTAAGTAACAAGATGACACTAAGTTGTAATACTTCTAGTCTTGATTGATAGAAGTATTCTTCTTTTGCACAAGGATGGTGGAAGATTGGATCACTTGGAAACCAATGCTTAAGAATCTATGATCAAAGGATTTTGGAAAGGATTTGGAAAGAACAGAGGAGATTTAGAACAGAAGGTTTGAGGTGAAAAAGGTGAGAAAAAGTCGAGGGAAAGTCCAGTATTTATAGGCAAAAATGGACAGGCTGGAGGAGCGTGCCGGTCCCCTTAAATAGGGGGCGGTCCCCTTAAAATTAAATGGGCCGCCCCTCTAGACTGTTGCCCAGTTTTGTCTTTTTGTGGGGAAGGTTTTTCTGGAACATTTTTACCATTTTTGGTTGAAAATTTGAATTCATAATTTTATAAAAGATTAAACATTTTTATTTAATACCAAAAATGATTTTCTAAAAGATATAAAATGTTTTGTGTCATTTTATAAAAAATCTAGTGATTAAGAAAATGTTCCTTTGATCATATAATGCATTAAGCATTTGTTCATTCATACCTTGAGTGATTAAGTTGTAGAAATGAATATTTCCAACTAAATACTTGTTTACTTAATAAGTTTATGTTTGATGAGTTTACATTTTGTGATCATCAAAACATAGAGATATGAATAAGTATTGATAATGTTTTTAGGCATTATTTATATCAACAATCTCCCCCTTTTTGATGATTAAAAAACTTAAACTCATTAAATCCAAAACATTATTTTTGGACAAGTATTTAGTGAGTTTATATTCACTTCTCCCCCTTTTTGTAGAATCAAAATGGTTATGCCGACAAGTTTTATAAATAAAATTTGACGGGAGGAGAACTCCCCCTTGATGTGTACTCCCCCTCGTTTGAGGGCACCAAGGAATCGAGATATGGAATACTTGCAAGAAAAATATTAGAAGCACAAGCATATATGTAGCATAGTATAATAGCATGGCAATCAAAATATTAGAAGAACAAGCATATATAATAGCATAGCAATCAAAATATTAGAAACACAAGCATATATGTAACATATTATAATATCTTAGCAAACAACTATTAATAACATGAACAAAGACATACATTAATTCAAAATGATTATGTGGAAAACATAATCATTAATACAACATTTATTATGCTTTGAGCATACAATAGGTAGAAAATTCTAATTTGCCAAAGAGAGCCATCGGACTTGCTTGCAACATAAAAACTTGGACTATTTTGTTTGAGAAAATATAAGCATATAGTATGCTTGGATGGTTGATAGTGGAGTGTTTGAAATTAAGGTGGTTAAGTGAGGGTAAAAATGATGGATTAATGGAGGTATGTTTTTGGGTGCATGGATGTTGGAGAGTTTGGTGGTAGAGATATTGGAGGTAAAGAGTTTGGAGAGGAAGATGTTGATTGAGGGTTTTGATGTTGTTCAAGTGAGGGTGTTGGATGAGATTTAGTGAGAAGATACTCAATCCAAGTGAGGTGCTCATTCAAAGCAATGGTTTGTTTTTGGAGAAAGATGCAACAAGGACAATTGTTGACATGTTTCTTAATTTGACTCAAGTTGTGGGGTGATGATGGAAAGCTAGATGGAGGTTTATCTAAGTTGCTTTGAGCAAGGTGTAGAGCAAGAAGAGCACTAAGCTCATGGGCTTCCTTGAGTTCTTCAATGAACTTCAAGTGTTTGGTGAAAGGTGATAATGGTGAAGTGTGGTTGATGGTTGGGATGAATGTTTGGACATGTAACATAGGAGCAACATGTGAGATGGTAGAAGGTGGTGGTGACACTCTTGGTGGTGAAGACATTTGTGAGCTTGTGTAATCATAAGCGGATGAGGATGGAAATGTGGAAGAAGAGGGTATTCCAAGAGTGATGAGTGTTTTGGATGGTACATTGGTAGGTTGAATGAGATGTGAGGTGTTGTGAATGAGATTGGGATTGTTGTTTTGGGATTGATCTTGCTCTTCATATGACTCATGTGGGTGTGATGAAGGTGTATTTATGGAAGTAAGAATAGATGATTGGTTATGTTTGTGAAAGGGTTCATTTGGATGATCATGAGACTTAGGTGTTGGTTGATTTGGGTGAGTATGAGGTTTAGGTAGTGGTTAATTTGGGTGAGTATGAGGTTTAGGTATTGGTTGATTTTGAACAACATCATTTGTTGAGTTGGAGTTATGACAAGTGTCAAGCTTCCGTCTCCAAACGGGCCTTACGGAGATTTTAGCAACTCTTGAAGGCTTGGATCTTGGGTTGTTGGGAGATGACATGTTTGGATGGATGAGCATTAATGATGGAGAGGGGTATTTATAGTGTAGAAATGATGTGGTTGAGGAAGGTAAATTTTGGTGTGAGGTTTAGGACAAAACATGTTTGTGAGTTTTGGGAAGTGTAGGATAGAATGGGCTAAAAAGTGAAAGAGAAAACAATAACCCGGACCAATTAGATGGCCGGTCCCCTTAAATAGGGGCTGGTCCCCTTAATAATTAAGGGGGCCGCCTTATGAATTAAGGGGGCCACCCATCTGATGATTCCCAGGTTGCCGGAAATGGATTTTTGGCAGAAATTTGTAGATAAGGTTTGTGTTTTTGGGTTTAGTTTCAAGCAAGTCCAATCTCTTTGAGGCAATTTATCATTTAATAACTTATGTATGCAAAGCATGTTTCATAAGGACATTAAGCACTTCTATCTAGCATGCAACCTACTTTTTAGGCAAGTAATATATATAAATTTATGAACAAGAAACATGATACCAAGTAATTCCTAATATGATTTTTAGGAAGATGGGTTTAAGTTAATGAATCCTAATGAGTGTCTATGTGCAAAGCAATGGGGAATTGTGATAGCATGGACTTCTAGACTTGTACCAAGCAAGATCTTAATGAGAAAACTATGGTTTTTCAGATTTGATTTAGTTTACTTATAAATGTCATATACATAAATATAGATGACAAATATGAGATCACCATGCATGATTTAAATAAGCGTTTTTGGCATTATTCAACAATGTTTGAGAGTAGGTTTTTATGTGGATGTGAGAAATATTTTAATGAAATAGTTTTGGTTTTATTTCAAAATGTTTTTATGAGGAAAGAAAACATATTTTTCCAATCCTTGGTTTTGATAAACACGTAATTATGGACATAAGTTTGGAAGAAAGGTAGGATGGTGAAACATGTTAAATAGAAAGGTGTCATAATCTTTTGAAAAATCATTTTTCCAAAATGTGAAGTTTTTGCATATTTAAAAACAAATCCCATTAGTTATGGGTTTAAAAATAGTGGTTATAAAAGATCTCATGCTCAAGGGTATTGGTTAAGTCTATTGTCACATGCTACTCTTTTCTATATATGCTATGTCATTTAGGCATGTATTATGACTAAATACAAGAATACATCATATCAGAATAGTTAGAGAAAAACAAAAATTATTATAATAACTATGCATTCAACAATTAAGCAAATAATTACGAAGGCATGCAATCAAATCACATAGGAGCAAGTAAACATCTAGAAATTTAATATATGCAAGATGACATAAATCTAGGAATGAAAAGCTCTAATGAAAAACAAAGTTCATAAAAGTAAACTAGCGTTAGGTATATTTAGGAAGAGTAATGTAATCAAGTTGGAGAATGAGTATGAGACTATTACTAGTGGTGCTCAATTCAGGCTAAACACGACCATTTTTATGGGTTACACACACCTAACTTCTAACATAGAAGCAATTCAACCATTAGGTCAAATTGAGTTTCTAGTCAATAGATTCTCCAGTTGTCATTCTCTTTTTAGAAGAAATTAAATTCCTAAATTTACCTATCGAAGAGTACCAAATTTGAAGTTTGCTTGGTTTACTCATACTTGACTTAATGTGATTCAGACATTATCCTTTTATGAGGGTAAATCTAGATTTTATATTTTACTCACAATCCTAATAGAGACGTGTTGAATGGGGTATAATCTAACAGCTATAGCTCCTTAGTTGCAGCACATTTATCTAACCTAATGCCATATTCTACAAGAGGTTGTTACATACATAGTTTTCTAATGCGAAGAATCTAATCTTACTTCTATGTTAATGATTTATCCACTTAGCTTAATTTACTTTATTACTAAGAGTTTTCTAATTGTGGACATAGAAGATTTCCATTTTAAATTTGAAAAGGCTAAATGAGTTTGACAGTAAATACATCATTTAATACTTAGGGGGGCTAACTAAAGGGTTTCTGGTTTATTGAGCCGCAGAATGAATATAACTAAAGTGTAAAGGCAAAGCAACCTATCAAACTAAGCGTATCCTACGGCATTAATATGATTATATGCATGAAGTAATTACTTATGAAATTTAAAAAGAGAACTTACCTCACGTCCTAGCTTTTCTTCGTAATGATCGACGTGTGAATGATAGGTGAGTCTTCAAGATAACCAAGGTGTGAAAGTATATCATGGCAAGCTTCTAACACCTTATTAAAACCGAAATGGCTTGACCCGAACATGTCTTGTACTGGACTCATTTGATATCTTAGCCTTGATGCATATAACGTCTAATGTAGAATCTTCCACATCGGATGATGTTCTTCTCCTTCGTCTATGTCACACCATGATTTTGGATTGAGTGCACTTTGGAGTTGATTCATGTAGTCTTCGTCGTTAATACCTTTATTAACAATATTTGAACTAGTAGCACATGTATCTATTTTATCTAAATGTTTATCTATTAAATTTTCTAAAATAACTAATTCATGTGCAAGATCAAAATCCTCAACTTTGGCTTGACATTTTTCTTGATGAACGTTTAAGAGATTTTTCCAAATATCATTTGCCGTTTGACAAAAGGATATTCTTTCATATTCAACTTTCGGCAATGCTTTATAAATAATTATTTTAGCTTTATTATTTATGTCATTCTTTGTTTTGAAATAATTATTTTGATTTTCAAAATTCGTTTTTGTTGATTGAAAATCACCAATCGAAATGACATGCCAAAGATCTAGATCAATTGATTTCACATAAATTTCAAATTTATTTTTCCATTCAAGAAAAGTATAGTTTTCAAATAGCGGTGGCTTTTGCATAAATTCCCCTTCTAAATATTTTTCGAATTCCATAAATCGATTCAAGTTTTAAAATACAGTATATTTTAAAAATCTTGTTTAACCTGGATCTGATACCAATTGTGGAAAACTAGAAGGGTGGGTTGAATAGTTTTACGTCTTTTTAATTTTATTATGAAAACTTTGTTTGCTTTTAAAATCTTAGATTCAAGTTTATGCGAAAGATAATACTTGAACAATAATGTTGATTGTATGTGTATCCTTTTAGTTTTGTTATAAAAGTTTTCTTTTTATGAATGGAGTTTTAAATTGATCTTTATGTGAAATCAACTTCTAATTAATACTAACAGATATATATGCCTATATGTATGAAAGTAATGACGATATAAAGAAATAAGTAAGAGATGGAAAGATCAAACCGAGACACGAGGGATTTATAGTGGTTCGGCTAAAAGGACACCTTCATTGCCCTACTCCACTCCCCGAGCACACCTTGCTCGAGAGTTTTCTTCACTACTTCAATAAGCTCCCTTATGGCGGAGAAAACCTTACACAACTTTGGCTTACACGGGTTTAACGACACAAAGCTAAATGTCGAGTTTGAATCGTAGCTAGAACCAATCTCACGACTTCAATCACAACTTGTTCACGACTTATTCACGACTTCTTCACGACGGCTTCACGACATCAACACAACGGCTTCACGACTTCTACACGACCACTTCACAACTTCTAAGCTACGGTTTCACGACTTTTACACAACAACTTCACAACTTCTAAGCTACGGCTTCATGACTTCTACATGATGACTTCACAACTTCTAAGCAATGGCTTCACGACTTCTACATGACGACTTCACAACTTCTAAGCTACGGCTTCACGACTTCTACATGACGACTTCACAACTTCTAAGCTACGGCTTCACGACTTCTACATGACGACTTCACAACTTCTAAGCTCTGGCTTCACGACTTCTACACCGCGACTTCACAACTTCTACATCACGGCTTTACAACTTCTACACCATGGATTTACAACTTCTACACCACGGCTTTACAACTTATACATGACTTCTTTACACCACAACTACTTATACACCTTCTTCACTACTTACACACTACACTAATCTAATCACTCATGTTCACACCTACTATACACACCTTATACACAAATGAATGGATGATTTACAAACTTTACTAAACTAACAACTTAAGTAACAAGATGACACTAAGTTGTAATACTTCTAGTCTTGATTGATAGAAGTATTCTTCTTTTGCACAAGGATGGTGGAAGCTTGGATCACTTGGAAACCAATGCTTAAGAATCTATGATCAAAGGATTTTGGAAAGGATTTGGAAAGAACAGAGGAGATTTAGAACAGAAGGTTTGAGGTGCAAAAGGTGAGAAAAAGTTCAGGGGAAGTCCAGTATTTATAGGCAAAAATGGACAGACTGGAGGTGCGTGCCGGTCCCCTTAAATAGGGTGGTGGTCCCCTTAAAATTAAGGGGGCCGCCTTGTATATTTAAGGGGGCCGCCCCTCTAGACCGTTGCCCAGTTTTGTCTTTTTGTGGAAAAGGTTTTTCTGGAACATTTTTACCATTTTTGGTTGAAAATTTGAATTCATAATTTTATAAAAGATTAAAACATTTTTATTTAATACCAAAAATGATTTTCTAAAAGATATAAAATGTTTTGGGTCATTTTATAAAAAATCTAGTGATTAAGAAAATGTTCCTTTGATCATATAATGCATTAAGCATTTGTTCATTCATACCTTAAGTGATTAAGTTGTAGAAATGAATATTTCCAACTAAATACTTGTTTACTTAATAGGTTTATGTTTGATGAGTTTACATTTTGTGATCATCAAAACATAGAGATATGAATAAGTATTGATAATGTTTTTAGGCATTATTTATATCGACAACTAATTTTAAATCACTTCCATTTTCTTCTTCTCACAACACACACACACACACATACACACAAACCACCAATAAGTCTATAACCTTTTTTGGTTCCGTTGTAATCGTGGGTCGCAATCTAATTATTGTGGTTCCAAGTCAGCTTCTCTATGTTCAGGTACTTTATTGAATCTTCGATTTCATTTGATTTCAATCTGGTACTTTATTTTATTTGTTTTATCTTCGATTTCATTTGATCTTTTAGTTACTTTATTGAATCTTTCCATGTTCTTTGATGACAGCTAAAATTGGGTTCCTGATCGAAATCTGAAATTAGGGTTCTTGGCTTTAAGCCAAAATTAGGTTTTTTATAAATTTGTTAAGAAAATGTGAATTTGGGTTGTATTTAGGTGTTTTTAGTTTAGTTATTATCTCTAATTTCATTCACTACTCGTGTATAACCACTGCTACTAAACTGATATTTTCCCAAAATATACAGGAACCACATAAACGACACTATTGAATAATAATTGTTTCAGCATCATACTATTCGTTACCCGTAATATAAACCGTTAGTTCATAGGTGTTGCTAGTTTTTACCAGCTTTAAACCGTATATAATGTGGGCATAAAAAAAAGTAACATAAACTGGTATTCAGATAATAAAATATTAAGTACGCTTAAAATTTGGTTGCTTATATTGATAAATGTACTAAATTATTGTTCTGTATATCTTTTCAACATTTCTAAGTTGCAATCTCCATGGTTTTCTTTGTTGCTGCTACAGAATTCACCCTTCTAAAGCTATGCTGGAATATTCTTCTTGAAATTACTTGTAACATTTTTGTTTTAATCTCAGTTTATAATAAACATCCTGATGCTGACACAAGTTCTGTTTATAAGGGTTTAAATCCTTACCCAACACGGGTTTCTAATCACTTCTATTTCATAACTGATGTTAGTTCCTTATGGCGGTGGGGCTTATTCATAAATTATGGGTACATTCTACTTTAGCTCTAAAGGTTTTCCATATCCTCGTCAAGTATACTTTAGCTATTTTAACAAGTTACAAATATGTGCTTTTCAGGATTGCGGAGTGCTTTGCTTTCTTGTTTGTACAAAGTGGTATAAGCCAGTATTTGTAGTGTAAGGGTTAGGAAGATACTTTACATATGCTGCTAGAGCTCGTGATTCATTTAGTTTTTTGCTTCATGGATCTAGGTAATTAAACACACTTTCTCATTGTGATGCAGATAGCATATAAAAGATTACTTATGTTCATTGTATTGTTATTGTATATAGGTTGCTTGGTTGGTGGTCAACTAATGTAGGAAGCCGAGAAGAACAAGCACGAATTTACTGCAATGTTAGGAATTAAATGTTCAAGTATTTGGTTTTGTCAGTTTGTACTACTAAGGAATAACACTAACAGTAATAACTAAGTTAGTACTGCCAGTGTAAATATTAGTACTGCCAAAGTTAAAGTTGAAGACTGCTGAAAATATAACTAACAGTACTAACTGACTGAGTTAGTACTGCTAGTATAGAAGTTGATACTGCTAGACTGCTTGAAGACTGAAGATGGTACTGCTTATGAAGACGTGTAAGAAGATAAGTATAGAATAGATTTTGTGTATATCTTATATAGTTAGAATTATAAGAATATTCTGCATGTTTAGAATATTATACTTATCTTGTAAAGGACCCCTTGTGCAATAAAAGGAGGTCCTAGGTTAGATGATTAAAGACGTATGTTTTGTTAAGCTTCAAGGTTTGTAAACCCTAGTGATAAGCAAGATCACTCGTATTACAACTAATAATATTGAAGATTTTGGTGATATCATTGTTCATATAAACTGCTCATACTATTACTGTTCCATTGATAAAATCGTCTAAGTATCATGTAGTAGATTCCGCATACTATTTGGTATATACTCAAAGTATCCTCAACACAACTCACGTGTGTTTATATCCTCTCAAGTGGTATTAGAGCCAGGTTTCTGATACTTTGATTTAGAAGACACTTTTCAGAAGAACTCTTTATTCCCTCTAAAGACGATGGACATGTAGACAACTCAGACCAACACTGCTGCCAAGTTGCCTATGCTCTAACAGAATGACTTCGAGATGTGGAGGCTTAGGATCAAACAGTACATGTAAGTGCAGGATTATGCACTTTGGGAAATCATAGAGGATGGGAACTCCTTCAAACCATCAACAACTGAAACAATAGTTGATGGTCAAAAGGTTACAACAGTGAACACTTCTCCTGTTACTGTAGAAGAATAGCTGCAGAAAAAGAATGATGTTAAGGCAAGGAGCTTGTTACTAATGACCATTCCTAATGATCAACTTCTGACCTTCAGCAAATACAAGGATGCCAAATCCTTGTTTGAAGCAATAACTACCAGGTTTGGTGGTAATGAAGCCACCAAGAAGACACAAAAGACCTTGCTGAAGCAGAGTTTTGATAACCTCAGTGCTACTAGCAATGAATCTCTTGATCACACTTTTAACAGGCTGCAGAAGATAATCAGCCAACTGGCTGTATTAGGAGTTGAGATCCCTCAAGAAGACCTGAATTACAAATGACTAAGAAGTTTTCCTGCTGATTGGTACACTCATGTGGTTGTCTGGAAGAACAAGCCAGAAATTGATAGAATTTGTCATAATGATCTGTACAACAATTTTAAAATTGTTGAACAGGAGGTAAAGAAGCCTGGAAGCTCAAATTCTAGTTCTGGGAACATGGCATTTTTGTCATCTCCCAGCAATATCAGTCCAGAGGAGGTTAATGTGGCTTCAGGAGTTAGTACTGCTAACCCTAATGTTAGTACTGCTAGTTCAACAACTAGTACTGCTGGCATAAGTGATACTACATTCTATGCTTTCTTGACCAGTCAAGCTAATGGGTCTCTGCTATCCTATGAAGATCTTGAACAGATAGATGAAGATGATCTGGAAGAGATGGACTTGAAGTGGCAGGTTGCACTGCTAAGCATGAGAGCAAAGAAATTCTGGCAGAGAACAGGGAAGAAGATCACAATTAGTGGTAATGAGACAGCTGGTTTTGATAAATCCAAGGTGGAATATTTCAACTGTCACAAGTTGGGACATTTTGCTAGAGAATGTAGAAGACCAAGGCAGTAGGACAACAAAAGCAAGGGGTATGGGAACAAGCAGGAAATAGGGAAGGCTGTGGAAGTGGAAGAGCCATCTTCAAAGGAAATGGTTGCCATTGATGGTCTTGGATATGATTGGAGCTTTATGGCTGATGAGGAAGATGCACAAACTGAGATAGCATTGATGGCATTTTCTGACTCTGAGGTAAATTCAGTAAAAAGTTGTTCAAAATCTTGTTCTGCTTTAAAAGATTATGAAACACTTAAAAAGCATTATGACGAGTAAAGAGTAGAGCTAAATCAAACTAATTATAATTTATCAAATCAGAAAAGAGGTTTAGCTGTCTTAGAAGAACAAATTTTGTTTTATAAGAAAAATGAGTCTGTCTTTTTTGAAGATATAGTTGTACTTAAAAGAGACATGGTTCATAAAGATGCTGAGATAAGTGTGCTTAGAGCTGAGTTGGAAAAGAGTAAGAAAGCAAAAGATAACATACAGTTAAGTGTAGACACTCTAGAATATGCATCTAATGGAGTTAATAAGATCATTGAGTGTCAACTGGTTAATAAAGCTAAGTTAGGGTTAGGATACTAAACATGTCCACCTCCACATAGAGGAGTACCTTCACCCCGAGGTATTGACTTAGAACACACAGGTTTAGATGAATTTCAAGAGCCTAAATTTGAATATGTATCTAAGGCTAAAGAAAGTGATAGTTTAAATAAACCTGATGAGGTAAATGAATCTTTTGAGAGTGCCAGTGACACCTCTCTTGTTGAGGAAAAGGTGTTAGACGATAAAAGGAACTCAGATGCACCAATTATTGAAGATTGAGAATCTGATGATGAGGATCAGGTTGAGTCTAAACCTGAAGTAGAAAAGCAAAAAGAAACTGCTGTTCCTAAGGTGGTTAAGGTAGAAACTGTTACACCTAGAAAGCAAGTAAAACAAGCTAGGCCAACAGTTAGATATGTTGAGTTGTATAGGTCAACAAGTAGGTCCCAATGCCCTGGGGGAAACCAGAGGAACTAGAAAAATCTTAAGTCCCAACAACTAGGCAATGAGTTTGTCATGTACAATAAGGCTTACTATACTTGTGGTAGTTTTGATCGCTTGCAGGCTTTTTGCAACAACCTTCAAGGGAAAAGGGTGGTTACAGGGAATACAAGGGTGCATGGGAATACAATTAAAAGGGTGAACATAAACAGTTTTTCAAGAAAAAACTCACCCTAATGTTAAAAGTAATATGACTCCCAGAGCTGTTTTGATGAAGTATGGCATCAAACCTTTTTGTAGTGTTAGACCAGCAGTTAGTACTGCCAGACCAATTTAGACTATTTACCCTAAACAAATAGTTTCAAGTGCTAAATCAACTTCAAGTTTTTTTAAAATAGCACAACAAACTGTTCACAGGCCTCTTTATAAGAAAGCAGTGTTTCATAAAAAAAATTTGGAATCAAAAAGTTAAAACTGCTAGGCCAGCAGTTTGTACTGCTAGACCAGCAGTTAGTACTGCTTGGCCAAGAAACACTGCTTGGGTAAATAGGGGAAATGCTGTTAAGGCCTCAACATGTTGGGTATGGAGACCTATCAAACCCAATGGTGCATCAATAACAATGAAGAAATGTGATTACATTGATGCACGAGGTAGATTCAAGTCAGTAATGGCTTGGGTCCCAAAAGGAAACTAATTTCCTTTATTGTATGTGCAGGGACATCCACAAGAAGATGATGAAGAAGATCAAGGATATGCTGATAGTGGATACACTAGGCACATGACTGGGAACATGTCCTACCTCTCAGACTTTACACCTATGGATGGAGGATATGTTACCATTGGGGAGGAATTGGTGGCAGAATTACTGGTAAAGGTACTTTAAAAACCGGTAAACTTGACTTTGAAGATGTGTATTTTGTGCAGGAACTCAAGTATAATCTCTTTAGTGTCTCACAAATGTGTGAAAAAAAGAACTAAGTTCTTTTTACAGAAACAGAATGTCTTGTTCTTTCTCTTGACTTTAAGTTACCTGATGAAAGTCAAGTACTACTTAAATTTCCTAGAAAGGGCAATATGTATAGTGTTGACATGAAGAAAATTGTTCCTAAAGGGGCTCTAACTTGTCTTGTAGCAAAAGCCACATTTGATGAGTCAATGCTTTGGCATAGGAGACTTGGTCATGTTAACTTTAAAACCATAAATAAGATTGTTAAAGATGGTTTGGTAAGAAGCTTGCCACAAAAACGTTTTGAAAATGACCAAACTTGTGTTGCTTGTCTCAAAGGAAAACAACACAAAGCTTCTTGTAAGTCCAAGACCCTGAACTTTATTACTCAACCATTATTTATGCTTCATATGGACTTGTTTGGTCCTACTTCTGTGAGTAGTATACAACATAAGAAATACTGTCTTGTGGTAACTGATGATTATAGCAGGTTCACATGGGTTTTCATTCTAGGATCTAAGGATGAAACAAGTAGCATTCTTAAGACTTTTATAACTGAAATAGAAAACCTAGTTGATAAGAAAGTGAAAATCATCAGGTGTGACAACGGGACAAAATTTAAAAATAGAGTTATGGATGAATTTTGTAGAGAAAAAGGTACTAAGAGAGAGTTTAGTGTAGCTAGAACTCCTCAGCAGAATAGGGTTGCTGAAAGGAGGAATAGGACACTAATAGAGGCTGCTAGGACCATGTTAGCTGATTCTAAGCTGCCCATTACTTTTTGAGCTGAAGCAGTTAAGACTGCTTGTTATGTGCAAAACAGGGTTTTAGTGGTTAAATCTCACAACAAGACACCATATGAACTGTTTAGAGGTAGAACACCTGCTTTAGGTTTTCTTAGAGCATTTGGATGTCATGTCACTATTCTCAATACCTTAAATTATTTGGGAAAATTTGATGGAAAGTCAGATGAGGGTTTTTGTTGGGTACTCATTAAACTGCAAAGCATTTAGGGTATACAACATAAGAACCAGGAAAGTAGAAGAAAATCGACATGTTCAGTTTTTAGAGAATAAGTCTAATGTTGCAGGTGAAGGTCCAAAATGGCTGTTTCATCTTGATACTCTAACACAATCTATGAACTATGTACCAGTTGTTGCAGGAACAAATTCTAATGATTTTGCAGGTTTAGAAGATAGTGTTGAAACAGGTGAACCAAGCATGGAAAAAGAGAATAATCAAGATCACATTCTGATGCCAATTTGGAATAGTGTTGATTCATCTTTAAAGGATGCTGAACCATCTAATGATGCAAACAAGAAGGGCTCTGAAGATGGAAACAAAGAAAGTCGTGTTGAAGAACAAGAGAATCTTGAAGACAGTACAAATGGTGTTTATACTGTTGAGCCAAATGTTAGTACTGCTGGGCAAAATGATAATACTGCTAGCCCACCAGTTACTACTGCTGATGATTTCTCGGAGGATGAAGTGGATCTTAATAACATGCCACTCACTTATCCATGTCCTACAACTCCACACACAAGAGTTCATAAGAATCACTCCTTGGAGAATGTGATTGGAGATATACAGTCTGGTGTTAAGACAAGAAGGCAGGCAATGAATTCAGATTAACAAGGCTTTCTCAGTGCAGTTTATGAAGAGAAAAAGCATGAAGATGCCAATACATGTCTGTTTGTATGTTTTCTTTCACAAGAAGAACCCACGAACATACATAAGGCCCTACAGGAATCAAGCTGGGTGGAAGCAATGCAAGAAGAGCTTCTAGAGTTCAAGATTCAAAAGGTTTGGGTGCTGGTAGATTTGCCTAAGGGTATGAGGGTTATTGGTACAAAGTGGATTTTTAGGAATAAGAACGATGAAAGGGGGATAGTGATTAGAAATAAAGCAAGACTTGTAGCTCAGGGTTACACTCAAGAGGAAGGAATTGATTATGAAGAGGTTTTGGTACCTGTAGCTAGGATTGAAGCCATAAGATTATTCTTAGCTTATGCTTCATTCGTGGGGTTTATGGTATATCAGACGGATGTCAAAAGTGCCTTTCTTTATGGTACTATTGAAGAAGAGGTTTATGTTTCTCAACCTCCAGGTTTTGAAGATCCTGAACATCCAGACAATGTATACAAGGTGGTAAAAGCTCTTTATGGCTTGCATCAAGCTCCTAGAGCCTGGTATGGAACTTTGGCTACTTACTTATTAGAAAATGGGTTTCATAGAGGCAAGATAGATCAGACCTTATTTATCAAGAAGTAAAAGGGATATATTTTGCTTGTACAGGTCTATGTGGATGATATCATTTTTGGATCCACAAAGAAGGAGATGTGCATTGAATTTGAGAAGCTTATGCATAATAAGTTTCAAATGAGTTCCATGGGTGAACTCACTTTCTTTTTGGGGCTCCAAATGAAGCAAAAAACTGAAGGAATATTTATCAGTCAAGATAAATATGTAACTAAGATATTGAGAAAGTTTTAGTTTACAGATGCAAAACTAGCAAGTACTCCTGTTGATCCAGAGAAACCTTTTTTCAAAAATTCAGATTGTGAAAATGTTGATGTACACACCTACAGGTCCATGATTGGGTCCTTAATGTACCTTACTTCATCAAGACCAGATATTATGTTTACTGTGTGTGCATGTGCAAGGTTTCAAGTTAATCCCAAAGCCTCACATTTAGTTGTTGTGAAGAGAATCTTTAGGTACCTCAAAGGTCAACCCAAATTGGGTCTATGGTATCCTAGAGAATCTCCTTTTGATCTGTTGGCATACTCAGACAGTGACTATGCTGGTGCTAGTTTGGATAGAAAATCAACAACAGGTGGTTGTCAATTCCAAGGTTGTAGGCTGATATCATAGCAATGCAAGAAGCAGACTATTGTGGCCACTTCTACAACTGAAGCTGAACATGTCGCTGCTGCTAGTTGCTGTGGTCAAGTTCTATGGATTCAGAATTAGATGCTTGACTATGGGTACAAATTTATGAATACCATGATTTTTATTGACAATAGCAGTACAATTTGTATTATTAAAAATCCAATTCAACACTCTAAAATAAAATACATAGAGATTAGGCATCATTTTATAAGAGACTGCAATGAGAAAAAGCTAGTTCAGGTTGTTAAAATTCATACTGATAACAATTTTGCAAATCTACTTACTAAAGCTTTAGATGTCGGAAGGTTTCAATACTTGGTTGCAAGTATTGGCATGCTTAATCCCTAAAGTTTTTAATCTTGGTGTTTTTGTAAATGAAAAGGATTTATACTGCTAGTTGTGTCAATTAGTACTGCTATGTATAATTTGTACTACTAGTGCAAATTAAGTCTGTTGTGTTTGAACTGTTAGTAATACTTTATACTGCTATGAAGCAAATGCTTGGCATTGTGTTTTCTTGGTTTTGGACTAACATTGTCGATTCTGCATACTTAACAGCATAACCTCAAAGTATCTTAAACACATCATAAAGGAGTAACATCCTAAGTGTTTGATCCTCTCAAGTGGTATCAGAGCCAGGCTGATACTTCGATTTTAGAAGACATCTTATTCAAGATAACGGACACGGAAACTACACAGACTAATATGGCTGCTAAACTACCTATGCTGAAGCAAAATGATTTTGAGATGTAGAGGTTGCGAATAGAACAGTACTTCCAAGTGCAGGACTATGCACTCTGGGAGATTATTGAAGAAGGAAACTCCTTTAAACCTTCCACATCTGTATCAACAGTTGATGGTAAGGAAGAGATTGTTGTGCAAACCTCTCCAGTGACTGCAGAAGAGAAGCTGCAAAATAAAAATGACGTCAAGGCTAGGAGCTTGCTAATGATGACCATTCCCAATGATCAACTCTTAAACTTCAACAAATACAAGGATGCAAAGTCTTTGTTTGAGGAAATCACTACTAGGTATGGTGGGAATGAAGCCACCAAGAAGACCCAAAAGACTCTACTGAAGCGGAACTTTGAAAACTTCTGTGCAACCAGTAATGAGTCTTTGTATCACATGTTTAATAGGCTGCAAAAGATTGTCAGCCAACTGGATGTGCTTAGTGTTGACATACCTCAAGAAGATCTGAACTCCAAGTTCTTGAGGAGTTTACCTGCTGAATGGGCTATGCATGTGGTGGTCTGGAAGAATAAGCCAGACATTAATACAATGAGCCTCAATGATCTTTACAACAACTTCAAGATTCTTGAGCAGGATGTGAAGAAAGCTGGAGGTACTAGTTCAAGCACTGGGAACATGGCTTTTGTTTCATCTCCCAGTAATTCAAACCAGATGAAGTAAAGGTGGCTGTGGGAGTTAGTACTGCTAACCCTAGTGTTAGTACTGCTAGCTCATCAAGCAGTACTACTCGTATCCTGAATGATACCACCTATTGTGCTTTCCTGACCAGCCAGAATGATGGGTCAATGCTGACACATGAAGATCTCTAGAAGATTAATGATGATGACTTAGAAGAGATGGATCTCAAGTGGCAGATTTTACTTCTTAGCATGAGGGCTAAGAAATTCTACCAAATAACTGTTAAGAAGATCAACATCAGCAGTAATGATACTGCTGGTTTTGACAAATCTAAGGTAGAATGCTACAACTGTCATAAGTTGGGGCATTTTTCAAGGGAATCCAGGAGACCCAGGCAACAGGATAGCAGGAGCAAAGGTTATGGAAGCAAGCCTAAAGCAGTGGAAGAGCCTGAGACAACTTCAAAGGCTATGGTGGCTATTGATGGCCTAGGCTATGACTGGAGTTTCATGGCAGATGATGAGGAAGCACCTGTTGAGATGACACTTATGGCCTTCTCTGACTCTGAGGTACTATCTGCTAAAAGTTGTTCTAAAACATGTACTGCTCTTAAAGAATATGAAGCTTTAAAGAAACACAATGATGAGCAGAGGATTGAATTAAACCAAACAAATTATAATTTGTCTAATCACAAAAGAGGTTTAGCAGTCCTAGAAGAACAAATTATGCATTATAAGAACAATGAGTCTGCTTTTGCTGAGGATATAGCTGTTCTTAAGAGAGATTTGTCACTTAAGAATGCTGAGATTAATTTGCTAAAAGCTGAATTAGACAGAATCACTAAGGCAAAAGACAATATACAATTAACTATAGATACCTTGGATTTTGTATCAAAAGGAGTAAACAAAATTATAGAGTGTCAAATAGTTAATAAGGCTAAGTCTGGGTTGGGTATAAAACATGACCACCTCCTCATAGAGGAGTGCCTGCACCCCCAGGAATTGACCTAGAGCATGCAGGTTTGACTGAGTTTCAACAACCTAAGTTAGAGTATGGTTGTAAGCCCAAAGTAATTTCAACTACTAATAAACCTGTAGAAACTAGTGAGCCTTTTGAAAGTGCAAGTGACACCTCACTCACTAAGGATAAGGTGTTAACTGATAGGAACTCAGATGCTCCCATCATTGAGGATTGGGAATCTGATAAGGAAGATCAGGTTGTAGTTGAACCTAATGTGGTAAAGAAAGAAGGAACCAATGTTCCTAAGGTGGTTAGTAATGAAACTGTTAAGCCTACATCAAATGTTAAACCTGTTAGGAAAACAGTGAGGTACTATGAGATGTATAGATCCATAGACAAGCCAAGAGGTAACTAGAGGAACTGAAATGACCTCAAGTCACATCAACTAGGAAGTGACTTGGTCATGTACAAAAAGGCTTGTTTCACTTGTGGTAGGTTTGACCACCTAGAGGCATTTTGTCATAATCATCATGGGAGAAAGATGGTTACTGGGAACAATTGGGTAACTGGGAACACAAGCCATAAGGTGAACTCAAACAGGTCTCAAATTCACCCCAATGCTATTAACATGACTCCCAGGGAACTTTTATTGAAGTCTGGCCTTGAACCAATTAGTACTGCTCGACCAGTAGTTAGTACTGCCAGACCTTTTAAAAATGTTTTCCCTAGACCAGCAGTTTCAAGTGCAAAACCAACTTTCAAACATGCATAACAAACTGTTAAAAGGTCTTTTCACAAGAAAGCAGTGGTTCAAAAATAATTTTGGAAACCAAAGGCTAAAACTGCAAGGCCAACAGTTAGTACTGTTAGCGAAGCAGTTAGTACTGGTAACTCTAAAAAAATTGCTTGGGATAAGAGGGTTAATGCTGTTAAGGCCTAAGCATGTTGGGTATGGAGACCAATCAAACCCAATGGTGCATTAATTGTATTGAAAACATTTGACTATATTGATGCAAGAGGAAAACCCAAGTCAGTGATGGCTTGGGTACCCCAAGGAAACTTATTTCCTTATTTTATGTGCAGGGACATTCACAGGATGATGAGGAAGATCAAGGTTATGCAGACAGTGGATGTTCCAGGCACATGACAGGCAACATGTCCTATCTTTCACACTTTCAACCAATGGATGGAGGATATGTTACCTTTGGGGGAGGAATAGGAGGAAGAATTACTGGTAAAGGCACCTTGAAAACCAGTAAATTGGTCTTTGAAGATGTGTACTTTGTGCAGGAGCTTAAGTATAACCTGTTTAGTGTCTCACAAATATGTGACAAAAAGAACAAGGTTCTTTCTACTGACACTGAATGTCTTGTGCTTTCCCTATACTTTAAGCTTCCTGATGAAAGTCACGTTCTACTTAAAGTTCCAAGGAAGGGCAACATGTACAGTGTTGATATGAAAAATATTGTTCCTAAAGAGGCCCTTACTTATCTTGTTGCAAAGGCCACATTGGATGAGTCTATGTTATGGCATAGAAGACTTGGTCATATAAATTTTAAGTCCATAAATAAAATTGTTAAAGATGGTTTGGTAAGAGGCTTGCCTCAAAAACGATTTGAAAGTGACCAGACTTGTGTTGCCTATCTCAAAGGCAAACAACACAAGGCTTCTTGTAAGCCCAAGACCCGCAACTCTATTAATCAACCTTTGTTTATGCTATATATGGATTTGTTTGGCCCTACATCTGTGAGTAGTATTATGCATAAAAGGTACTGTCTTGTAGTTACTGATGACTATAATAGATTCACATGGGTTTTGTTTTTAGGTTCTAAAGATGAGACACCTAACATTCTTAAAACATTCATTACTGAGATAGAAAACTTAGTTGATAAGAAAGTTAAAGTCATTTGGTGTGACAATGGGACAGAGTTCAAGAATAGAGTTATGGATGATTTCTGTAAGGAAAAAGGTATTAGAAGATAGTTTAGTGTGGCTAGAACTCCTCAGCAGAATGGGGTTGCTGAAAGGAGAAATAGAACACTAATAGAAGCTGCTAGAACCATGTTAGCTGACTCTAAGTTGCCCATCACTTTTTGGGCTGAAGCAGTAATACTGCTTGTTATGTGCAGAACAGGGTTTTGGTAGTTAATCTAAAACCCACATTTTCAAATCATGCAAAATGACCAAATTACCCTTGAATTTAAAATTTTCTTATTAATTATATAAAGCACGAAATTGATCCCAAACGCTTGAAAACGAATCCATATGAAGTGAAATAATTTATGCTTGAACATTTTAATATTTTACAAGTTATAAAAATAAGTGTAATATTTAATTGTTATTATTAGAGCTGAAAATATTTATTTTATATATATTATATAGTATTTCGATTTAATAATTAAAGTAAATAGGATAATTACTATAAAATGTACAAGATAATTAGGGAGCATATTTTTATCATAATCTTGAAGCCTTGGGCCAGAAGTTTATTTCCCCTCCCCTCCTATATCTCGGTTCTTATATATATTAATCCATATATTCTTTTTCCAACCCTAAAAGTCGACATAATCAAACACAAAATTCCACCCGATCGACAAACACTTTCTGGAGCTGGTCTGGTAATTTTCAAGGGTTCTTCTAAGTCCATAGAAGCTTAGAAAATTAGAGGTTCGAATTTAGGAAGCGTGGTTCGTGTGCTCTTGATTTTTTCTTGCTCGATAAACTTTAACCGAGAGGTATTATTTTCTGCTACTAATCCGCTTGTTCTAAAATCCTTCTAGCATTTTTCTGAACTTGTTTAGACCTTATATAACCTGTATAAAATAGTGTAATCGAACCATGCATGCTTGTCTAATTATTGGAAGCAATTCGAGTTAATAAGCCCTTAATCGAACATAAATCTTAAACCGACTATGCAGATTTTTGTAAGCCTTGAATATATTTTTAGTTGATCATATACAGTTCATATAACACTAGAGAAATACAACTTGAATTTATAAAAGCTTGGATCATGTTTAGTTGAATTATGGTATAATCGGATTCAAGAAAATAGGGTTTTTAATTAAAATTATGGGACGAGCAATTAGGGTTTGGATTGGATGATAATCTTGAGTATAGTTAAGGTGTTTTAATGATTAGTTAATGATTGGGAAAATTAGGGTTAAGATATGGATGATTTTACATGTTAACGATTTGGTTTAAAAACTATAAAGGGTTGTTTTGTAACTTTATAAACTTGAGAGTTATTTTTGTAACATAGTTTAGGTTAGGGGTAATCGGTATAAAATATTATATAGGGGTCCCATGTGTAAATTTTGTAAATTGGAGGTTTAATTGGTAAATTTACTAAACTTTAATTCGATTTGTAAAATAATTAATTAGGAGGACTTGTTTTTGTAAATTCTGAAAAGTATAAGGTTAATTCGTGTAATAATTATATAAGGGGTCTATTGTGCAACTTTGGATAATTAAGGGCTTAATGTGTAAACATGAATATTGTAGGGGTTAAAATGTAATTTAATGAACTATAAGGTTTAAATTGTGTAATTAAATAATAAAAGGGTTTAACTTGTAAATTGGCTAAAGTTAAAGGAGTTGAATTATAAATATGAGAAACTATTGGATTAAAATGAACATGATTCCATAATAAGGATTTAACCTAAATTGCTAAATAATGGAAACTTACATAAAATGGAAAGATAACTAAGAATCCTTTGAACTCTTGTCTTCTACTCCTTTAGGTTCGAGGAAGGAGTAATTTGATCCTTGTCATTTGCTATTCTTGTGTTCTGCAAATGAGGTACAGATATTCTGCACTTCTTGTTAAGGTGCCTTCGTTTTCTCTTGATTTTGTATTTTGATTCGTTTAGGATTTCCCAAGCCATTTCTATGTTCCCCTTGTATTGTGAACCTTAGATATGATTCCTTTGACTTGAACCTTTGCTTTGAACCCTTGCCTTGATCTTTTGCCTTGAACCCTGCTATGAACCTTGATATGAACCTTGCCATGAACCTTGACTTGAACCTCGATTTACTTGATGTGATAATTGATAAGAAAACCTTTTAATTATATATGGAAATGTTTTAAGGAAACCATTTTTAAAACTATCATTATGAAAACCGTTTTAAAAAGACCATTTCTATGAAAAATATTTTGAAAGATCATTTTAACTAAAATCATGATTAAAGAATTTCTTTTAATTAAACTTTTGAATTGAACCCTTACTATAAACCTTTGCTATGACCTCTTGTCTTGAATCTTGTCTTGAACCTGGATACACTTAAATGGGAAACTTGACTTGAACAACTTGATATGGAACTTGAACTTGAACTTGACACTTGATACTTGGTACTTGATACTTGACCTTGACCCACAGTTTGAGACTACGAGCCATACTAGGCATGAGGGTTTCATGTCCTTGTCATTGATGCACCAATGACTTGAATTTTGGGTAGGAAAGTGATACCTATCCCGTCCCTGCCATGACTTGATATTGCATTGTACACGTAGATGAAGACATTGTGGCAGCCTACAGGGGCGCATGGATGCATCCTAGATTTGTACTTGACTTGACTTGACTTGATTACTTGTATTGTTAGTGACATGATGAGTGTGTGCGATACACGTCATTCACTCTTGGGAGTTCATGACTCCAACCCTTGGAGGTATCCCCTCATATTATACTTGTCATACCGAGGTCACCCCTCCGTATACATGTATACTTGTTTACTTGACTTGATATGACATGTTCTGGGCTCGTAGAGGATTTCTGTTTCTGTTTCTGTTACCCTATGACTTGATAATTGACTTGACTTGAATTGAACTTGGGCTGGTGGGGGTTATGGTTGATTTTACACCTACCTATTGTAACTATTTCTTGATAACCTTTCCATTATCTTTTCTACTCTTGTTACACCATGAAATGTTCATTTACTTCACTACCCTTTATTACTGCCTTGTTATCGTTATATCTGTTCACTGAGCTCTCGTAGCTCAGCCGCATTTCTTTTCCTGCGGCAGGTTTTAGTTGGAAGCTGGGTATTGATTGGAGAGTTTACCTTGGAACTAGAAGATCCTGATAGCTATTTTGGATTAGAAGAGTTAGAGGAGCATAGATTTGGACTTAGTGATTATTGTATTTCCATTATAATCTTGTAGTTTCATATTCCCTTTGTAACCATTGAAATTCTATTGTATTATTAATGTCAAATGCTTATGTTTGTTATGATATGTAACCATTGTTGTGACATCTCTGCCCTTGTCGGGTCGGGGTGTTACAATTTATGGTATCAGAGAAACGGGCTGACGACTTGTAATACATTACCCTGTCCTGTGCGTTTAGGACCATTAGGCTTCCACTGTAAGAACATAGGAGAACACCATGAGGACTTGCTTTAGGATTCCTTATATGAACTTAAGTTTTGACCAGTGAGGAATGGGTAGACAATAAGGTATTTGTTTATGTATCACTACTTCCGCATTACTCTGATTCGTGCTTTGCTATGACATTTGCTTTTGTTGACCTCTAAGACTGTAGAAGCACTAGGTGGATTAAGATAGACTTGAGATAAAGTATGATCATCATGAAGGCATATTTATGTGGTGCTAGTATTATGACGCCTGATCAACGTGATAATACTTACACCATATAACGTGCCCTCATTGTGGCCATAGGATATCTTGGGGAGTACCTAAGACGTTCAAAACTTGATTCCCGTTGGATTATCCGTGATTAGTGAGACCTTAGGTTCATCTTACCTGTTCGTATACTCTGCCCTTGTTCATTAGAGATCTGGATAAGCTTGGACTCTCGTTTTGCGTTCTGTTGATTTCAGTTATAAATCTTGAACTCTTGTAGAGCTCTTTACTGTTGATACAGTTAAATTGATTTGAAATCTTGTTCGCATCCCGTATGAGCTTCCGTTCTATTTTCCCATTCCGTTTCCCTGCAAATTTCGAGGACGAAATTTTTTTTAGGGGGGAAGAAGTTGTAAAACCCACATTTTCAAATCATGCAAAATGACCAAATTACCCTTGAATTTAAAATTTTCTTATTAATTATATAAAGCACCAAATTGATCCCAAACGCTTGAAAACGAATACCATATGAAGTGAAATAATTTATGCTTGAACATTTTAATATTTTACAAGTTATAAAAATAAGTGTAATATTTAATTGTTATTATTAGAGCCGAAAATATTTATTTTATATATATTATATAGTATTTCGATTTAATAATTAAAGTAAATAGGATAATTACTATAAAATGTACAAGATAATTAGGGAGCATATTTTTATCATAATCTTGAAGCCTTGGGCCAGAAGTTTATTTCCCCTCCCCTCCTATATCTCGGTTCTTATATATATTAATCCATATATTCTTTTTCCAACCCTAAAAGTCGACATAATCAAACACAAAATTCCACCCGATCGACAAACACTTTCTGGAGCTGGTCTGGTAATTTTCAAGGGTTCTTCTAAGTCCATAGAAGCTTAGAAAATTAGAGGTTCGAATTTAGGAAGCGTGGTTCGTGTGCTCTTGATTTTTTCTTGCTCGATAAACTTTAACCGAGAGGTATTATTTTCTGCTGCTAATCCGCTTGTTCTAAAATCCTTCTAGCATTTTTCTGAACTTGTTTAGACCTTATATAACCTGTATAAAATAGTGTAATCGAACCATGCATGCATGTCTAATTATTGGAAGCAATTCGAGTTAATAAGCCCTTAATCGAACATAAATCTTAAACCGACTATGCAGATTTTTGTAAGCCTTGAATATATTTTTAGTTGATCATATACAGTTCATATAACACTAGAGAAATACAAATTGAATTTATAAAAGCTTGGATCATGTTTAGTTGAATTATGGTATAATCGGATTCAAGAAAATAGGGTTTTTAATTAAAATTATGGGACGAGCAACTAGGGTTTGGATTGGATGATAATCTTGAGTATAATTAAGGTGTTTTAATGATTAGTTAATGATTGGGAAAATTAGGGTTAAGATATGGATGATTTTACATGTTAACGATTTGGTTTAAAAACTATAAAGGGTTGTTTTGTAACTTTATAAACTTGAGAGTTATTTTTGTAACATAGTTTAGGTCAGGGGTAATTGGTATAAAATATTATATAGGGGTCCCATGTGTAAATTTTGTAAATTGGAGGTTTAATTGGTAAATTTACTAAACTTTAATTCGATTTGTAAAATAATTAATTAGGAGGACTTGTTTTGTAAATTCTGAAAAGTATAAGGTTAATTCATGTAATAATTATATAAGGGGTCTATTGTGCAACTTTGGATAATTAAGGGCTTAATGTGTAAACATGAATATTGTAGGGGTTAAAATGTAATTTAATGAACTATAAGGTTTAAATTGTGTAATTAAATAATAAAAGGGTTTAACTTGTAAATTGGCTAAAGTTAAAGGAGTTGAATTATAAATATGAGAAACTATTGGATTAAAATGAACATGATTCCATAATAAGGATTTAACCTAAATTGCTAAATAATGGAAACTTACATAAAATGGAAAGATAACTAAGAATCCTTTGAACTCTTGTCTTCTACTCCTTTAGGTTCGAGGAAGGAGTAATTTGATCCTTGTCATTTGCTATTATTGTGTTCTGCAAATGAGGTACAGATATTCTGCCCTTCTTGTTAAGGTGCCTTCGTTTTCTCTTGATTTTGTATTTTGATTCGTTTAGGATTTCCCAAGCCATTTCTATGTTCCCCTTGTATTGTGAACCTTAGATATGATTCCTTCGACTTGAACCTTTGCTTTGAACCCTTGCCTTGATCTTTTGCCTTGAACCCTGCTATGAACCTTGATATGAACCTTGCCATGAACCTTGACTTGAACCTCGATTTACTTGATGTGATAATTGATAAGAAAACCTTTTAATTATATATGGAAATGTTTTAAGGAAACCATTTTTAAAACTATCATTATGAAAACCGTTTTAAAAAGACCATTTCTATGAAAAATATTTTGAAAGATCATTTTAACTAAAATCATGATTAAAGAATTTCTTTTAATTAAACTTTTGAATTGAACCCTTACTATAAACCTTTGCTATGACCTCTTGTCTTGAACCTGGATACACTTAAATGGGAAACTTGACTTGAACAACTTGATATGGAACTTGAACTTGAACTTGACACTTGATACTTGGTACTTGATACTTGACCTTGACCCACAGTTTGAGACTACGAGCCATACTAGGCATGAGGGTTTCATGTCCTTGTCATTGATGCACCAATGACTTGACTTTTGGGTAGGAAAGTGATACCTATCCCGTCCCTGCCATGACTTGATAATTGCATTGTACACGTAGATGAAGACATTGTGGCAGCCTACAGGGGCGCATAGATGCATCCTAGATTTGTACTTGACTTGACTTGACTTGATTACTTGTATTGTTAGTGACATGATGAGTGTGTGCGATACACGTCATTCACTCTTGGGAGTTCATGACTCCAACCCTTGGAGGTATCCCCTCATATTATACTTGTCATACCGAGGTCACCCCTCCGTATACATGTATACTTGTTTACTTGACTTGATATGACATGTTCTGGGCTCGTAGAGGATTTCTGTTTTTGTTTCTGTTACCCTATGACTTGATAATTGACTTGACTTGAATTGAACTTGGGCTGGTGGGGGTTATGGTTGATTTTACACCTACCTATTGTAACTATTTCTTGATAACCTTTCCATTATCTTTTCTACTCTTGTTACACCATGAAATGTTCGTTTACTTCACTACCCTTTATTACTGCCTTGTTATCGTTATATCTGTTCACTGAGCTCTCGTAGCTCAGCCGCATTTCTTTTCCTGCGGCAGGTTTTAGTTGGAAGCTGGGTATTGATTGGAGAGTTTACCTTGGAACTAGAAGATCCTGATAGCTATTTTGGATTAGAAGAGTTAGGGGAGCATAGATTTGGACTTAGTGATTATTGTATTTCCATTATAATCTTGTAGTTTCATATTCCCTTTGTAACCATTGAAATTCTATTGTATTATTAATGTCAAATGCTTATGTTTGTTATGATATGTAACCATTGTTGTGACATCTCTGCCCTTGTCGGGTCGGGGTGTTACAGTTAAACCTCACAATAAGACACCATATGAGCTTTTTAGGGGTAGAACTCCTGCATTAGGTTCTCTAAGACCTTTTGGGTGTCATGTAACTATTCTAAATACCTTAGACCATCTAGGAAAATTTGATGGTAAATTTGATGAAGGTTTCTTGGTTGGATACTCACTCAATAGCAAAGCCTTTAGAGTTTACAACACAAGAACAAGGAAAGTTGAGGAAAACCTGCATGTTCAATTTCTAGAAAATAAATCTAATGTTGCAGTTGAAGGTCCAAAATGGCTATTTAACCTTGATACTCTAACCCAATCAATGAACTATGTGCCAGTTGTTGCAGGAACCTTTTCTAATGATTTTTCAGGTTCAGAAGCTAATGTTGTAACAAATGAAGCAAGCTTGGGAATGGAGAAAGATCAAGATCATTTGCTGATGCCAATATAGAACAGTGTGGATTTATCTTCAATCGATCAGATCACAAGCTCCATTGGCTCTGAACCTTCTAATGATACTAACAAGGAAGGTTTTGAAGATGGAAACAATGAAGATGAAGTTGAAGAACCAGAGAATCAGGAAAAGAGTACTAATGGAGATTGTACTGTTGAGCCCCAAGTTAGTACTGCTGGGCAAAATGTTCATACTGCTGGCCCATCAGATACTAATACTGCTGATTTGTCAGAAAATTAGGTGGATATCAATAATCTACCACCCACCTATCCAGTTCTCTCTACTCCACACACAAGGATACACAGAGATCACTCCCTAGACAATGTGATTGGGGACATACAGTCTGGTGTGAAGACAAGAAGAAAGACTATGTCTTCAGACCAACATGGGTTTCTTAGTGCTGTTTCTGAAAAAAAAAAGCATGAAGATGCCAACACATGTTTGTTTGTGTGTATCCTCTCACAATCTGAACCCAAAAATGTTCTCAAAGCCTTTGAAGACTCAAGCTGGGTAGAAGCAATGCAAGATGAGCTTCTCCAATTCAAGATTCAGAAGGTTCGGGTATTAGTGGATTTACCTAAGGGTATGAGGGTAATTGGAACCAAATGGGTTTTTAGAAATAAGAGGGATGAAAGGGAAATTGTGAACAGAAACACAGCTAGGCTTGTAGCCCAGGGGTATACACAAGAAGAAGGAATAGACTATGAAGAAGTTTTTGCACCAGTAGTAAGGATTGAAGCAATCAGACTATTCTTAGCTTATGCTTCTTTGATGAGGCGAAAAGTGTACCGCTTTTAAGGGGTCATTTAAGCCCGAAATCGTATTTATTTGATCAAATATTGCCCTAAATCGTTCCTTTTGTCATTTTAGGTACTTTTGAGGAGAAATCTGGAAAAGGAGGCATTTTGGACGTTTTTGGAGCATAAAAGTGAAGAAAACGGCAAAGTCTCAAAATTGTGCTGAAAGTCACCTTTGACGGCGTCAACATTAACTCCAGACGGCGTCATGCCTTGGCAAGAAAAGTTGGATGTGAAATTTACTCATGACGGGCCAGTGAGTTTGCATGAGAATTCTGACGGCGTCACGCTTTAACTAAATCAAGGGCGTCACGGCTTAAATCATAAGGGGACGGCGTCACGTTTAGGATCCGACGGCGTCAAGCCTTGATAAGCCAGAATGGATTTTTGAAGAGCTAAAGAGGGACGGCGTCAAGATGGTCATCCGGGAACCCTAAAAAGCGGCGAGGTGACGGCGTCACAATGCATAAGGTGACGCCGTCAGATGTCAAAGTCTATATATAGTTTTCTAATTTTTTGTCATTAAGAGAGAGCTTAGTGTGTGGAATTTTGGGATAAAACCCTAAGACGATTTTAGCTACTTTTTCAGGGCTTCTTGCCTTGAGATCTTCCATGTTTCATTGAAAGATAAGTTATCAATTAATCATTCAATATGTCTATGTGTTGTTTGATTCTATCTTATGCTTGTCTTTTGTTTAACATGTTAGGCTAATTTTATCTTGTGTTTGCTTAGATCTAATGAAACCTAGCTATTGATTATTGGTTGTTAGTGTGTTGTTAGTTGTATTGGATGATTGTTTATCTATGTTAGGCTTAAGAAAACTGGCTAACTTCCTATTCGGTAACTTGCTTGAACGTCTTAAGAAACATGAACCAAACGCGTACTAAAGGTTTTTATGGTTGTATTTAATGCACAAGCGAATTCTAGTGATCCCATGTTAGGAGCTTCCTAGCCGGCTCGACATAGGAGTGAAGTAGGAGCTTGTAGAGTTTGGGGAAGTAAGTACGCCACCCCACGAATGGTATTAAGGAATACACCCGTCATCCACGTGACTAATACACACTAATTAACCGGTAAAAGATAGTTAGGGAGTAAGGAAATCTAAGTAAACACATTTCTCTACACATAAGTTTCTCACCACTTTTCATTTTTGTTATTTTATTTTATTTGCATTTGTAGTAATTTGGGTTAGTTGACTAGCAACTAATTCCGCCCACTCCTTCAAAACCCGAGATTTTACTTGCTTTCATAAAATTATAAAAAACATAAAAAGAATCTTCCTCAACCCTTAGACCTAATTAGAGTAGCCTTTCACACCTAACGAACACTATTCCCTGTGGAGAACGATCAATCCCCCGTACTTACCACTACACTATACTACATCGGTCAGGTACACTGCCTGGTGGGGTTGTAAGCCTCTTGAGATCCCTCGAGAGGTAAAACCTGTTGTAAGGTTGCAAAACCCACGCATCAAGTTTTTGGCGCCGCTGCCGGGGAATAGTTATTGTTTAGGTTGAATTTTTATTTCTATTAGGTCTACTCACTAGATTCCTTTCTAGTGAGATTTTTATTTTATTTTTCTAGGTTTTCTTTAGTCTATCTATTTTCTTCGTGTCTTTGTTCGTAACCATTACCGTCCGACATCATGGAAGATGGTAATATCCTTAACCCACACAACCACCACCACAACAACCACCACCACCTCCTAGAGCCCGTACTTTAGGAGAGTATTCCCGTCCTAGCCACCATGGCTATCGAAATACCATTGAGCTCACTCAAGGAGCCAATATCACACCCTTGCGATCCGACACCATCCGGTTGGTGCAAAGCGGATGCGCATTCCATGGACTTCGTTCTGAAGATCCTAATCAACATCTCAAGGACTTTCTTAAAATCGTTGATTCTATAGACCTTGATGTTGCCACTCGAGAGACGACCCGATTGCGTCTCTTCCAATTCTCTTTGCGGGACCAAGCTAGTCAGTGGCTAGAACGTCAACCCGCAGGATCCATTACCTCTTGGGATGATCTCACCACTCGTTTCCTTGCTCAGTTCTTCCCACCGGGAAGAACTACCAAGCTAAGGAATGATATCTTGATGTTCCAACAACGTCAAGGCGAAACTCTCTACGAGGCATGGACTCGATTCAAGGACTTACTCCAAAAAGTCCCTCACCATGGCATAGAACTTTGGCTCCAAGTCCAAATCTTCTATGACCATATCAATCTTTCCACGAGGCAAACCATTGACCAATCGGCCGGTGGCAAGCTACGTGATCTAAGTGCGGAACAATCATGGGCTCTCCTAGAGGATCTTGCTCTTTATGACAACGAAAGTTGGAGTGATCCCCGTGATTTGAATAAAACGGTCAAGGCAATATCTTTGCCTTTGAACAATTCAAGCACTTCCGACCGTAGGATCGTAGAACTTGAAGACCAAGTCAAGTTTCTCATGAAATCCTACGAGGCTCCTAAACCTTCAAGCCAAGTGAACAAAATCACTTCTTCATGTGAATTATGTAGTGGTCCCCACGACACTCGTGATTGCATGGAACTCCCCGAACAAGCTTTTGTGGACTACGCATCCTCGCGTACCGACGGAGCGGGAGACAAGTGGTACACTTTCAAGCCCGAGCCAAACCCTTATGGTGATTCATACAACCCCTCATGGAAAAATCACCCGAACCTTAGGTGGAAACAAAACCAAAACTCACAACAAATCAATTCTTCCAACCCACCTAATCGTTTCCAATCAAGCGGTTCCAACTCGAACCGTACTTTCAACAACAATCCTTCCGGCAATGGTAGTACCAATAACTTTGAAGGATTGATGTCTCAATTTATGGCATCTCAAGAAGCTCGGATAGCTAGATTCGAGACCGAATTCAATCAACAACAAACTGAGATGACCAATAAAATTGACAACTTGTTGAAAGCCCTCCATAACCAAGTGTTATCACCTCCACATAAGGACGCTAGGAACACAAATAGCGGACCCCAAGTCAAAGACCCTTCTTCATCCAAACACGTCCACTTTGTCAACATTGTCACTAATAAACCAATTGATAGGAATGAGGATAATAGTGAACCTAAGGATGAGGATAGGAAAGTCGAGGTTGATAAGGAAGTTAGGACAAGTGTGATTGAAGAAGTAGATGATGATGAGGACTACTTCAATAGGCTACCCACTAAGGAAGAGCGCGCATATCATAAAAACTTATTCGATGACCCCGAAACACCATACTTCCTAGGTAAACCAATCATTGAAATAGGCGACCCTTCTAATCTCAACATACCATGCAACATCGGACATCTACATGTGTGGAAAGCTTACATCGACCTTAGATCACCCATAAACATCATGACTAGAGCCCACTACAACTTGATAATGAAAAATCAACTTGGGTATAGGATGTTCCCTGACAAGGGTTGGATGAGTAACTTCACGGGAAGAGTTAAGGGATTACCGGTTTATGTAGGAAACTTCACTTATGTCACCGACTTTGTAATTGTAGAAGATATCCGTCCAATAGTCGATGCATCCTTAACTCAAGTGGTTTTTGGAAAACCATTTGTTGAGGTCTCTAGAATGACTTATGAACCTTCCTTAGGGATAGTTAGATTTAAGGATGAGACCGATGAAGTAAGCTACCAAATGCCATATAAGATAGAACAATTCCAAAACTTGTCAAATGTTGAGAAGGAGCTTAAACAAGCGGTCTACTATAGGAATGATAAGGATAGAAGTAAAGGAGTAGACTATGTTATGGAAAGGATATTCGGTTTCTACAAGGATTGTTTGAAATTAGGACCGGAATATAAAACCGGGAAGGAGAATGGCCTAGGAACCGTGACCGATGATGGAGTCACGTAATGTACGTGACTTTGAGTCTAGCTACAAGACTCGTTAATAAAGAAAGGCGCTTCTTGGGAGGCAACCCAAGCTTTATTTGTTTTATTTGCTTTGTGTGTTTATTTATTTGTTTGTTTGATTTTATTTGTTTCCGTATGTGTGTTTAATTTTTATTCTTATTGATTCATGTTCAAAACTAATTTGTGAAAATGCTTTATTTTGTTTTTAACTTCGTCTTAACTACATATAAAGGTATTTTGCAAAAGTTAAGTGTAAGGGAAATCTAAATCGGTTTATTAGAACACAAATTAACATGAATCGTAATAATAATAAATTAACATACATATTAGTGTGTGTTTGAGTCAAATGCTTGTATCGAGTCATAATGATGTTTTGCAGGATTTCCAGGAAGTAAGGTAAAGGTTTTTCCAGAAATTTTCCGGAAACTAAAAACGAAATATTTTGTCAGGTCATTTCTGACGGCGTCAGGGGTTATAACCTGACGGCGTCAGATTTAATTTTCAGAAATTTTTGAAATTTTTGTTTTTAAAAAGTTTTTATTAAAATCTCCAACTTATAATCTCCAGGAATCTGCAAAATTATCATTCCACAAGCATTATATCCTTATATATAGATTTTATCCCGCCGATGTTATGCAGGTTTTCGTGTTTGTTTTCTCAGGTTCAACAGGTTATTTTGGACAAGGAAATTTTTTGGAATCAAGCTTATGGCGATGCATTAGTCATGGAGCTTCAACATTCTCTTTGGAGGACGATTTAACCGTGTAATTTCATTATCCAACGAGCGAATCAGGGGAGTATTTGATTTCATTCTTTTACTTTATGCTTTTACATCTTGTTATTTGAACATTGGGGACAATGTTCGTCTTAAGTGTAAGGGGAGGGTAAAAGTACGATTTTAAGAGAATACTATTGCGCTTGATTTTTGTTTGTTTGATAGTAGATGTGTAATAAAACTGAGAGAAATACTTGTTAAGGTAATTTTAGTGCCAAATTTAAAATTTTTTACAACATATAGGAGTGAAACTTTGATCTTAATGAGCGTCTCACGGATAGGAGTTATATGACTAGCACAAAAAACCGTACCACTAAAAAATTTTTCCACCCCCAAATATGTGAGGTTCGCCCCTAGAATTGGTAGGAAAAGCATTTATGCTATGATGTGTGTACCGGTAGCACTTAGATTCTAGAACTTGCGTTAGGACCATTCCGAGGCCACAAGTGAGACTACATTCGTGTAGTTAGATTTACTACATGATAAGAGGCATTAGGATTAACCCATTGTTTTACACCTGTGTTTTTGTTATAATTACTTTGGCTACATTGGTCAAGTAATTCTCCCACACCCTTTGCGTTGTACTCATTTTTAGTACACGATACCCCTAGTACACCCCTCAGAGCCTATCTTTTCGTTTCGACCTTTAAGCATTTTACTTAAAGGAAGAATTTGTTTACACCCCACTAAAATGTACACCCAAATCGCCTTAGCCTACCTTGTATGCACTCATTTTTAGTGCATTATTGTTACAACATTTGTTTAAACCCAAGTTAATTATCTAGTTGATTACATGGTTGCTAAGTCGAGTCATATCCTTGTACATATTGTTTTGGGACGATTGGGACTCATGGGTAAAGTACTAGTGTAATGGAGTAATGGGGAAGAACATCATTTATTACCCCCATATGTGCTAAATGTTTTAAAAGTACTCCAAGTTTTTCAATTATCTTAATTCGAGTCATTAGAATAGTTATTTGTAAAGTTATGTAAAAGTTCAAGTGTAAGGGGATGCAACGCCCCTATGATGTATTATTTTGGATGGTAGGGTAAAAGTGTATGCAAAAAAAAAAAAAAAAAAAAAAAAAAAAAAAAAAAAAAAAAAAAATCGAAAAAATCAAGAAAAATACAAAAAAATGAAAAAAAAAAGAAAAATAGAAAAAAACATACGGACTACCATCCCGTTTCATTTTATGTTTATTTTATGTTTATGTTTTGTTATTTTCTTTCATTAGCTTAAGATCGAGTCTAGTCTTGGCTTAGCAACGTTGTATAGTACATGTAATTGATCAAGATTTTTAACTCGCCACCAGTAAAATATCCTTTATCCAACCAAACCGTGTTTTCCTTTTCCCTACACCTAACGTTATAACCCATTTAAAAGCCCTCTTTGATAGTTTATCTTAGGTGCTTACGCCTAGTGGAGGAGGTTTTCGATCCTTTCCCAAGCCTATGGTAATCTATTTGCTATGACAGGTAGTGAGAGATATTTTCCGTTTTCATTTATGAGATTTATTTTGATGACACTTGAGAGATGTGAGTATCTAAACACTACTTGTGAGGTGCTAGTATATAATCTCCGTGCTTATTATGATTGAAGTGGAACGATTATTTGTTGTAATTACTTTTATATTTGCATTAAATGACCCCTAACTTGTATTTTGATTAGAATAAAAGCGCATTTGCTTGAGGACAAGCAAATCTCAAGTGTAAGGGTATTTGATGAGGCGAAAAGTGTACCGCTTTTAAGGGGTCATTTAAGCCCGAAATCGTATTTATTTGATCAAATATTGCCCTAAATCGTTCCTTTTGTCATTTTAGGTACTTTTGAGGAGAAATCTGGAAAAGGAGGCATTTTGGACGTTTTTGGAGCATAAAAGTGAAGAAAACGGCAAAGTCTCAAAATTGTGCTGAAAGTCACCTTTGACGGCGTCAACATTAACTCCAGACGGCGTCATGCCTTGGCAAGAAAAGTTGGATGTGAAATTTACTCATGACGGGCCAGTGAGTTTGCATGAGAATTCTGACGGCGTCACGCTTTAACTAAATCAAGGGCGTCACGGCTTAAATCATAAGGGGACGGCGTCACGTTTAGGATCCGACGGCGTCAAGCCTTGATAAGCCAGAATGGATTTTTGAAGA
Source organism: Artemisia tridentata subsp. tridentata (assembly GCA_021014915.2). Lineage (NCBI taxonomy): Eukaryota > Viridiplantae > Streptophyta > Magnoliopsida > Asterales > Asteraceae > Artemisia > Artemisia tridentata. The sequence continues at coordinate 197,077,527 of CP139508.1, read as the reverse complement.
GCTAAAGAGGGACGGCGTCAAGATGGTCATCCGGGAACCCTAAAAAGCGGCGAGGTGACGGCGTCACAATGCATAAGGTGACGCCGTCAGATGTCAAAGTCTATATATAGTTTTCTAATTTTTTGTCATTAAGAGAGAGCTTAGTGTGTGGAATTTTGGGATAAAACCCTAAGACGATTTTAGCTACTTTTTCAGGGCTTCTTGCCTTGAGATCTTCCATGTTTCATTGAAAGATAAGTTATCAATTAATCATTCAATATGTCTATGTGTTGTTTGATTCTATCTTATGCTTGTCTTTTGTTTAACATGTTAGGCTAATTTTATCTTGTGTTTGCTTAGATCTAATGAAACCTAGCTATTGATTATTGGTTGTTAGTGTGTTGTTAGTTGTATTGGATGATTTTTTATCTATGTTAGGCTTAAGAAAACTGGCTAACTTCCTATTCGGTAACTTGCTTGAACGTCTTAAGAAACATGAACCAAACGCGTACTAAAGGTTTTTATGGTTGTATTTAATGCACAAGCGAATTCTAGTGATCCCATGTTAGGAGCTTCCTAGCCGGCTCGACATAGGAGTGAAGTAGGAGCTTGTAGAGTTTGGGGAAGTAAGTACGCCACCCCACGAATGGTATTAAGGAATACACCCGTCATCCACGTGACTAATACACACTAATTAACCGGTAAAAGATAGTTAGGGAGTAAGGAAATCTAAGTAAACACATTTCTCTACACATAAGTTTCTCACCACTTTTCATTTTTGTTATTTTATTTTATTTGCATTTGTAGTAATTTGGGTTAGTTGACTAGCAACTAATTCCGCCCACTCCTTCAAAACCCGAGATTTTACTTGCTTTCATAAAATTATAAAAAACATAAAAAGAATCTTCCTCAACCCTTAGACCTAATTAGAGTAGCCTTTCACACCTAACGAACACTATTCCCTGTGGAGAACGATCAATCCCCCGTACTTACCACTACACTATACTACATCGGTCAGGTACACTGCCTGGTGGGGTTGTAAGCCTCTTGAGATCCCTCGAGAGGTAAAACCTGTTGTAAGGTTGCAAAACCCACGCATCAGACTATTCTTAGCTTATGCTTCTTTCATGGTCTTTACTGTTTACCAGATGGATGTTAAAAGTGCCTTCCTGTATGGTACTATTGAAGAGGAGGTGTATGTCTCACAACCTCCAGGTTTTGTAGATCCAGAACATCATGACAAGGTATACAAGGTTGTGAAAGCTCTTTATGGACTACATCAAGCTCCAAGGGCATGGTATGAGACTTTGGCTTCTTATTTGTTAGAGAATAGATTTCAAAAGGGCAAGATTGATCAGACTCTATTCATCAAGAAGAACAAGAAGGATATCTTGCTGGTACAGGTTTATGTGGGTGATATCATATTTGGATCCACAAGGAAGGACATGTGCTTAGAATGTTAGAAACTTATGCATGATAAGTTTTAGATGAGTTCCATGGGGGAACTTACCTTCTTTTTGGGGTTGCAAGTAAAGAAATGAACTGAAGGCATACTTATCAGTCAGGATAAATATGTGGCAGAGATACTAAGGAAATTTTAGTTCACTGATGCTAAAGTGGAAAGCATACTAGTTGATCCAGAGAAACCTTTACTTAAAGATGCTGATGGAAAATGTGTTGATGTACACACCTATAGATCTATGATAGGGTCGTTGATGTATCTTACTTCATTAATACCAGATATCATGTTTGCTGTGTATGCTTGTGAAAGGTTTCAGGTCACTCCCAAGGATTCTCATTTAACTGCTGTCAAAAGGATCTTTAGATACCTTAAGGGTCAACCTAGGTTGGGTCTGTGGTATCCTAGGGAATCACCTTTTGAATTTGTGGCATATTCAAACAGTGATTATGCTGGTGTAAGCCTGGATAGGAAATCAAGAACTAGGGTTGTCAGTTCCTTGGTTGCAGACTAATATCATGGCAATGCAAGAAGCAGACAATTGTGGCAACTTCTACAACTGAAGCTGAGTGTGTAGCTGTTGCAGGTTGCTGTGGTCAAGTGCTATTGATTCAAAATCAACTGCTTGACTATGGGCATAATTTTATGAACACCATGATATATATTGACAATAGCAGTACAATATGCATTATTAAAAATCCAGTGCAACATTCTAAAACAAAACACATAGAAATTAGGCATCATTTTATTAGAGACTGCAATGAGAAAAAGTTAGTTCAAGTTGTTAAAATTGATACTCTTCAAAACTTTGCAGATCTTCTCACTAAAGCCTTTGATGTTGGAAGGTTACAATACTTGGTGGCAAGTATTGGAATGCTTAACCTTTAAAGTTTTTAATCTGTGCATTTTTGTACATTTAAATGGATTTGTACTGCTCAGCTTGTCAATTAGTACTGTTATGTATACTTTGTATTGCCAGTACAAATTTGGCATGTTTGTTAGAACTGTTAGTCATATGTTTATACTGTTATGAAGCAAATGCTTTGCCATTTGTTTTCTTGGTAATGGACTAACAATTGCAGGTATTAGAATTTAAGCGTAAAGGAATTACTAGTGCACTGTGTGAGCAGCATTTGGTGGCTTGATTGCTGATATAATAGGTTGATGATGGATAGAATTTGGGGATCCATTAACAAAGGTTTTATACCTAAGTTAACTGATTCTTTAAAACTTCTTTCTTGAAATCTTATTTTGATGTTTTGTATTGGAATTGATGGCTTAGTTAGTCAGATAGTAACTGCCATAACTCACTCTCTACCATTTTATACTTTTGTATAATGTGTTAGTCTAAGGACATCTGGTAGAGAGAACAGCAAGCAAACGCGAATCTAACACAATTGTGTTAGATGCAACACCTGCCACGAGTTGGAAACCCTGTCAAGAAAGCTCTTTGAATGAGTTTATCTGATCACAGGCAGTTGTTTATAACTGAAATCATTGATTCTCACACAACTAGAGGTTGCATTAAACCGAAATTATGATTAAGTGTTTGTCTTTACACTTAATCCCTTCCAAATGGTTGTAGGCAGTATGGTTTTTAATCAAAATTGAGTTCATACTATTGAGTCAAATTTTTCCAAAAAGTTTGTACTTCCAGGCAAAAACTTAGTACCGGTAGGCTTAAGTTTGTACTGCTGAATAGACGTTAGTACTGGTGTGAAATAACAGCTTTATCAAAATAGCCGTTTAGAGTTAGTTGAGATTTTTACTGCTCAATTCCTTATTTCCAGGGTTTTCCTATTTGGATATTTTTACTTTTAATTTATTATATTTACCTTATCTTCAATCAAAAGTTATCTTTTAATTGAAGTCGGTCCAATAGAAACCCTCATAATTCTTTCATAATATCTTAATTCACTTTCTTCATCTACTTTCTAACCTAAAATTACACTATTCCCAGCCGTAAAATCACACTTTTACTGAAAAATAATGGCTTCTTTATCCTTTGTTCACAAGCACAACATGATCGCGTATTTGGAAAAAGCAGAGGATGATACATACTTTCATCAGATAGTGAACTTTTTAAATGGTTCCCATATAAGGTATTCTTTAACATTAAATCCCACTATCTATGTCTCCCACGTCAAAGAGTTTTGGCAGACTGCTACTGTCAAAACATTTGACAATGGAGACAAAGAGTTAAATGCAACAGTGGATGGTAAATCTATCACTCTTACTGAACCATCACTCAGGAGGCATATCCACTTGAATGACGACAATGTTATTAGTGCTATGCCAAACACTGAAATCTTTGAAACTTTAACCAGGATGGGGTACAACATCCAATCACAATCTTTAACTTTTCAAAAATGTTGTTTTGCCCCACAATGGAGGTTTTTAATTCACACCATCCTTCACTTTCTCAGTCCTAAGAAAACCTCATGGGAACAGTTCAGTAGTAATATTGCAACTGCTCTCATCTGCTTAGCTACTGATAGAACTTTCAACTTTTCAAAACTATTCTTTGAAGAAATGGTTAAAAATGTTGATAGCAAATCAAAGTTTTTGATGTATCCCAGGTTCATCCAAAACTGTTTTGAACATGAGGAAACATCAACTTCTTCCTCATAAAAATGTTTATCCAACACCCAAACTTACCCAAAAACTTTCAGTAATATGAGGATGGCCTCAAAAGGGTATAGTGGGGAAGACTTTCCATTATTTGATTCCATGCTACAGGTACAGGGTGAAGGATCAACAAACCCAGTTGACTCCTAACACATACCCACAACATTAGAACAATCACCTTCACAACCAACTTCATCACCAGATAGGTATTCATCCAGAGAGGGCTCTATTGTTCCTCAGCATAGAGACCCTACCCCTCTCCATGTAGCAGATGAGGCTGACTTTGTCAATATAGAAAGGGCTGCTTCTACTGTCTCAGGCTTAGAAGCTGGGCAGGAAAGAAGTAACATAGCTAAGACCCAATCTATGGCAACACCAACAATACCAAGTTCCCATGAACCCAGTACTATTGGGGGAATCCCAAGCCAACCGGAAATAATGGGTGGCTCAGAAGCTCACCATGTGGTGGACTATGAGTCTTTGCCCCATGATGCACCTCTCCCTAAAGGTCACACATCAGGAAGTGCTGAGGGCATTAAGACACTTCATAAATTGATGGATATTTGTACAACCTTGTCTGAAAAAGTTTCAACCTTGGAAGCTGATCTCAAAAGTCAAAAAAAGGTCTTTGGAATAGTCTACACCAAGCTAGTTTTAAAGGTGAAGAAATTGGAGAAAATAGTCAAGACTCTTCAAAGGAAAAGATCAACACAATTGGTGGAATCAACTGAATCATCTTCTACCTCCAGTTCATCAGATGGTCAAAGTGATGGTCAAGGTGAGGAATCTTCCAAACAGGGGAGGAAGATTGCCCAACTAGATCAAGATCCCAACATTTCTTTGGTTTAAGAGGAGTTTGATACTTAGGGGAGGCAAGCTGATCAAATGGATCAAGGTACTGGTGGATGATCAGAAGGTACTGGTAGTGCTATACATGGTACTGCTAGTATTCCAGAAGAAGGTACTGGTGGATCTCAAGGTACTGCTGGTGCAGTATACAAAAGAAGGCCAAATAGGTCAAGATCAGACAAAGGTAAGGGGATAATGGTAGAAGAAGAATCTTCTCAGAAAACAACCAAGAAAAACCAAGATCAGATTGCTCTTGATGAAGAATTAGCTCAGAAATTTCATGAAGAAGAGTTAGCAAGGGCAGCAGAAGAAGAAAGATTAGCAAAATTTATGGTTGAAGAGATGTTTCATACTAAAGAAGAACAAATAGCTGCTTAGGTTCTTGCTGATAGTGAGTTAGCTGCAAAAATTCAAGAGGAAGAAAGGTCTCAGTTCATCAGAGAAGAACAAGAACAGGCCATTGATGACCTTTTGGAGCAAATCAGGCAGAGTCAAACAAAGAAGAAAAATTATCAGAAGAAACCTCCTACAAGAAGTGAACAACTAAGGTATATGAAGAACTACTTGAAGCATCAAGACACCTGAAAAGAACAATATTTCAAGGGAAGATCTTTTGAAGAATTTGAAAGGATTTACATTGATACTCATAGAAGAATGCAGAGATTCCTAATGGGTGAAACTGAAACAGTTGAGACTGAGTCTAGCAAGGGTGTGAAAAGAGCAGCAGAGCAATTAGAATCTGAGGAGTCCAAGAAGCAAAAGACATAAGAAGAAAAGCATGATGAACCAGTTGAGAAAGAATCAGCTGAGGAAGAGGAAAAAACATTGACTTATGAATAAATCCATGGGATGATGGTGGTTATTCCAGAAGCTCTAAATGTTGATCCCATTCAAGCCAAACATCCTATCTGTAAGATACTTGAATTCATAACACAAACACAAGATTAAAAGATGGATTGAATCTTAGAGAGAGAAAGATAAGAGTTGGGAGTTTTCTAGAGAGAGAGAGTAAAGAGGGAATTGTGAATGTTAGATTAGAAAAGTGAATAGCTCTAACCCTTCCCACACTTGGGAAGGGGTATTTATAGATACTATCTATTGTGCCCCTAGTGGGCTGTGGAGCGAGCTGACAGTGGGTAAAGACCCGACCCAACTCCACAAATATTAATATAACTAAACTAATAATAATAATACTAATAAGCCTACGAGCTACATGAATGCTAAATAGATACTCGGGGTGACTGAGTCTTCATATGAATATTTATATTCCTAACAATCTCCCCCTAAGGGAGGTCACCCTGGAAATAACCTTTTGAATTCTAGCATTCTAGTACATGATTGTAAATTCCTAGCTCGTAGTCTTTGATTCTTCAAAGTCTTTAGTCTTTGTACATTCAGCAGTGAACTTTTGATGACTGATCTTTTGTCTTGGATGATCTTTGAGGAATTTTTGATGATATCATCCAACATATGTCTTATAGTCATCTTGTTGCTGAATCGTCTCCATGTGAAGTAGTGATCTTTGAGTATTCTTTAAGAACATCAGTCACTGTAAATCTCCAAGCTCATCCGATGTAATATTGCCTTCATGTGATATGTTGTGACCGTTGAAATCGCATGCTCACACTTTTCTGGATCATGATGATTATCATCAGAGTTGCGGAAGCTGTGTTGTAGGTCTTTTTGCTATCATGATGTTTTGATAATGAATTGGAAGTGTGAGCATGGAGTGTGGATTGACACGTCTCTGCTGGAATCAGGAACCACCATCGCCATCTTTATATGAATTTGAAATAAAACAGTTAGCAATAAAGTTGGAGAACGAATATGGCTTTGTCATCCATTCGATGTGGTGGTTGGATTTAACCTTCGGTTCTGTGAAGACCGACCTGTGATCAGGTAGAATCCCCTTTAAAGAAGATTCTCCTTGACAGGAATTTCCATCTTGTAGTAATGAGTCTTCCAACAAACTAATGTCAGAATCATCATACAAAGCATGTTCTCATACCGGAACGTCTCAAAGCAGACAGCACGGTAGAGTGAATCAGTGAATTAAATACCCACTGATTGACGAGAAATTGATTAGAAAAATCACTTGCGTGTCACTGGATTAACATTTTGTGCAACACGACAAGGGTTTTATAAATTGAATCACATTTCTGTCAAAAATACTTTTGTTTGAAAATTTTCACAATCAATATGCTCAAAATTCAGTTGCTGAGCACATTGAAGGGTTTTCCAAAAGTGTCCGTCAATCCATTTCCTGGAACAAGTTTGATTCAATTGAGAATCGCCCCATCATTTCTTTCTAGTTGTCACAAGTTTGATCCATGAAGGATCTCACATGTCACCCACCAAGAGCTTGTTTGATGTTGGCTCTAGAAGGATTTCCATCTTCATTGTGAATACTTTACATATCACTCGCATGTTCTGGCAATACCACGAGGATAATGCGTAGGACTTTTCATATATATTTTCTTGCTTTTCACAGTGTATGAAACATCAAGTATATTAGAAATGTGTCCTAATGAGATTAATGGATGATCTCTTGGCACTAGACTCAATAGTGCATTTTAATTTATTGATCAGAGGCTGGAGAGGACTGCCACCTTTTCAATATCATCTAACTCGGAGTGAGATAGACGATAGACATGTATTCATCTCCGTGACAAATGAAACAAGAGTCCTTTGAGGGACCTTGAGTGGCTAGGGAGGGTTACGCAGCGTATCACTGGGTCCATGATACTTTGTCTTCAATGTCAGCAATCGACTAAGTGATTCTGACAGCATATGTATTGACCCGGTTTCTGCCTAAAGTGTAAGGAGGGCTTCTTTCTTTTCATTCTTTTTCTTTACATTTCTTTTTCATTCTTCAACCCCTTTAGCGCATACCGAGACTTCATTACTAGTACCTTGTTGGGTTTGTTCTAGTACTAGCTCAATCTCAGTCGGCGCTTTTCCCTTATTCACTTTTCTCCTTTTTAATCATTCCTAAGGACTTCTATTCTAACTAGAGGATTGTCCCTGGGAAGATCCCTCCGGTTCTGGCTGGATCATGGGAACTGATACCTAACCTTAGCATCCTTATAACTCCAGTACATTACATAACATACTCGGTCTTTGGTATTCTTCCACAATTGCCATCACAAATCATTCGCTCCCCCTTAATATGTGCATCGATATACGAAAGAGTTTAGAACATATTTGGGAGCCTACACATGAGTCCAAAAGATCACATTTTATCAGATTTCATATTTAAATCACATTCTCTCCCCCGATCAAAAATTTCAAACCCTTTGAGATTTGTGATCCCAATTGATTTAAATAAGTTAGAAAATTATGGGAGAAAATGTGGTCAGGTTTAATATATTCTGATAATGAGACATTACGATGCTCCCCCCCAATCAATGAGGGAGAATGTTAGTGTCAAGTATGATAGGTTTGAAAGATTTTGAATTAAAACAATCATACACTGACACATAACAACAAATGTTTATTCACTGCTTATTACGTACAAAGATAATCTTTATGACACAAATGATGTTGACCTTTTCGCCTCCCTGAGGGTGTCAGTAGTCGGCATCAATTATCCATCCACCAAAAAATCTTCGCAAGTATTGTAGATCCCCATTCGGCGAGACCAGAATAAGTAATGCTTTGTTGAAGTGAAGGTGGTGGTGGTGTTGACAGTGTTGTTGTTGTTGTTGTTGCTGATGTTGTTGTTGTGGTGAATTCAGAGCCAGTCAATAGAAATTGAACATATGATCAAATGGTTAGAGCGGGAACTGGCACATTCATATTGGCCATGGAATCTGCATAAGAATATCAACACAGATATACATACATACAGATTCACTTTTCATTAATAGCTACCACGTAGCAGCTTGCCAACTCATAATACCATATTCATCTCATAATCAAACCACAGTCAGGAAATACATCAAACCGCTATCTAGCATGAAGAGCAATCAGCAATCATGAACATGGCAATTCACACATATTTTAACATTCAACTCAGGATCTTAGGGACATGATTCTAACACGATAGCTACACACCTAAGCATATCCTGAGTGCACATGCACTGAATCAACAACAATTAAGCAGCTATCGACTAACAAAAATCAATCAACATTTGAAACTCATTCATTCAGATCATACAAATGCTTGTGGAGTATTCAAGAACATCAAACACAATGGGTTTTCTAACTTCTTTTAGATTTTGAGTTTTAAAGTATTTAGGGGATTAAACGAGGATTCCAGAGTGATACAAATGAACCTTATAGTTACATAAAGTTAGGATACTATAAGAAAATTGCACATAATGACCTAATCTTTCTAACAACTAACACATTTGACCATTTGAGATAAAGCTTAGAAAGATCCTCTTCAACTAATACCCCATTAACTACAAAACCTTTTCTAACAATTATGAGTTAACCAAGAAACCTGTTTGATGATATAAAATTTGAAAGCACTCTCCCCCTCAACCAATGACCCGTATTCTAGTTAAGGTGTTGAAGTCATTGATTGAGTGACAAATTTTATGAACAATCCAAGTCTGAAAGAATTTCAAACAACACGTAACCACCAAGTGTCTCACAAATAAATTTCAGAAGAATCATAGAACGAAAACTATTTGCATACAAAGAAGATTTCTCTTTTTTTACAAGAAATGATGCACTGAAACGTACATCAAATTGGGGATGCACGGATATGAAGTAATCCATGCCTGGGTGAACTTCACCCGTTGTTAGGAACAACCATCTTTTTGCCGACGTGCTTTCCTCATTTTGAAACGCGGGTTGCTATCTAAAGTAATAGCAAGCCATTTAGGCATGTTTTGAAAAACTTTTTGAACTTCTGTTCGAACTTCATTTAAAGACCCGTGTAATTATTGAATGACATTTCTAGGACCGTAAATGTTATCGATGCCAGAAGACATGCCTTGAAAAACTATTTTTGGTATTTTCTAATTTTCTGATTTTTATGGGTTTTTCTTGGCTTTATATTTTTCTATTTGCATTTTGGTTTTATGTTTTCTATTTACATTTTGGTTTTATATTTTTCTATGTACAATTTGGTTTAAAATATGTACAAAATATATTATTCAGTTTAAGAAGATGTTGACATGAGTACCGAAATAAGGATATCGATCTTGGACTTTGTAGAAGTCAGTAGTCAACATTACTTAAACTTTCGCCACCAAAGCTTTAGAGGCTCATGAAAAATCATCTGAACTTGAGCCTTATCAATTGTGAAGCTTTGATAGCTTCCCCCTAAACCGACAATCTTCTTTTTGAGCAGTTTCAAAGCTCTCTTTCAAGCTTACATAAGGTAAGTGTACAGCGGAAACCGTAGCAAACCACATAAAAAATTGCTGCTCCTTTTAAGAATAACCATCGTGATTCTCCGATCGGGGGACCATCAAATGAATCAGTAGTGTATCATCTCACACATGAATAATTCTTCTCACATTACTTCCCGCTGAAGTCTGAAGGAATGCATTCCGAAAGTATCCAGAGACCACTTCCCTCTAGTAGTTGAATTGATGCAATCAGTCTCATTGTATGAAGCCTAAAAACCCGAAGTACACACTCAATCCCATTCATGAAGTCAAAAACGTAACATCAAGATCAATTAAGACTCGGAGATGCACTTTTCTCCCTTCAGGAAATTGCAGATGAGAATTGTTACACCCAAGTCAACTAAGTCCCGAGTGTAGGCAATTTATCCCGTATGTAGTCGAAATGATACAGACTAACTAGTGGAATCATCATACCATTGTATACCTCTTTAATCATCAGAAACTATTTCATACATCTCTTCCCCCACGTAGTTGGAATGATACACAATAAGGAACAAGTTAAAACACTGATTTTCTCTGCGGTTATGACATTTGTCTTCCCGGAATAACCCCAACTCAGAAGAGGTATAAAGTTCATCACGTTTACTCGTTGTGCGTTCAGATGTATGTCTCCTTCCCCTTTGCTGGTTTTGATACCTCAGAATCAGCAACACATTTTACGCACAAATACTTGAAATGTTTTGAGAAGAACAAAATTAGCTCAAATGTATCAAGTGAGAATCAAAAGCTACTGAAATGCTCTCTGACTATCTTTACCAACCCTTAAGTAGGCTATTTGATGTGATAACTGATGGAGCAAACCCGATATACCAAACTTGATACTGAAGTAGAATTCCCCATTTTCGTGACTTAAACTTGCACTAATGTTGGAAGAACGGTGTAGAGAATTAATGCTCCAAGCAAATCTCTAAGTACTCAATACCCAACCAAAGTATGAGACAATAACACCTCTTGCGATTATCCACAACGTCATCGGCGTGTGACACTGAGTACTACAACGTAACTCCTTTAAGTGATAGTTAACCAGGTCGTTAAACATTTACCCCGACTACTGGTAACTAGATAAACTAAGTCTTTAACTTAAATCTTAAGCACGAGCAAGTTATCATTGAAAGTCATGCATCCAACCAACCCCGACTTCAAGATAGAACAAGATCACGCCTTTAAGAAGGTCAACTTCAACCTCAAATAAGTGATACCTGATCAACTCCGTAGTCCCCATTAGATGCCCAACAAGTAAGTGAACAACCAATCAAATGTACGTCGATCCACTTGTTCATACTTCTCCCCCTCAAAAATTGCATATGAGAATGCCATTTTTGATTGAACAAGTGTATATGAGGTTGATCCACTGTTCACACTTCTCCCCCTCAAAAATTGCATTTGAAGTTGCCATTTTTGATCGAGTGAATAAACGTCCAATCTATTGAAAGTAGATCCACTTGATGACTGAACGAGCATGGAACAAGTATGAAGCTTGTTGATGAGAATAGTCAGAAACAAGAAGATTTCTCTTCTTTCGAAGATAAAGCGCACTCAAGCGTACGCCTTTCTTTTCTTTAAGGAACGGGGCCTGAAGAGTTGTCAGCAGACGCCATTATGTTGACATTGAGGCCCGAGGCTTGAACTGATGTGTTCAAACATCATAGCCGATGAAGAACGAGGCCTGAACTGATGTGAACAGACGTCATGGTCGTTGAAGAATGAGGCCTGAACGGATGTGAACAGACGTCATTGTCGATGATGTTCATCAAGCTTGAATTACCTGAACCCCTACATCATGAGATATCACTCTTTTCGGCACCCAAACCCTGAGTCTTTTCTTAATAGGAGGGAACGATGTACATGCACTTAAGTAAAGACTTCCTGCATTGACATTAAGAGTTTGTTTGCATTTATATGGGTTAGTGATATCAACATTTAAACCAATTGGGGTTTCACTGTCAACCTTGGTTTTGCACTCAGTGAACATCTTTCTAATAGGTATCCATCTAAGACCAACAATCTTAAAAATTCTACCTGTCGGTATCCACCTATAACAAGATCTAGGAGTGTTTGGTTTTTCATGCTGAGTGACAGACTTTTTAGGAGAAAACCTTTGTCCTAGAGCAATTGGCCTAGCAGGTTTTTGAATACACCTCTTTGATTCTACGGGCTTGTTGTTGTTTCTAGTCTTAGAAGTTTGAACCTTATCACGAGCATTCACTTCCTTCAGGAATTTTGTTATACAATCATCATGGTTTGCCTTAAAAACACATTTCTGACAGGTTGAGCAAACATAGTGTTTGGAGTCAGAAAAAGATCTAGAATTCTTTGAGTGATCAGCTACGGGAATCGCTTTAATCGATATGCAACTACTCTTAGAAATAGGTAAAGTCCTAGTCTTTTCATGTGTGTTTTTCTTAGCAACCTCTAGGTTGTGATTTTGAACACTGTTTTTAGGTCTAACATGTTCCTGTGGTGTCACAAATGACTTAAGCTTTGAACTAATCCTAAAAGAGCCAGAGGCACTCATATGATGAGGTTTTGCAAGCGTATATTCTTTTTCCTTAGGTCTAGATTGTGAAGTGACTGGTTTTGACAAAACTTGTTTTGAATCAACATGGGAGGCAAACCATGGTTTTGAGGATTTTGGTCGCTCAGATCTAAACGCAGTCGGTTGTCTAACAACTGATTGGTTTTTAAGTGGTGGTTTCCCCAAGATTGATGGTTTTGCAAACTTAGTGTTCACACCATTTTCTGTCAATTTTCTTAACTCGTTTTTCAACGATGCAATTGCAAAACCCTTTTCCTGAAGTTGAACTTTGAATTCATCATTTTTGGCAATCAAAGAGGTTGTTTGCTCTACAGTCTCAGTTTTTGCTTCTTTGATTGAGTCACACAGTTCTTTGCAATGAATTTTCAAAGTCTCATTTTCATAAAGTAATTCAGCCACATTAATGTCATGTTTAGTCTTAACATCATTGCACATGTCACGCATCTCAGTCAAACTATTTTTCAGGTTTTTGATCGTTAGGTTTTTGGCTTCTAGCTGAGCTTTCAAATCATTTATTGTAAAGAATTCACGAAATTCAGGGAGTTCCAGATTTTTACATGGTAGTTTAGTTTGAAAACTTTCTTCCTTTTGTTGCATTGCAATTTCAAGAGAAATACAATGTTTTTCAAGCTGTAAAAATCTCTTTGAAAGTTCATTATAAACATCCTTTTCAACCATATCATTTGATTTGAAAAACTCAGTCGTAAGCTAAGAACTTGACACATCATCATGTTCAGCATGCTGATCAATTTCTCCCCCCTTATGACTCATATTTGTTGAATCAGAGGTGATAATGCTATCAGTCTTTTCCAACAGATATGTGTCAGAAGTAGGTTTAATTTGATCAGTATGTTGTTGTTCATTAGAAAGAACATTATGTTGATCAGAAAGATGTACCTCAGCAGATAGTTTGAGATCTGCATCTACATTAAGCGTTATATATGTTCCTGAGCTGTTGTTATCACCATGTTTATCTGACTCTGTCCCGTTTCCCATATGTTGTGCTCTTTCATTAATGAACCCCTTAACATTACTCATAAGTTAGAGTAATGTAACTCTGAACACGTCAACCTCGATTCCAGTGTAATTAGAAAAACACTTTTTTGCCATTTGACTGTCATCATCATAATCCTCAGTGTATTGCGAATCAGTGAACACTTGGAGTTGGTTGTTAATCACACCCAAAGCAGCCATGGATCTATCTTCAGAAAATTCTCCTTTGTCAAGTTGTTGTTCAAGTTGATCTAAATACAAAATCATCTTGACTGTGAAAGTCTCAACATCTTGACCAAAGAGTGATGCGAATGCACGCCTGTATCCTCCCAAGTATTCGGGCTGTTCAAAGAGAACCTTGAGATGTGAATGAAGTAATCGAAAACATTCAATGCAACTTTCCTTTGCATTAGGCAACATTAGTGACTGAAGCTCCTCTCTCTCTTGCGAATTTGAGCACGAAGATTCCACATTAGTATTACCAGAATCACACACGTTTATTTGTTGTACAGAATTGGAAATCATTTGTTTATCATACTTGTCGTACAACTTGAGTACCTCAGATATGAAGGAATCTGAAGTAGTAGACATGATCTAAACGTGCACGGGATTTTTCAATTCTATGATTTAAACCGAGAAATAGATTCTTTCGCGGGATTCTACAAAAATCAAGAATAGACCGTGAAATGATAATAGTTGCTTGAGTGTGTTATGATTATGATTTGGTTTGGTTGAAATGAGTTTAAGTAATGAGGAAGACAAGTCACAGTGAATTTCAGACAATTCTCGTGTTTTGAGATCCGAATAAAACCCGTTGCTTACCACTACATCCAATATACCCGAAAATATCTCAACCCAAAATAATTTTCAATCCCGAAATCTTGAAGCTCGATCAAAGTTGTTGTCCCAAAATTATATCAAACGACAAAATTCCAACAACAAGAAAATTCATTCTTAACATAAGATTCGTGCTTAGTGTTTTAACCAACAATGTTTCACAAGCTGTGGCCCAAGATAATGTGTGAAATACCGGCCCAAGCAATTAATTACCACGAGCCCACCAGCCCAACTCCAAAATCAAACAATCTGGTGTTAAGGTATCCCTAATTTTCGGTATAAGGGCACACAAATTAACCCTAATCACCTTTAGAGATTAATCCGCCCCCTTTTATCACTCTTGAACCCTAATCTAAACTCACCTAAAGCTTGTGCCTCTCCTTTTTCTTAGTCGCGGCAGTCCAAGATCCAAACCCTAATCACACTTTAATCTTTCTTTGTCAACATAAACACAACCAACCACACCAAACACAATAGCAGATACACCAAGATAATAGATCTTCAACAACAAAAGTCGTCCTTTTTGAGTCTGCTGTTGTGAACTCGACACCAAAAGGGATTTTTCTTTTGATCTTTTTCTTGTCTATTTGGCAATCAATGACTTTTATGGAATCAAAGGTAGGTTTTATGTATGTTTTCAGTTTTGTGTAACCGAATAGAGGAAGATTGAAGATAAGATCGAGTGAGTTAGGTTAGATGTTAAGATTAGTTGTGGTAATAACATTTTGAATTCGCTTTGAATCTTAAAAAGAATGATTTTGTTGCTGTGGATTTGAGTTATGAATCAGTTGTTGTTGTTGTGGTTCGTTGTTATAATCGAATGATTTGGTTTTGTAATTTCATTTTGAATTCGTATTGCCAATAAAAGAATGTTATTGCTGCTGTGGAATTTTCTGTGGATTTGTTAAAGTTGTTGTTGCTTCTTCTTGCTCTTTCCTTTTGAGTTGACTGTTAAAATGATATATCTCAAACCGCTAGAGGTGTGTCAAACCCACGGTCAAACCGCAAGGACCAAGTGCCAGTCAAACCGCTACAGGCAAAGAGACAAACCGCTATTAAGAAAATGAGCAAACCGCAACTGACACAAACCGCTACAGTAACAGTTACAAACCGCTACTGTCACAAACCTCTATAAGTCAAACGGCAAGACCTTTTGGTCAAACCGCTACATGTACCCAACAAAACAATCACTTTCAGAGATACTTGTCTTTTTACCTTTTCAACTACACACCAAACTGCCACCAAGTTTCTTTCCAAACCGCTACTTAGAAGTCCCACCAAACTGCCACCAAATTCCTTTCCAAACCGCTACTTAGAAAATATCTTTTTGACAAAAACCAAGTAACTCAAACAAATACTTAACAAACTTAACAAGTCGATGCTAGGAACTTCTCATACAACCAGGAAGGCTTTTGATCAATGATAAACAAACTTAACAAACTTAACAAGTGACTCAAATGGTCTTGTAATCCAAAATAGTATTCGAACCCATACTCAAAAGACCAATTTTCCTAACTTACTGTATGAACAAAACTAAAAAAAAATAACCAACTCATTAAACTGTTGTAGCCCAAACAAAACTAAAAGAAATAATCATATCTTTAAACTGTTGAAGCCTAACAAAACAATGTTAAGATCTATTAGTAAAGCAATTAGTTCAAACAAACCACAATAAAGCAACAAAAATATAGAAACCTCAAATCAGTGTTTGTGAATTTGAAAAGAGGAACAACCAATCAAAGAGGTTCGAGTACCCAAGATTAAACCAAGGCTCTTGATACCAATTGTAAGATACTTGAATTCATAACAAAAATACAAGATTAAAGGATGGATTGAATCTTAGAGAGAGAAATATAAGATTTGGGAGTTTTCTAGAGAGAGAGAGTGAAGAGAGAATTGTGAATGTTAGATTAGAAAAGTGAAAAGCTCCAACCCTTCCCACACTTGGGAAGGGGTATTTATAGTCACACCCTGAATTTACCTGTTAATGGCAGCGGATATGAATACCTTGGTGTGACTTTCATGGCGTCTCATACAAAGGATATATTGAACGACCTAAAGTGCCGTTTTGAAAATACACGTTTGATCATAAATAAAATCAGAGTTTACAAAACATAGGTCCCAAATGATGTTGCAAGTTTATATAACAAAACCATAGTAGATCAAACTTTTACATAAGTGCATGAAAATAAGTGATGCAAGTCGACCCCGCGACTCCAAAATAGCCAAATGCATGTCCACACGCTAGCTAATTACCTGAAAATACATTACTAAAAACGGTCAACATAAAGTTGGTGAGAGATCATAGGTTTAATAAAATGAAGGTATACGATAACCACAAGTATAAAGTGTATGACATAAGTCACATAAAAATGGTGTACAATAGACTTAAGCTCATGACCCCGAAACTATGACTGAATCTGTGGTGCCCCTCAGAGTGTTTTGCCAGGCACTCTAATAAAAAGACATGAAATGCATCCGCTATCGGTTGTTGGTCAAAGCCAACACGGATGGAGGCGTCACCCTCGATAGATCTATCCACTCACTCTCGCTTACAGGTAAATTAACGGTTCATGATATAGGGGACTTTCATATGGCAACAAGGTAACTTAATCTATGTACAAGGAATTTGATACTAGGGCTCGCATATAAAAATGGTTGCAATGTATTCTCCCCCGTGGGATTTGAAATGAAATAATAAATTGAAAAACGGGGCTATGAAAACTCACCTGGTATGATAGCACAATGATAATGATGAGTAAGATGAAAATGGAACTCGGCCTCTAAACGCGACCTATTATGAATGATATGACTTATGTAAGCAATGATGTAACTCAACTCATGCAAATACTTATGTTAACGATACCACTTGATACTTTTAAAGATACCATTTATTGTCAATATATACGTTTTTGACATATCGTCAAGTTATAAAACATTTCTCGTTTATATATAGTGAAATGGTACTCAATGATCCTTATTTGGTATTATATTGTCAAATATAACAGTTTCGTCGCAAAATAATACTTTATACGACTTGTGAAAATATAACCATTTTGGCCGTGTAAAACTAGTCGCGAAAATTATATACTTTGTATACATATTAGTATTCCGACTTGACGTTCTCAAAAACCTTATAACAATATTTCAATATCGTTACTTTTGACATTGAATCAACCGCGCCTCGATCGATTTGGTAAACGGCTATCAATATTTCAAGTTATGAAAATACTAGTTTTTAACACTCTATTTTCTACTAAAAAGGGTGCTGTCAAAATATATACATATCGTCGAGTCTTTAAAAGTCCATATTTTGTTCGTTATAAGCTCGTTTTCAACGTTCTATATATCCGCGGGTTCGTATAATTATGAACTAACATATTTTTAATGTCTCGGCTCATCTAGATCACGGCTAACGACTCGTTTTGCTCCTGAAAATTCGGCCAACAGCACATTTTTTCTGAAAATATAGTTTTCGTCGCGTAACTTTAAAAATTCATATCTTCTTCGTTATAATTCGGATTTTAATGATTCTTGCGCTCACGGGTTCGTTTTTGAAAGATCTTTCTGAATATGAAGGCCAAAATATTTCAAAAGTTTCTGAGTTTTCCAGATCTGTCGTTTAAAAACAGTCCCTTTTCTATTTTGTTTAAAAATCCATTTTCAAGGTTCTAACTTAATCAAATCACTTCATATCAACTCCACAAGTTCGCAAATCCTACCATACACCTTCTTAGGGTGTCATGGGGTCCTAAACATCACCATCCTTGGTGGATTTCATGAAATCATTAATAAAACTTATGGATCTAGTGTTTAAGATAGTTTATGTGCAAAAGTGGTATCTAAAACATAAATAACTTGCATGAATAATTTATATAACTTGAAAATACATAAACATATGAATCAAATGAAAGTAAAATATGAAAAATTAGTGTTCTTGAAGTTACTTACAAAGTATGATGAGATTTGAAGAGATTTGGATGAAAACCTTGAGGTTTTTATTTCAAAACCTTAACAAGGATCATGAAATGAACTAAAATAACACTTGTACTAAAAAAAATTATTGTTTCTTCCTTGGTTCTTGTGGCTGCCGTGGATATGGGAGAGGAAGAGAGAATGGATTTACTTTTACACCTTGTGAAATGAACTACTATGTGTAGTTTATGAAATTAAATCAAAAGAAATCATGTACTAGCTAATAAATGTGAAAGTATGGCATGGAAGAAAAATTAAGCAAATGTGTAAGAGGGGGGCGTGGGTTTGGATGAAAAAGTGGGCAATTGGAAGATATTTTGTAGATATTGTATGAGTTAGTTGTTTAGGTGTACACTTCGGGTGTTATCGGGTACCGAGTTGTCTTGAAATAAATATCAACGAAGTGACGTAAAATACGACGAAGTTGCAAAAATTGTAAAAATATATTCCTGACAAGAATCGGGTGTCGGAATAATTATCGGGTTAATTTTTCGTAATATGACGGAGTTATAAGCCCTTAACGAAAAATATAGCAATTGGTGTAATAACACCGGGTAAAATAATAATATAAACTTTATATTATTAAAATTAGTATAAAAATTTATTAGGATCATTGTCTGGAGTACTGGGTATAATTGTTAATAATACTGACTGAGTGGTAACGTTAATTAAATAAATAACCATACGTAAATTTAAATAATGCATAACCGTGCATGAATTAAAATACTGATGATATGCAGACTCCTCTAGTCTATATGATGTGTCCTTACTGACAATGTTATGAATTCACAGCTAAACCGAACTGGTTACGTGAATTTAAAGTCTTCTGAAAACTTGGTTTACGATTAATGGTAAATTGTCGAGGTTAGGAAAATGACCTGAAATTACGAATTGTGACAGTCACCCCTCCAAAAGGGAATTCAGTCCCTGAATTCAATTGTTGTTGGTTTCAGAAGCAGGCTCGGGAAAAAGATGCGGATACTTGCGTCGCATTTGGTCTTCTCGTTCCCAAGTAGACTCGGGTCCTCTTCGAGAATTCCAGCGAACTCTCACGATAGGAATTCGACTCTGCTTCAATAGCTTGACCTCGCGGTCCATGGTTTCTGATGTTGGATGACGTCCATTGGTTGACAATAGGCAAAACTAACGGCATGGGTATTCAACCTTCCTTAAGTCCTGAAATGGTTCATCATTGAAGTTGTTACCATGATGGCAAAAATGTAGGTATCGGCTGATAATACGTCGAGGAATGCCTGTCTCGTTTTCCTATGCGGATGGGGGAATCCGTTCGGGCATGTTGCTGTTCTTGACATGGAAGTGGGGTTATCCGAAATTTCTACAGGTAGTAGGGCCTTAGGAAGGATCTACATCGATATCCTTGCTTTATCTTGAATATCCATTGAGGAAGCTTGTTGTTATAAGGAAACTCGATCAATGGCAAATGGTTCGCCCAACCATTTCTAAAGTCGATCACACATGCCCTAAGCATATCTTCCAGTGTTTAGATTATTCTCTCACTCTGACCATCGATCTGAGGATGGTACGCAGTACTCATGTCTAACTTAGACCCAAAAGAATCCTGCAATGACTGTTAGAAGTTTGAAGTACGCGATTATCTCTATCGGAAATGATGGAAATTGGTGCACTGTGCCTTAAGACTATTTCCTTGTCACAAAGTCTGATAAGCTGCTTCATGGAATGAGTCTCTTTGATTGGAATGAAATGGGTTGATTTGGTGAGACGATCTACTATAACCCAAATAGCATCGTAACCACCTGAAATCTTGGGGAGTTTAGTAACAGAGTCCATTGTAACGTGTTCCTATTTCTATTGTGAAATTTCTGGTTGCTGAAGTAATCCTGTTGGTTTCTGGTACTCGGCTTTTACTTTAGCACAAGTATGGCATTTGCTGACATAAGTAGCTACTTCTACTTTCATGTTTGGCTACCAATAAAACCTCTTGAGGTCCTGACATATCTTATTAGAACTTGGATAAATAAAGTACTTCGACTTTGTGTGTTTCATTAGGAAAATACTTCTTGAGGTCTGAAAGGTGAGATGAGTAGTATATATGTTGCTGAACTCTGGCGGAAACTTAGGTTTGTATGCCAACTGATCGGTTCTAACTAGAATCTGAAATGGTCCAATACTGAGAGCTCAGTCTGTCGGGTTACCCAAAAATTGTATCCTGCCTTTCCAAGGCAAGGCTTTCAATCATAGCTCGTGCTTCCACTTGAATCTAGGAGGTTCATTGTTCAAGGATATCAAATCCGGATGATGTGCATCATGCATTAACCTAACTTCCATTGTTTTCTCATTTCTCGTAACTGATTCTTGACTTGTGGAATTCCCTTGGTTGTTTCCCGGTTTAGTTCTAGGCCCGTGAATTTAACTTTTCCAAATTCGATATGTACATGTGTATATGGTCACTTGGGCCATAGGGTGTCTTAAATGGTGCTTTTATATATTCCTGTGTTGGCTATTTTTGCTGGTGATGAAATTTATCAATAATCGAGAGATTATCCTAATCCATTCAAAGTTGGTTATGTGGTGTTGAATACATCCTATAGTGCTCAGGTAGTTCTCTTAAGGATTCGTCGGGCTAACGATGGTAAAGCGTGTATATCCAATTAGAAAAGGAATATCTTAAAGGAATTGCTAGAAATCTGAGGGGTATCGTCTATCCTTTCGTCGTTTCTATGTCATGAAATATCCTTCATAATGTAGAGTCTCTCCTAGAGAAATCAATGGTAAAATTTCAACTTAATGGCTGAGTGAGTGATGAGTGGTGTAAGTATCCGGTGGAAGTTTGTTAAAAAGGGGTTCATGAAAGATTCCATTTGTTTACAAAGCTTTTGAATGAAGATTGTTATTAATAATTCCTGAAAATGTGACTATTTTCTTCACGGCATAATTCCTCCTGAATTATACATAGGTGATCAGGCTATGTATAATTGAGGACCAACGATGCGTTGCTTGGTTAAATTGAAACGGTATTACTTTTTCCCAAAAGTTTTAGATGGTGTTCAACGTGTTGTTTTGATAAATGGTTTTCTAGATATTTCCTTTGAAAGTAACATGAAAATTGTCTCGCGTAGCGGTAGTAAATACTTGATAAAATGACAGAAAATCCATTTATAGGGTGATACAAAATGGCTTATTTTGAAAATTCTGAAAAAAGATTCTCCCGTAGGGTAGTAAAATAACTTGCATTATATTTGTTGAATGGTTCATTGGATACATGGATGAATCTTTCGAAATGGTAATAGTCTACTAATCTGCCAAGAGTGAAATCAGTTTAATCCCTAATAGGATAGTGGTATGTTGTTGTGGAACGATTGAAAATGGAGCAATTGAAATAGAAATGGAATAACCCAAGGTTGTGAGTATCAGGGAAATAGCAAAAGATAGTTATTACATTGGATAGAAGAGTGCTTATACAACTAGGTCAGGTCAACGTACCAACGGAAAATTACAATGGATAGATACGACCCTAAGGGCTCGAAATACAGTTTATGATATAAGGCAGGAATTCCTTTCCTTAGAACCTGTGCCATCAGTTTCTGAGCCATCCTGTTTGCCTCATCACATGTTTGCAGGTCAGAAGAGATCACATCTCCACAGATGTTTTTAGGTAAACCACCAATGAAGTTTTCCAACTACTTCTCATTATTAGGAACCATAGACGGACATAAAGCAGCCAACTCTTAAAATCTTCTGAGGTATGTCTCAATGTCATTACCCAATGTCACTAGTTCATAAAACTCGACCTCCAACTTCTTCACTTCCGTGCGTGGACGAAACTTCTTCGTCAACAAATTCTTGAATTCATCCCATGTATGCTTGTATGCATTATCCTTTCTAATGAGCTCGGTGTAGGAATTCCACCATGATATAGCTTCATCAAGGAGTGTACTAGCAACAAACTTTACCTTAGCTTCCTCGGGACAATAGCATAGGTGAAATACAGATTTGGTATGCTCAAACCAACGAATCATAGCAATGGCTTCTTCAGTACCTTTTGAATTTGATGGGATTACCACTTTTGAAGTCCTTATACGTACACTTTCTTCCATTAGTTCCATTACTAGCCTTCCCAGATGTCTCTATCTGAGAAGCAGTCTCAACGGCTCTTTCAACCACTAGTGCTTCAGCAATACTATTCTTAACAAGCTTTTGGATAGCTGCTTGTGTCATGTTCGGTGTAGCCGATGTAGTCTTAACTTTCCTTGGTGCCATGTTTCTTCAAAACCATAAAAAAAATACAACCATGAGTACTCGTAATAGCAACGATCATTGTTCACTATGTATACCACCACAATCATGCGTATATCCTCATAACACATGAATACAACGCTTGAAAATTTCGGTCTACATTGACCGGTGTCATAGATAGCACAACCATACCCATATAGTAAAGTCAATACTTGAGGATCTCGTTGTACAACAATCAAAATACCACAAGCTTCTTTGAACTACGCCACACTTCCCGTGGCAAGGATGATAGTAAAAGCGAGTAAAGGTAAAAGCTAGGAGGATGTCCTTTTCAATGAATCCAGGGTTGTGGCGTCATAAGATTAAGATGAGTCCTGAAGTGAGGTCCGGGGTTGTGCATCGATTCATGTCCGAGATAATGTAGATTCCAATCCATTCTTGAGGAATCTATTGATGTTCCTGTTGCGTCCGTGATCTTGGTGTTATCCACAAAATGTTATTTAATTCATGTCAAGTGAGAATGGGAAAAGGGAAATGACAATGGTCGTACTGAAAGGCAAGGTTAGGCTCCCGAATCTCGAAGGTCTCGGTGTCATATCTGATTGGTGGGGTGTTGTTACGATGACCAATGATGAAATCCAACTCTTCGGCTTAGAATGTGATGTAATCAAACTTGGTAATGAGGAGGGTGTTGTGAAGAGTTCTCTTGTGGTGGTGTAATATTGCTCAAAGCATCTTGTTGGTTCATTATGTCATGGAAGTATGAGTCGGTTATACCTGAGATAGTATAGAGTCCTTGCGAGGAATGCCACTCTTTGGCGATTTGTTGTTGCTGTTGTTTGGTTTGTGGGGCATCCAAACCCTCACGTGTAGTCTCAATTAATTAGAGATCATCATCTAACGATGAAGAGTAGTAGGTTGTCTAACAGTAAGGGCTCTCGAACTCTCATCAACCTTAATCTGTAAGGTGGTGTAGTGACCTTAGTGGTAGATGGTAATGGTGTATCAAATCATGTACGCTTTTCAAGTGGTAAGTTAAGTATGTGGTTAGAGTCCCTGAGATGTGATGGTATAAATGGGGTTCCATATGATGATGATGAAGTCGATGGTGATAATACTGAAGGAATCACTACCCTCTTTTACGCTATCTTGCGACGTCTAAGCGGTAAAACTGGAGTATGCACTATGGGACGACCAATAGTGGTATGAGTAGCTGATAATGGTGGTAATACATGAGTGGTGAGTGTTCTAATAGTGAGGGAATGAAGATATACTATCTTTCTTGTAATAAACATCCTAATAGGTCCATAAGTACTAAGCATGTACGTCTTATCAAATGGTATACTCTGTATGGGCTGAAGTAATAGGGACATCCCTGTTCCTAAGATACCTTAATGGTGATAATGATGGTGTAGATGCGACTTTACCCTCCTCAAGGGCTCGGTCTCGGCATCGGATGTTATCCATAGTGAGTATGATGTAAGGTCAACTGGTGAAAGAACGATGTGATGTATGAGTAATGGGCACCCTAGGAGTAGAGGCAACAAAACGTACGCTCTTCCTAGGACCCCCGATCGTCTTGCGACGTCGGAACATAAGAGTTGGATCCTGTGGAAACCGGAATAGTATGGGATGATGAATCTGTAGGTGCACGAGTAACCAAAGGTGGTGCAATAAGTGAAATCTGAGGAGTAGGTGCAACAATGGGAGTAGTAGAAGACATAGTGTCCTCGATGTAAACATCAGAAAGTATAACCATAGGGTGGGAATTGGAAGACATATCTCTGTGGCAACAATGCAAAATGAAATGAATAACCCATGTAATGAATCCTCGTAAATAATAATGTGCACTTATGATGTAATGATGAGACGCTACCGTTGGGGTAGTTATAGTCTAGGGTCCAAGATACAACCTAGTTCGCTATAACCTTTGCTCTGATGCCAATCTGTCACACCCTGAATTTACCTGTTAATGGCAGCGGATATGAATACCTTGGTGTGACTTTCATGGCGTCTCATACAAAGGATATATTGAACGACCTAAAGTTCCGTTTTGAAAATACACGTTTGATCATAAATAAAATCAGAGTTTACAAAACATAGGTCCCAAATGATGTTGCAAGTTTATATAACAAAACCATAGTAGATCAAACTTTTACATAAGTGCATGAAAATAAGTGATGCAAGTCGACCCCGCGACTCCAAAATAGCCAAATGCATGTCCACACGCTAGCTAATTACCTGAAAATACATTACTAAAAACGGTCAACATAAAGTTGGTGAGAGATCATAGGTTTAATAAAATGAAGGTATACGATAACCACAAGTATAAAGTGTATGACATAAGTCACATAAAAATGGTGTACAATAGACTTAAGCTCATGACCCCGAAACTATGACTGAATCTGTGGTGCCCCTCAGAGTGTTTTGCCAGGCACTCTAATAAAAAGACATGAAATGCATCCGCTATCGGTTGTTGGTCAAAGCCAACACGGATGGAGGCGTCACCCTCGATAGATCTATCCACTCACTCTCGCTTACAGGTAAATTAACGGTTCATGATATAGGGGACTTTCATATGGCAACAAGGTAACTTAATCTATGTACAAGGAATTTGATACTAGGGCTCGCATATAAAAATGGTTGCAATGTATTCTCCCCCGTGGGATTTGAAATGAAATAATAAATTGAAAAACGGGGCTATGAAAACTCACCTGGTATGATAGCACAATGATAATGATGAGTAAGATGAAAATGGAACTCGGCCTCTAAACGCGACCTATTATGAATGATATGACTTATGTAAGCAATGATGTAACTCAACTCATGCAAATACTTATGTTAACGATACCACTTGATACTTTTAAAGATACCATTTATTGTCAATATATACGTTTTTGACATATCGTCAAGTTATAAAACATTTCTCGTTTATATATAGTGAAATGGTACTCAATGATCCTTATTTGGTATTATATTGTCAAATATAACAGTTTCGTCGCAAAATAATACTTTATACGACTTGTGAAAATATAACCATTTTGGCCGTGTAAAACTAGTCGCGAAAATTATATACTTTGTATACATATTAGTATTCCGACTTGACGTTCTCAAAAACCTTATAACAATATTTCAATATCATTACTTTTGACATTGAATCAACCGCGCCTCGATCGATTTGGTAAACGGCTATCAATATTTCAAGTTATGAAAATACTAGTTTTTAACACTCTATTTTCTACTAAAAAGGGTGCTGTCAAAATATATACATATCGTCGAGTCTTTAAAAGTCCATATTTTGTTCGTTATAAGCTCGTTTTCAACGTTCTATATATCCGCGGGTTCGTATAATTATGAACTAACATATTTTTAATGTCTCGGCTCATCTAGATCACGGCTAACGACTCGTTTTGCTCCTGAAAATTCGGCCAACAGCACATTTTTTCTGAAAATATAGTTTTCGTCGCGTAACTTTAAAAATTCATATCTTCTTCGTTATAATTCGGATTTTAATGATTCTTGCGCTCACGGGTTCGTTTTTGAAAGATCTTTCTGAATATGAAGGCCAAAATATTTCAAAAGTTTCTGAGTTTTCCAGATCTGTCGTTTAAAAACAGTCCCTTTTCTATTTTGTTTAAAAATCCATTTTCAAGGTTCTAACTTAATCAAATCACTTCATATCAACTCCACAAGTTCGCAAATCCTACCATACACCTTCTTAGGGTGTCATGGGGTCCTAAACATCACCATCCTTGGTGGATTTCATGAAATCATTAATAAAACTTATGGATCTAGTGTTTAAGATAGTTTATGTGCAAAAGTGGTATCTAAAACATAAATAACTTGCATGAATAATTTATATAACTTGAAAATACATAAACATATGAATCAAATGAAAGTAAAATATGAAAAATTAGTGTTCTTGAAGTTACTTACAAAGTATGATGAGATTTGAAGAGATTTGGATGAAAACCTTGAGGTTTTTATTTCAAAACCTTAACAAGGATCATGAAATGAACTAAAATAACACTTGTACTAAAAAAAATTATTGTTTCTTCCTTGGTTCTTGTGGCTGCCGTGGATATGGGAGAGGAAGAGAGAATGGATTTACTTTTACACCTTGTGAAATGAACTACTATGTGTAGTTTATGAAATTAAATCAAAAGAAATCATGTACTAGCTAATAAATGTGAAAGTATGGCATGGAAGAAAAATTAAGCAAATGTGTAAGAGGGGGGCGTGGGTTTGGATGAAAAAGTGGGCAATTGGAAGATATTTTGTAGATATTGTATGAGTTAGTTGTTTAGGTGTACACTTCGGGTGTTATCGGGTACCGAGTTGTCTTGAAATAAATATCAACGAAGTGACGTAAAATACGACGAAGTTGCAAAAATTGTAAAAATATATTCCTGACAAGAATCGGGTGTCGGAATAATTATCGGGTTAATTTTTCGTAATATGACGGAGTTATAAGCCCTTAACGAAAAATATAGCAATTGGTGTAATAACACCGGGTAAAATAATAATATAAACTTTATATTATTAAAATTAGTATAAAAATTTATTAGGATCATTGTCTGGAGTACTGGGTATAATTGTTAATAATACTGACTGAGTGGTAACGTTAATTAAATAAATAACCATACGTAAATTTAAATAATGCATAACCGTGCATGAATTAAAATACTGATGATATGCAGACTCCTCTAGTCTATATGATGTGTCCTTACTGACAATGTTATGAATTCACAGCTAAACCGAACTGGTTACGTGAATTTAAAGTCTTCTGAAAACTTGGTTTACGATTAATGGTAAATTGTCGAGGTTAGGAAAATGACCTGAAATTACGAATTGGGACAGGTATTTATAGTTAATATCTATGGTGCCCCTAGTGGGCTGTGGAGTGAGCTGAAAGTGGTAAAGACCTGACCCAACTCCACAAATATTAATATAACTAAACTAATAATAATACTAATAAGCCTACGAGCTACATGAATGCTAAATAGATACTCGGGGTGACCGAGTCTTCCTATGAATATTTATATTCCTAATCATTGATTGGGAAGTGTACTCAGATAGAATGATCAAGGGATGGAAAATCATCAGAGTAGGAGGAAAGTTTGAAGTCTACACGTTCTTTAAAGACATGATAAAAGCCTTTGACAGAGATGATTTGAATAAGTTGTGGAGCTTAGTTCAAGAGAGATTCAAGACCTCAGATCCTATAGATGATAAAGATAAAGAGCTATGGGTTGAGTTGAAGAGACTATATGAACCTGACATAGGTGAGGCTATATGGAGATTTCAAGCTCTTGGATCAGGCATCACATGGAGACTGTTTGATAATTGTGGTGTTAACAGAGTTTCTACTAAAGCAGGGGTGGAAATCTATATGTTAGTGGAAATGGATTACCCACTAAGAGCAGGAATATTAATGGTTATGTTATCATCCAGACTCAAAGTTGAAGAAGATTCAGAGATAGCAAAAGAGTTGATCAGGAAAATATTTCAGCTTGCAGAAGAAAGGAAAGCCAGAAGACTAAGGTTGACTATGTAGTGTTTGGAAGAGTCCTCACAATCCTTATTTAATTCAGAGAAATTTGATGATTTAGGATAAATCACAAGTTTATGGGAGGATTGTTGGGAATTAAATGTTCAAGACTTAGTACTGCTGGAAGAATACACTAAGAGTACAAGCTGCTAGTGTATAACTGAAGACGACTGAAGAAACAACTAACATTACAAATCGTCAAGTTAGTACTGCTAGTTGTATTGAAGGTACTGCTTCATGAAAACTGTTTTAGAGTATATTGTAGAGGATAAATATGGAATGGATCTTATGTATATCATAATTAGTTAGAAATATATGGTAGATACTTATCTTGTAACGGACTCCTTATGTCTATAAAAGGAGATCTTAGGTTAGATCAGATATATACAAGTTGTACGAGTCAAACAAGTTTTGTTAAGATTCAAGGTCGTTGTAACCCTAGTGATATTGAGATCACTCGTATTATTCTTGAATAATATTGAATCGTTTAGAGTTAAACACTGTGTTCATTGTTCATACTGCATTACTGTTACATCAAACAAAACCTTCTAAGTATTATTAAGTAGATTCCGCATACATAACAGTATAACCTCAAAGTATCTTAAACACATCATAAATGAGTAACATCCTAAGTGTTTGATCCTCTCACCCATGAGTCGCAATAATGCCAAAACTGTATTTACAAGATATGACTCAACTTAGCAACCATGTAACCAATTAGATAATTAACAAAGGGTTTAACAAATAAGTTGTAACAATAATGCGCGAAAAGTGAGTGCATACAAGCTAGGCTAAGGCGATTTGGGTGTACATTTGGGGGTGGATTGAAAACAAGGTTCTTCATTAATATTTCAAATTCCACCAAAATATCGTAAGAACCGCGAAAAGGATAGGCTCAGAGGGGTATACTAGGGGTATCGTGTACTAAAAATGAGTACATCGCAAAGGTGTAGGAGAATTACTTGACCAATGAAATCAACGTAATTATAAAACAGGTTTAAAACAAGGGTTATCCTAATGCCTCTTATCATTTAGTAAATCCTAACTACACGAATGTAGTCTCACTAGCGATCTCAGGATGCATCACAAACACAAGTTCTAGAATCAATATACTACCAGTACACTCATAAGCATTAAAAGTGAATGATTTTTCCTAAAGATCTAAAGACGAACCTCACATTTTTGGGGTGGAAATTTTTGAGTGGTAGGGTTTTTTTTTTTGTGCTAGCTATATAATTTTTATCCATGAGATGCTTATTAAAACAAAAGTTTCACTCCTGTATGTTGTAAAAAAATTTAAATTTCGTGCTAAAATTTCCCTAACAAGTATCTCTTTTAGTTTATTACACATTTACTATAAAACAAAACAAATATCAAGCGAAGTTATGGTTTCTAAGGTATCCCATTTTACCCTCCCTACACTTAAATTGAAAATTGTCCCCAATGTTCTTAAAAAGTATCAAAGTTATGACAAAGGAAAAAATAAAATAGATGAAAGAAACTAATACTCCCCTGATTTGCTCAACATGGGCGATTGTGAAATATGGTTAAATCCTCCTCGAGGAAAATAAACTTTAATAAGTGCACATCATACTTCATCTTTTTATCTTCTTGTCAAATATAACCTGTAATTCACCAAGAAAAAAACACGAGACCTCGCATAAAATCGGCGGTAAATACTATATATAAAAATAAAATCCTAGAAAGCAAAGTAAGATATAATGCTTGCAAAATAAATGTTTTACAACTTCCTGGAAATTTAAAATTTTGAAAATTTTCAAAAATTAAGTTCCTGCAGAAAAACAAAATCCTGGAAAACTGTGCAGCTACACTGCATGACGTCACCGGGTTGAAAACCTGACGCCGTTTGGAATGACCTGACAGTATTTTTGCGTTTTGTTTCTGGAAAATTTCTAGAAAAATTTGAGTATTAAAACCTGGAAAACTTTAGAACATTCATTTTGACTCGATACAAGCATTTGACTTAAACAAACACATAAATATATGCTTATCATTCATTTATAACTTTCATGTTTGAATTTTTTCTTGTAAACAAATACGATCTTACCTACACTTATCTTTTTGTAAAATACCTTTATATGCAATTAAGACGAGGTTAAAAACAAAATAAAACATTTTTACAAATTATATTCAAAACATGAATCATTAATCAATGATGATAAGACATATATATGACTCAAACAAGAATAAAAATCAAACAAACAAAAATAAAGCTTTTAGAAATCCTTGTAAACTGAAATTTAAACCATCACAAGAGTTACAAATATCCATAGCCAACCGCATAATCAAATCCAAATTATTACAGACCATAAATTGTTTTGAAACATAACACCATCATAAAATGGTTCAAAGATCACAATTAAGATAACCATAAGCATCACTGGTTAGGGGGTCCAAACGGTAGTCATAGTTAGGAGGGAGGTGCCCAGTATACCCGTAGGGTGGGTAGTATTGCACACGGCCAGGGAATGGGTCGATCTACAAGTGTGGGTCCAACTGATCACGGGTAGAGAGGTACTGCATTTGTCGCATAGTGTGATCATACATCTAGTCGAATCGCTAGTCCGTACTGGTCACCCATATGTCCACCTGACCCATCCAGGCCCCTTGGTGGGCCTGCCAATCTGCTTGGCTCATATGCCGATAGGCGTCTGCAGAGCTACCGGCTCTATATCCCCCTGCTGCTTTTGCTCCTCATCATCATCATCATCCTGAGCACCAGCTGCCCTGGGAGCCCACCACACATAATGATCACCACCCAAATCCGTAATAATGTTCATCGCCTCTAGTGATCTAGCCCTCATAATCCTAGCCTGAGCCCCAACACATAAGTACCCCTGAATCTCAGGTCGGAGTACCCCGTATGAACGAGGTAGCTTGGTGATGAACATCCCCCCATAAATCTTATCGCTCAACTTCTCCCCAGCTGTACTTCTCAGATAGTTAGCCAACCAGAAAGGGACGTTACAGTACACGTCAGGGGTATAGATAGAGTACAGAAAGAACAAGTCCATAAGAGTGACTCGATGAGCAGTACCCTGACGCCCAGAAATGGAAAAAGTAATGAAGCGATGCGTCAAACTAATCTTGGGATCCCTGATCTGGGCAGCACCAGTGCCTCCAGTAACATACTCATTATCCCCAATAGTTGGCCAAAAACTCATACTCCTAACATCAGACTTGGTAGTCAAGCCCTGACTCAACTGGTACATGAACGTAGCATCCGCAGCCTCATGCTGCCTATATAGTCCAACTCTCCACCCAAACTCAAGCAATGAACAAGTACGTAACTCCCCTCCTAGCCTAAACTGAATCCCTGTAGCATGAACATTACTCCTACATGTCCCTACCTCTATATGATAAGTAGCAAAGAATTATCGCATGAGCTCATCATAAATCGGTTCATGAATACAAAAAAACCGTGCCCAATAAGGACCCGTGAACGTATCTGTCTGAAAACTTTTAAGAAACAATAGCCCCATAATCAATGGTTTGATTAAGCAGTTGAGTGTAGCGGGCATTAGCATGATCACTTTAAAAAGTCCCCCAACTACGAATGGTATCCGCATAATTCTCCCAATGAGGGTCTGAGGACTGCCCCCTGTTGTTCCTAGATCTCTTACTCATTTCCTGAAATAATACAAGAACAACGGAAGCAAATGAGATAGGGAGAAAAATCATAAGCTGTCATCAGATGGTGCTGACGCCGTCACGCCTGCGGGCTGAAGCCATCACACCCTTATCATTTTAATTTCGAGAATACGAGGGAAAAATCAAGATTTAAACTTTAAATCCTTAAACCAAACACCCCTTTGCACAACAAACTATCAACTCGCAAAGGGTGTATGGTCCGATTTCGTCATTTTCCCTCATAACATCAAACCCATTTGATAACAAACTAAATATCACCATAATTATTGTTAAACTAACATGATTATAAGGCAAAACAAGTCCTAATCATGGATCAATTCTAGGGTTTCGGATTTTTGGGGAAAACCTAAATTGATTTCTAAATTAGACAATTGAATCAAGAAAGATTGATAAAAATCACTTACCAATTGGAGATTAGCAACAAGAATGCGTGATTTGACCCTTTAAAAATCGGTGACGAGTGTGTGTGGTGGATAGATTTTGTGGGGCTTAGAATGAAAGGGATGGGTTTGTTTTTATAAAAGTTGTGCAGACGAGCTGACGCTGTCACGTGCAATACATGACGCCGTCAGCTCCCCATTTTTATGGGTTAAACACACTTGTAAATCTTTTAAATCACGACATCCATCCGGGTCAAATATTTTGTTGCTATCGTTATGTGCAAATTGATCTTTCGAGGAATCAATTATTGTGCCAATTAATCTCCAATCTTCGTTTTGGTTAGTAATTAATGAGCTAAGAAATCTTTCCCGATAGGTTTTAAGGATAACGAGAGATTTTATCCGAGTTTTTTGTACACCCAGTTTAAATCCAAAAGAACATTTCCTTATGTTATGAAAATTAGGAAGCGTAAACCGTATAAGTCCAATGAAAATGTTGTTGACATTAGACTTCCCTTCTACAAAGGGTGATTTAGGAGAATAGAAGTTTCCCTGGACTGAGTTTGCGAAGGAGGTTGTTTCATTGTGCGAATCATTGTTCGTCTTAACAAGTTCTGGGGTTTTAAAAACCTTTTCAATCTTCTTAGGTAAAGCTTCTCTCCAATTTTTTTCTTTTATCTTTGATATGAAATTCTCAGCTAATTTCATAAAGATATTTCAACTGATGTCCATGTGAGCTTCTAATTGTCGGATTTTTTTCTCTTGATTGCTCACAAATGTCAACATTATCCCTTCGAACTCCTCTTGTTGCGAGAATTCAGGAAGCATACACCTACTAACTGCATTAACATCTCCACATGAATTCATTTCACGGACATCCATAGGCATCTCAGCCCTCATTAATTCTTCAACCTGTCTTTCTATACTTTCAAATACTTGTTTCTAGGTTGCGTTAATGTAGTTTAGACTTCCATCTTTCAAGAAGATTGGATCCTCCCATTCTTCCTGTTGGGAATTAAAGCTTCTTGAGTTGTTGCTGCTTGAATGGTTAAGACTACTCACATTGTTAAGACTGCTCTTGGGATTAATGAAAAATGATCTAAGTCATTACTACTGCTAGTTATGAAGGTTAAAGCTACTTATGGAAGTTACTACTACTAGAGTACATTATAACTGCTGGAAGACTTCAAGGAAAATACACTAAGTAGTTAATGCTGCTAGAAGAAAAATTTGTGATGCTAGTACTAAGTTACAACTCCTGAAGACTTAATGCTGCCAGAGTACAAAGTTAGTACTGCTAAGTGTTTATTAGTGCTGCTGGAGTATTAGAGTCGGGTAGATATGTATAGAATGTTTAGATAAGTATAGAAAAGATTCTTTAAAGATTTATCTTGTATAAAAAGTAATTGTAAGCCGACTAGGACTCCTAAGTCTATAAAAGGAGGTTCTAGGGCATTGAGTTAGAGATGTATTATTCATAGCTTCAACGTTGTAAACCCTAATACTAAGAGATTATTCATATTAATAATATTGAAGCTGTTGGTTTGTTCATTATTGTGTTATTGTTCTTCTTAATACTATTGTTTAGATTTCGCATAAACCTTAGTAAAATCAACACAGTTTCTATACTAGTTGTGTTAGTTTACCTAGCATAACCAAACCTTTACAAGCTAAGGGAATTCGATCAAGTATGTAACTGGGATCAACACTTCCTCTTCATATTGTGCTAAGTCCTTATTGACTTTCTAGCACTTCTCAATATCAAGATTGCTTAATCTCCCGTTGGCGGCATAATCTATTGCCCTTCTAGTGTGATGATTGACACCGTCATAGAAGATTTGAATTTGAAGCCAAACATCAATGCCATGCTGAGGGACTTTTTTGAGTAAGTCCTTGAAATGAGTCCACGCTTCGTAAAGAGTTTCACCTTGACGTTGTTGGAACATCAAGACGTCATTCCATAGCTTGGTAGTTCTCCCCGATGGGAAAAATTGAGCAAGGAAACGAGAAGTAAGATCATCCCATGATGAGATAGATCCCACGGGTAAACGCTCAAGCAAATGACTTGCTTGGTCACGTAGAGAGATTTGGAAGAGACGAAAACGCGTTGTCTCTTGAGTGGCAACATCAAGGTCTATGGAATCTATGATTTTAAGGTAATCCTTGAGATGTTGGTTTGGATCTTCGGAACGAAGTCCATGGAATGCACATCCGCTTTGCACCAACCAGATGATGTCGGATCGCAAGGGAGACACATTGGCTCTTTGGGGGAGCTCAATGGTATTTCGATAGCCTTGGTGGCGCGGTTTGGAGTACTCACATAGACTGCAGACTCGAGGTTGGTCTTGGTGTGGTTGTTCTTGTTGTGGTTGATGTGCTTGGTGTGGTTGGTTTGGTTGGCCAATGGGTTCAAAGATATTATCATCCACCATGATGGCAAATGATACGGATTACCAACATAGCGAACGAAGAAAAGATAGACTACAAGAAAGCTAATAAAAAGAAAATAAAAATCTCACTTGATAGGAATCTAGTGAGTAGACCTAAATAAGATAGAAATCGAACCTAAACTATTAAATATTCCCCGGCAGCGGCGCCAAAAACTTGATGCCAGTTTTATAGGACCTTACAAGGAAGTTTTACAATCCTCTAGGTAGTGTACCTAACCGTTGTAGTGTATGTAGAAACGTAGAGGGGATGGGTGAATACGTTTCCGTTTAAAACTTAAAAACTTTCTTATCAAATTCCCAATCAAGCGTGGCTAAATGTGAATAGTGGTTACAAAAATTATAACAAAATATATATCGTAGTTTAAGTCACAAACATAAATACAATATATTTACCAAGCCAAGACACACATTTTGTGAACCCAAAATGAATACACAATCACACAAGACAAGTAAGTGAAATTAGAGTTGGTTCTGATTACACTGTGGACGGTCCTCAATACACGCAACAAGCCACACAAACCTAAATGTAATGCAAGTATAAATATAAAGATAAATGCAAGAATAGAAAGTAAAGAGATGAGAAGAGAAAACGCAAACCGGACACGATGATTTATATTGGTTCCGCCCGAAGCACCTTGTCTCCCTACTCCACTCCCCGAGTATCCAACTCGAGAGTTACTTCACTAGTCAACAAGCTCCATTATGGTGGAACAAAGTGTACATCAACGCTTACACCAATCAACAACACTAAGCGAAATGTCGAGTCCTAATCCTAGCTAGAACTAATCTACAAAAAAGCCCACGTGGCCACACGGTCGATCACCCTGTCCACTTGAATCTTCACCAAATTCAAGTCTTCAAGGACCTTCACCCGGTCCTAGTCTTCACACGGAGGATCACCCCGTCCTTATCTTCACACAGATGATAACCCCGTCCTAATCTTCACACGGACGATCACCCCCTCCTAATCTACAAACTATTACAAGGACTTCACACTTCGTCCCTATCTACACTAACATAACTAATCACGACTCACACACAAGTCAGATACACTAATATACAATAATAGATTTAGAGGAAGAAGAGAATCATAACACTAGTTACGTGTGTGTGTGGACTACATTATAAAACTTCGATTCTTGACGACTTTGAGCGTTCTTCTCTTGCACTTGAGATAGAGGATGACGGGATCACTTATAAACACATACCAAAGAGTTATAGTGATCAAAGAATAAGAATGAAAGAACATAAAATTTTTGTGCCAAGAGGATTAAGAAAATCTTATGAAAATGGGTCAGTATTTATAGGCAGCTCGAGGAGCGGGGGACGGTCCCTTAAACATTGGACTGTCCCTTATATATAAGGGACCGTCACCTTATTTAAGGGACCTTCCTGACAGATTTTGTCCTTTAGTGGTGAAATGTTATCTGGTGAATATTTAACTGATTTGGTCAGGAAAAATAGCTGTTGGGAACTCGAAATTCGAATTTCAAATTCAAATTTATTTTTCTTTAAAACATTTCTTTATAAATACAAAAATAATTTGTCTAATTTATTTTTGTAAAAATGTTTTGTCACATTTATAATATTTTCTTTGATCACTTAACAAAGTTGGTATAGTGTTTGTTCATACCTGAAGTGATTTAGACTTGAGCCGTTGAGAGATGTTGATGTGTGCATGCATTGATGATTTGTGTAAGTGAGTAACTTGTACACTTTACATAATGTATTACAAGTTACATGTTTGTCATCATTAAAACATGAACACATTGTATAGATTAAATGTCGTAACGTTTGCACTAACAATCTCCATCTTGTTGATGATGAAAAAATATGTAAACTTGTAACTCATAGTTAGGTGTAGAAGTTACTTGTTTACACTTCATTCTCCCCCTTTTGTCGAAGCAAAAAGGTGTCGCCAATGTAGAGGTAGAAAGAAGAACGGTGAAAGCTTGAGAGAAAGACTTGAGAAGAGGGCTTGAGAAGATGACTTGAGAAGAATGTTTGAGAGGAAAACTTGAAAGGAAGACTTGAGAAGATGACTTGATAAGAAGACTTGAGAAGAAGAGATGTCTTTGCTTGTATTAGAAGAAGACTTGAGAGGACAACTTGAGAGGATAACTTGAGAGGAAGACTTGAGAAGATGACTTGATAAGAAGACGTGAGAAGAAGAGATATCTTTGCTTGTATTAGAGGAAGACTTGAGAGGACAACTTGAGAAGAAGACTTGAGAAGATAACTTGAGAGGAAGACTTGAGAAGACAACTTGAGCATATAGACGAAAACTTGAGAAAGAATCTTGAGAGGAAAGACTTGAGTAGAATACTAGAGCATATAGGTTGAAGGATGATCCCCGAATGTATTAGACTATCCCGAATCCCATCATTCAAAGAAGTGGGCTTGCATCATCCTAGTGAAGCCTTGCTCCTATCGCCATGGTTTAACCAACTCCGAACCATATACCCAACTACTTCCGAGCTCCCCCTAGCTCATTGCATCCCCATTGACTTTAGCGTATCCATGAATCAAATATGTTGCAAATGTTTAACCTACATCAAGGGTTAGTTTCAAGCAACAAAGTATGTAAAAGGATATGAGTAGCAATATAGAGGTGGATTACACATAGCAAGAAATGTGTAGATGCGTCAACAATTTGCGACCGAGTTTAACATTTGCAAATGCTCCCCCTTGGTGTATGCTCCCCCTTGTTTTGGCTACTAAAGAATTTAGCGATGAAGTAATGCTGCAAAACAAAGTTAGTAGACAATCATATATATATATATATATATATATATAGGGTCCGGTTCTTGAGAAAAGTATAATTAGATAGAAAAGTGAGAAAAAAAGTTACAGGGTAGATTACGAATACAGTTGAAAGTTCGAGGTAGAAAATGAAAAAAAAAACAAAATAAAAGAAAGGAATTGGCTGTCTCTCACAATTCAAGCAGGCACTCACCTTACAAACACACACTCACCTTCACCACTACCACCAACTTTCTTTGCCACCGTCATCTCCATCACCACCATCATCTCCGTCGCCACCATCTTCAGTCATGCAACCACCACATCAATCTTCACTCCGCCACCGTCACACCAACGCCGAACAAATCCGGTTCAATCACAAATAGTACTACATCATCGATGATCTTCTTATGTTAGTTAATTATATATAACATTTTTAATTATTTAATTTATATAACTTTATTTATTTATTTATTTTAATGTTCAGTTATTTATGTCAAATATGACGAAAAAATGCATAAAAATTGTGTTTATTAAATTTGCACTCCAGGTGTTTGATAAAATGTCTTAGTAAGATTTTATAAATGTGATGCACTTATTTACAGAATATGTATTTATTATTGAAGGATGTGACATCTTAGGTAATCACTGATTGATATTAGTGCATACTGTGATACATTATAGCATCCAATTGAGTATAACCAGGCAATATGATTAATATGTCGAACGCTGAAATCTGTTTGAGCCTTTATATGTTTTATTAGTTTATAAAAGTATCATAAAAAGAGTATTTGTTTGTTAAATAACAGCATACTGAAATTATTTAAATCATATGTTTGTTTTATTATTTGACTAGTACATAACGGTATCATGAACATATCATATGTCTTAAAAATGAATAGAGCATCAGTTTGTTTGTTTTGTTTAATGCATCTGTTTTAATAATGTGTTAGGGCATCAATTTGTTTGTTTAATGCTTATGCATTAAAACCATAAGGCATATGTATGGAATATGGTATTGAAATAATAAGGCATCTGTATGGACTAATTTGGTGCATCCGTTTGACGTACTTTAGTGCATCTGTATGGAATATTGTATTGAAATAATAAGGCATCTGTTTGATGTACTTTAGTGAATCTGTATGGAATATTGTAT
This sequence comes from Artemisia tridentata subsp. tridentata, assembly GCA_021014915.2. NCBI lineage: Eukaryota > Viridiplantae > Streptophyta > Magnoliopsida > Asterales > Asteraceae > Artemisia > Artemisia tridentata. The sequence goes on along the minus strand of CP139508.1, from coordinate 197,038,739 downwards.
TGAAATAGTAAGGCATATGTATGGAATAATTTAGTGCATTTGAAACTCAAATAGGTTAACATAGTTGCCGTGGTTAGCAAATAGTGTTGTGTGATTGGTCAGTGGTTATAGTAAGTAGTGTTTTTGGAACAATATTCTTAGTATAGTTGTGCTTGATGTTGAAATTCACAAGCAGTTTCCTGCCTATTTGGTTGGACTCTTACTGGTTTAAATATATATATTCCAGGACAACCTCAACGTCACTTGCTTACAACTGGATGGAGTGTCTTTGTTAGTGCAAAAAAGTTGGTTGCTGGTGATGCTTTTATATTTTTAAGGTAAGTGGTATAAAGAACTATCGAATCCAATGATAAAAGTACTAATATGTAATGTCCAGAGTTTAATAGAATGACGATATTTGTTTATCTTTTCCTAGGGGGGACTTTTTATTTCTTTTAAGGGCGATCGATTTGTAGGATTGGTAACTCAATGAAATATAATTAGAAAAATCTTAATATATTTTAGGTAATCTGTTTGTATCATTGGTGTATATGCTATGTATAATTAGTGCGTAATTGAATCAGTAGAATAGGTACATTGATTGAAGCATTATATTATAGAAATATAAGGGCATCTGTTTAGTTTAATTGGTGCATCTGATTTGTTTAATTGGTGCATCTGTTTTGTTTAGTTGGTGCATATGTTTGTTTATTTGGTGCATCTGTTTTGTTTAATTGGTACATCTGATTTGTTTAATTGGCCTAGTTTATGGTTTTCCGACATGTAGTTAAAAACATGGCTAATTTGAACTATTTTTCTGCTAAAAACCAGTGGTTTGTTTTTAAGATAATATAGGTTACTGCCATCATTCTTGAAGGTGAGTGTTCTATGTCATATTATATACGAGCAGAGCACGTGAGGTTTTGTTAGCAGAAGTCAAGTGCGAGGCACGAATGGTAGTGACAATCTGGATACGAATTAAACTATTGGTCCCAACATCCACGCTCTTCGTTCACCAACAACTAGGTACAAGATTGCACCAAAGGCTACCATCATCGCTGCTGTAAAGAGGAATAATGCGCGAAGACCAATTATCAACCGTCTCGGTAAACTCACAAGAAAATCTTTTTCAGCAAAACGTGTAGTCTGAATTGATAAGAACACTAACAGTGCTATAGCTGCTGTAAATAGTGAGATTGCATCGGATACTGCAAAGATAACGAATGCAACTTCTTTTTCAAACACAGGGATGCCTGTTTCTTGATTGCTCCCGCCTGGTACTGTGATTGCTGCTGCAAATACGATCGTGACAATTAGAGCCGCTGTGATACTGCAAGATCAACTGTCGTTTTCATCCACTGCTCCCCTTATTTCACCAAATCCTCGTGTTGCTTTGTAAACACCATATTTGGTGTCTCCACATAGATATTCTCTTTTATAAGTTCTGTAGGTAACATGAGCTTCTCCACTTCCTACAGAATTAAGCTAGTTATATATGTATGTTATGCAAATAAATAAAAAGTAGCAAAACACGATGACAGTTGATAACATATTTTTATGCACCTTACGCCATTGGAGCTCTCTTTGTAGTTGCAGTGCTGCACCTGTGGTACGGCTGAGTACATGTGAAGGTGCCAATCTTCCAACCAAGTGCACCAGATTGTTCAAGGAAGAATCTGTCATTGTTTTATAATATTCTGAACGCTCAATTATGTGATAGATAAGGTTGTATACTTCCTCTAAACGGTTTATTATTGCTAATTGAATGATGTTATGCCCTTCTTGATTCATACAGTTTATTGTATTAGGTAATCTAAAAAGAATCTCATCAACCACCTCGTATGTACCTTGACGAACAACCTCGAGAATTGCTTCATCACAAGATGATTGGTCAGTCCCACTGACTTTTAACCTATCGAAATGATCACATATCACGCTCAAAAGCTCCTTAGCTTCTTTGTAATCTTTCTTCTTTTTCTCTATATGCTTGATTGGACGGGCTACAATTTTCAAAATAAAGTTAAACACAATACCACTGCATAGACATGGCTGGGTTTGAAAATAAACCTATCGCAACTTTTCTTTCCTATGAAACCTTGGTTATGGATACGAATTAAACTAATTAAATACTTTTGTGAAGATCATCCTTGATGTCCCAACTGTAGGTGGACGCCTAACGATGTCCCAACTGGATTTGAAGCGAAAATGCAGGTAAATTCCCTTATCATTTTCACAGATCATGAAAGATGTGTTTATGTTCTGTTTAAAATTACTTTTTACTAGCAGTTACTGAAATAAAGTCGTTTCTTTTGGATTGAACTTGCAGACTGCAAAGATCAATCAGGGTAATATAGCTTTGAAGAGAGTGGTGGAGTCCATTGCCAATGGTGATTCTCATGTGTTAACAAATTGGTGCATCTGTGTTAACAGATTGGTGCATATGTGTTACAGTTTTATTGTATCTTCATATATGTCTCTGTCTACACATTGTTGCAACTTTTCTTCTCATTGAATGTAGCATTCTTAATTCTTTATATATCCACATACAAAGAAAATACTTTATATCAGTTTGTCAACTTATTGAACTAAAGTTTATACAAACTAAACATAAGTCATGATTCGGCTCGGGAGGTACTTTAGTGCATCCGTTTGAGGTACATAGTGCATCCATTTGCGGCACTTTAGTGCATCCATTTGAAGTAATTCAGTGCATCCATTTGAGACTAGTGATAACAGTTGACTTATAAGTAAATAATAAAAGACTCATGCTAGCTGAACTATAGAGGATTAAGCCAATAGTTTTATCCCAAACAAAAATGGTTTCATGTTACATTAACAAAACAATAAATATGTAACTTATATTTAATACCAATAGTAAACAAAGAATACATAAAGGTGTACTTTTGAATCATTTTCTATTTCTACAAAGAATCTGAAAGTCTTCTTTGTTAGTGTATATTAAAATGAAAAAACAAGATTACTCCTCTTGATAACTAGGAAACAAATAGCTCTTCTTGGCCGATGTAGCAGTCGCTGTAGACAATGAAGAAAAACCACCATATTTGTTATCTTTTTTTGCCATGCATATCTTAGCAATGTATTCAAATGACTTGTGCTTCTTTATAAAAGGCTGGTTGCCATATTCTTCCACCGACATCCACTGGAAAAAGATAGATCAATAGGCGTTAATTACTTCTTGAAACTCTAAAAATATGAATATGAAGGTTTAAACATCTTGTTATAAAAGGATTATGCAGTGTGTTAATTACCTGAGCTGCTTCAATTTCTGAATCTTGTTTCTCAATAATGGAAGACTTTAGTTTGAGCATACACACAAACATTAAATCGGACTTGCTAAAAAATGACTTGTGGCTTTGCCTGAATGCTAGGACCTCCACGAATTTTGTATCAATCTGGAGAAATTCGAAGAAAAAAACAGTTTTTAGATGAAATCGGCATAAAAAAGTAACGAATCTATGTTATATCATACTATTCACTTAATGCATATGTCGTTAGAGTCTAGAATACATACACCAGCCTCGTCTTTCACTTCCCTGATTGCAGCTACAGATATATCTTCACCCTGTGAACATAGTACTTGACCGGTTTGGTTTTTTGTTAAAAAGAAAAAGAAAATGTAATGAAAAAATATAATCTGCAGACCACCTCGACAGTACCAGTTGGCAACTTCCAGACTCCTGTGCCTTTGAACGCTCCACTTTTCTCTTGCACTATGAGAAGCTGATATACAATACAACTTCAGCATCAGATTAAAAACTTAATAGTGTAATAAATAGAACGAAAAAGGTGATGACGAAAGCAGAAGCCAACCTCCCCTTTATTGTTGACTACAAAAGAAGCAACACCAAAGAAAATATCAGTAGCTGTCTACACATTATTGCAACTTTTCTTCTCATTGAATGTAGCATTCTTAAATATTTATATATCCACATACAAAGAAAATACTTTATAGCAGTTTGTCAACTTATTGAACTAAAGTTTATACAAACTAAACGTAAGTCATGATTTGGCTCGGGAGGTACTTTAGTGCATCCGTTTGAGGTACCTAGTGCATCCATTTGATGCACTTTAGTGCATCCATTTGAGGTAATTTAGTGCATCCATTTGAGACTCGTGATAACAGTTGACTTATAAGTAAATAATAGAAGACTCGTGCTAGCTGAACTATAGGTGATTAAGCCAAAAGTTTATACAAACTGAACAATAGTTTTATTGGTATTAAATGTAAACTCAGTTGGCACTTGTGTGATCTTACAAGTGACATTCGAGCTGCAAACCCCAGGTGGCCATTGCACCACTAGTCTGTAAAACCTCACTTCTTTAAAAACAATGAAATTTTGAGGCTACAAGTAGATGAACTTTAAATAAATTAATTCACATATCCTAACGCCCTTAAGTTTATCTCAAGTGCTACAAGTAGATGAACAATAAATAGATATAGAATCCATGTTACCCTGACGTGTAGGTTTGTAAATGGATGTTCCCAATATGTCTATTAGTAAACCAGTGTATGCTTGTCGAAAATGTAGAAACACAAATATAGTTGTGTTATTTAAACACAGTGAACGTAGTGTTTGAATATGCTTACACGCTATAATTAGACAAAACAACTATTGAGTTTTCGGCTATTCGGTTTATTCAAGGAGATATTAAAACAATAAAAGATAAGATAAACGACTACCACATTGTTTTTTCAAAACTTCTTATTTTTTCTCTTAAATATACATATTATCATAACCCGTTTGCTTATATCCAAACACTCAATATGATGTATTAAGATGTGTCTGGGACTGCTTAGTTTTATCTTTTATGCTTATCCTCTTATGGTAGAAAAGCAGTTAAGTGTTCTATTTTGAGGCAAATAAGCAACTTCCAAATTGAATAACCTAAAGCAGGTTGGGACATACTTATTTCAATGTGCTTGTTTGAGATGATATTTAATACTGTACTAAGTTTTTACCCATACATCTAGCCTAAAACCCTTAATAGAAATGGATTCAATTAACACTTCTTAACAAGTTATTCCTTTTTTGGGTCTAAATGCAACTTTTACATCATAATCAAATCGAGATTCCAAACGCTTTCTAGAGTCCAATGGCAACTATTTCCAGTCTAATGTATAAGCAGAAGCAAAAGCCGAACAAATTAACGCCCTAATGAGGTACACAAAGTTTTTGTTTACGCGGACGTGCAATTAAATGCAATCACAATGTAAAATTAGTGCTTCAAAGCTATAAAATTTTGTTGAGACATTTTATCAAACACCTTGTGTGCTACCTTCTTAAACATGATTTCTAACTATTTTTGCTCAACTTTTTTTTCAGATTTAGAAGTAAATTCTCGAATATAACATATTTGGACCAACAATAACAAAAAAGAAACACACAAATTAATCGACGGTAATAGTAAAAAATCAATTAAAAAAACATACTTTCAAACTTGAATGATGAATCTGATTACATATTGGGTGCGGAATGGTGGAGAACGACAGTGAACGATGGGGAATGGTGGTTAACGATGGGGAATGGTTGTGAAGGCCGGTGGATGTGAACGGTGGTGGAACTGAAAGGGTTATTAGAGAATGAAGAAAAAAGAAGAGAAGGAAAAAATGAAAAAAATTAGACATTATATATCAAAGGCACGAATTTACAAAACCTTCCATTAAAGAATGAATAAAGTTACAATGAGGCCCTTGTAGTTGGGGAAAAAAAGGAGGTGGGAAGGGAGGGGGTGATTTGCACTATTTTCCCACTTTTCCACCAAAGTGAGTTTTTTTATAGAACCAATATCTCTCTCTCTCTCTATCTCTCTCTCTACTATATATATATATATAATATATATATATATATATATATATATATAGCAAGACATTATCGGAGATTAATACATGCATGACTCAAATATGAGTATTCTAAAGTATTGCATGAAAGGGATTGAAACTAAACATATATAATTATTGATTATATATTAACACACCATTCTCTAACATCTTCCAAGATCAGTGTCTAATGTCTAGGTGATATAGAGTGAAGATGATATGCTCCTAGATGAAGATGAATATTTAAAGTGGAGAAGTGGGAGAGGATGAACGGAAATGAAGAAAGAAGGTTCTAAGCCAAGATTGGCAAGGATGATGTAAAGATGAGAAGGAGTATAGGAAACTTTATATTTGAAGATAGTGGTTTAACTTAGGCTTGTGTTGAAGGGGATGAGAAGAGATGTGTGTTGGGAAACAATGAAAGGACCGTTTGCACTTACAATGAGTGAGGATGAAAAGAAGTGAGGAAGATGGGAGACTTTAAAGAAGGTACATACTATCCTAGTTTTGTTGGGTGCTTTATCAAAAAGAGGTAGATGTGAGAACAAGAAGAGGGATGGTACAATGGACTATGAATATGGTCTAGAGAGTGAAGAAGAAGAAGTTTTTGAAGGGATTCTCATGGGTGGCACCAATTGTATGTATAAGTCTTAGAAAGAAGAGAATAAAGGAGATGATGAAGGAGAGTGAAGGGATAAGTGTTAAGATGATCAAAATGGTTGTTATTTTGGAAAAGGCGTGGTGCAGGATAATTCAAAGTATTGTTTAAAGAGAAAGAAACTAGTCTAGAGAGTGGTGAGTCAAGGTAGCAGAAAAAAGAAAAACAGTGAACCAGTTCATGATACCTTTACTGGGGACGGTCCTGTAAATTAGGACGACCCCGTATATATAAGGGACCGCCCATATGTTTTTGGGACCATCGCCAGTGGGGTGCAGAGTCTTTCCAGTTTTCTTTATATTTTCCAGATGCAAGGATAGGTGTAACACCTCGAAAATCGTAATGAAGCAGCGGAAGTCTAATTGGGGTATAACATCTCAGATCATAGTCACAATTACAGAAAATGACTCGAAAGAGACTATTTGAGAAAATTTAGTTATCATTCATCAAATAAAATCAGAGTTTGCAGCAACGGTTCCATAACATTTAATAGTACATAATGAAAATGTTTAAGTTAAAATGAATGATAACATTATTTTGGACGTCGTCTAAAAAGGGGCCCTAATCCACTCCGTGCCATTTATGCTTCTTAGATACCTGAGATAAAACATGCTAAAAGGGTCAACGCAAAGGTTGAGTGAATCCATAGTGTTTTATTTGTAATAGTTTGAACACAAGTCAGATAGTAGTAAAATTAATGATATCGTAGTGTAATATATATTGCCCTAAGCCTCATGACACGCAAACCTTAACATCGGGTGAAATCATAAATGATATAAATAGCCCACATCGTAAAATGATGTAGGTGATAGTGCCCTCGTCGTAGGAGTTTGCCAAACTCTTAGTTAATTCGAATAAAGTGCATTTGGTTACCATCCCAGGCTAACTTCAAATGGGGCGTCAACTTCCAATAGATCTATTCACTAAATTCGCGTTCACTTGCAAGTGATTAATGGTTCATGATATGAGGGACTTTTGGCAAAGGTGGTAACTTAGGCAATATTAACTTAGCAATATCAATCAGGATAGCAAACAAAAAAAAAATACTTGTGTTCAGATTTATAGCATGTATCTCCCCACGGGATTTGAAAACATAGTAAAAAGTGGGACTATGAACTCACCTCAGTGTAGTAGTAGTCTGAAATGCAATAGAGTCAAATGGTAGGTGGTAGTTCCGACGCGTGACCTAGATTAGTTTGGCATAATTTAGTTAACAGACTAAGTTCAAGACTCCACGAATTTAATTCAAAAGTTTTAAAGTGTTTATGTTGTTGTTGCTGGTGTGGCAGCATTTAAGTTAAAACAATGTTTTTAACATTTGTAGTTGTTGGCTCATCGGGGTGTACAAACGTACAACAAAATAGGGATAGTGATTCTTTGAGTTGAAAAAGATCGGAAAAGACTACGCACGAAGAATAATAGCTATAGAATGGCAACGTGAACATTATATGGGATTGTTGGCATTTAAATGAATGTACATGTGTATGTATCCTTATATATATATAATTATATACGTACGGTCTTCGTGGAAAAAAAATGTGAAGTTGGAAAGTTTTCACCAATATATGGTGAGTTATAATAGGAGGTGTTTTTCCACTTTAAATATGTATATATGAGTCGTTCATTATAAAAGAATTAGTTTTGAAAATAATAAATCTTTGTGTTAATGAGTTATAAACACATCAGTTTTAATCATACATATTCAAGTTAACGAACAAGTTTAAATTCTCATTTGGCTATGTTATGATTTTAAAGTATATATGTAATGTTTTACTATTCATTCTAGTAGAGAAACATATTAAATTTTCTATATAAAATTTCTACGTCAAGTTTTTATATAAAAATGTGGCGTCGTCTAATAGATCGTGACGTTAAAGTATAAGATTGTCAAGTTCTATTTGTTAAACGATTAGTGATGACGGCTTTATATTTGAAGCGAGTATACGTAACACGATTTCTTGTCGAGAGTGGGTTGCGGCCCAACCGAGATTTAAACAGTTCAAACAATAACATGGCCTGCTAATAAGAAGCCCAACAAGTAACCCAACTTACTTGTGGGTTGTGTCTGTTAACTCAATCAACAGAAAGGAAAAATAAATTGGTGTTTCGCAAAAGAACATATGATCTAATATCAGTTTTAATAAGGGATTTGCACAGCTAGTTTCAATGCACCAAGGGAAGAGTTTAGAACAGATTTTCCCGCAAGCCAAGAGTGGCTCTAAGGCTGGAAATGAGCATGACTCGAGGAGTTTTTAGGTACTAACGACATGTCCTTATGAAGGGGAAACAAGGCTCTAGCTATGGAGGACTAGAGTACTTGCTTAGGAGTCCATTTGGGACCTCCTGAACTGAGCAGATAAACACCCATTTGACCTTAACACAACTCGAAACATAGCACAAAAACCACAATTCGCTTTGACACCTCCCAAGATCTACGAATAGGTATGATTACTAAGCCAAGAAACAAAGACGAACTTCCATATTTAAGTCACATTAAACTGTTTTTCGACACCGTTTCAAATCTTTACCACACAAGGCTTCAACACAAATTTTCATTACTCAAACTTCCTAATGATCCATAATAGAACAAATCGATTTATCACAAAAAGGGTTTTAGTTAATTCGGATTTGTCATGAGCCCAACACATCCATTATTTTGTGTCTACACTAAATTTCCTAACTCTTTTAAACTGCTATAACTATTCGACAAGAACAATAAGCAAATCCGAACACAAGACATACCCTACAAATTTCGAGCCAATATTGTCATGAATTTTAGTTTTCGGTTTTTATTTACCACACCCTAACATAAAAATTAACGTCAGATTTGAACATAACAACAATGAAGTACAATCGTTCACAGATTGTGAATTTAAACAACTCGACACCCAAGAATCAAAACCACATCACAAAAGATATACTCAATTCGCAAGTTTTATTAACAACAAATTAAATTTTAGATTTATTAATCAATAAGGTTTCACAGAACATAATCATATACGAAGGAAGTATCAAAACAAGGTTTTAAGATTCTTATAACACAAGGAGCTCGGTTAATCGAAGGTTGGAAAGAAATTAACGGAACCCAAATCCGATTCAAGCAAGCAATCCACACCCCCACTCTTGACCCAGTAACGATTTGCCCTTAGTATACCAACTTCTTGAATTTGCTTTTGATAAAGATTCGAGTGAGTGGGTTTGCCTGTGAATCGAATGGGATTTATGACACATAAAAAAGAAGGTTTGACTCTTTCTTTCTTGATCTTCAGACGCTCCATGGCCTAAAAGAAAAGCCATAGTCCTTGCCTTCGTCATCTCTTTGGCTCAAAGTGTTGACTCTTGGATTCGACAAAAGGGTGGCAGTGGTCTTCACTTTGGACAGAAGGAAAGAGATAAACCTGGAATTGTCTTGTTTATGGCGTCACCCTCTTATTGTTTTCGATCTGAGGATGGAGTCAGGAGATGGCGATTTTTGAGAGCAGAGGGATCAGAGGAACAGAATGGGAGTGGGGAAAGGAGAGAGAGTGGAAACATGTATATGAGATAAGGAATAGGATTAGTATAAGTTTTGTTGTATTTATTTGAAGAGTGTGTATATAAATTAAAAGGTGAAGGTTAAATAAAAGCGAGACGTGGGAATGCTTTTGATTTCGTACGCTCGAGGGAATTTAACGAACCTCGTATTTTAATGACTCCCGATATTAAATTATTAGACCTATGCCATACTATCACGGTGTCGGAACGCGTGCGGTTCCAGTAAAAATGGAACGTGAGTTTTGCCACATTGTTCGTTTGGCTATATCATTTGTTGTTTCTCAGTTTAAACAGAGCAAAATTTTAAATGCGAAGATGAATAAAATGACTTGAATAAAACTTCATAATTGATTACTTCGAGTTTACAGGAAATTAATAACTTGAAAAATTACGGGTTATTACAATAGGAATAATCAAAGGATTGATTATGTGAGAATCATATTGCCATTAAGAAAGAAAAAAATTGGGCAATAATGATTAAGGAATGATTTAGTGATTTGATAAAAAATGTTTATAGGAATGTTGGGATTATATGAAAAGTGTATATAATAATTTGTTGGTTATGAAGATAATTTACAAATGATTATAGAATGTTTGGAAATAGGAGAGGTGTAGGTTATAAGAGAAGTGTGGGAGTAATCTTTCCTAGACAAAAGAGTAGATTGTTTGGAAGAGAGAGAGGGAGATGGTGATTAACGAAATGTGTGCATCTAAGAGGTTATCATGATAGGCATACCTAGTCCGTTATCTATTAGACCGACATAATGTAGGTGCGAAAATAACACGCAAGTCATGTAAAAGGATGCTCACTATGAAAGCAAACATTAAGTAAGGCATGTTGACATTTAGCACATAAGAGCATGTATCATGAACATATATCAAGAAATATAACATTAGAAAAGCTAATTCAAAGCAAGATCTTTTTTCACGCATTCAGTAATTAAGCAAGTAGGCATTGAGCATTTAAGAAAGCATGAAGACATTTAATCATATTTCAAAAGAACAAGTTGTTGTTTTCAGATATTAAACACGTATATGCAAGTAATCTAGGTTTTTCAGGAAGAATCCTAATTACTACCTGTTTAAAATGCAATCCTAACGGGAGACAAAGATATCGATGTAAAACATCTTCAGTCAAATGTAGGAATGGAAATTCTTCAAGTTAGAGAGTGGATATGATACTATCACTAGCAGTGCTTAATTAAGGCTAAACACGACCATTTTTACGGGTTTACCACAAACCCAACTTCTCTCCTGGAAGAAATTCAACCGTTAGGTTAAATTGAATTTATAGTGCAATAGGTTCTCTAGTAGCTATTCTCATATTAGAAGAATTGGGATTCCTAATTTTCCTATCAAACTTTCCAAAGATGATATTAGTCGATTCCGCTAATATATGTGCTAACCATATTTTAAAAGCCGGTTAATGAAGAAGATATGTCTTACACAAAATCCTTACAAAGGCAAGCAAAATATTTTAAATATGTGTTTGAGATTTGGAGGTTGTTTGTTTTAGATGGTGCATATTACATGACCTTATGGATGACATCTTTGTTTGTTGAGTTGTTATTTTAACATGTTTTGGTTTCAAGAATACTCTATAGTAAATCTTGAGAAAGAGAGTCTAATTAAGGTTACTTGCCTTAATAGATCTTGTAATGTTTTACGTTGTATCTTTAAGAGAAAACATATTGTATCTTTTGACAAATATGCTTATTTAAAAGGATAAACTTTTCACTCTTATGAATTGCTTATGAAAACAAGTATTTTAGTTATAATGTGATTAACGAATTTTACTTGTTTAAGTAGTGAAACTCGTTGTATTAGGTTGCTTACAAAATCTAATATCTTATATTTTTAAGCAAGATATGACGTATTATGCGTGACATTTTTACTTGACATGTAATGTTGAGTCTTGACTCGTTCATGAGCAAAGTCTATATATGTTGTTTGTTTGCTCGTGTTTGGTTTTTTGAAAATGACACATTTAGAAATTGTGTTGTAAGGTAAATTGCTAGAATATTTCGGATGAAACATCCAAGTTGTCAATCCTACTTCGTTGTGTATTTTAAGCATTTTTTTAAACACATTAGTTTAATATTTGGAACCAAACCATTGGACAAGAAGACTCAATATGACATCCTCAACACAAATCTGAGTTATGATCCGATGCATATTCTTTTCTATTGAGAAGGACGTCATTCCTATAATAACAATTGAGTGTGATTGAGTATGTAGGTTCAAGATAATATATTTTGTTATGTTTTGATATTCTCTTGAAGCTAAACAAATAATGACTCCAATTTCATGTCCATACTCGAAAACTTGTCAATTAGATTCGATAATGATATCAATCATAATTTGAATAATGAATTGATGAAGTGAGGGCTGGAAAACATGGAGTTATACGTGTAAAAATGGGAAGATTACATACATGTTTGGGTCGTATATGTTTAGGTCGAGAATCAAAAACGAGGGCTGGTTTAGAGTTGTCATTTCATGTGATCTATATGTGTGATTATGGTGTGTCGTGGTGTGTTATGGGCTGGAAAGGTGTGATGTTGTGTGCATGTAATATGTGTTGAGTTTAAGGTTTGAAATATAAGGATCATGGGTAGAATGGGTAAATGGTTTTGGTTTGAAATAGGTTGTGTTGTGTTTAGTTTTGTCTCGTAAATAAAGGTTAACAAGGAGGATAAAAAGGGTCAAGTTGGTTCGGTTTAAATGGAGAGAAATAAGGTCGTGTAGGCGTATACAAGTGGGTGTGTTCGTGTGTTAAGTGTTTGGTTAAGTGCGGGTTAAAAATGGGTCGAAAAGGTTAAGTGCACAAAAGGGTTTTATCGAGTTAATTTGAAGTCGAGTTGGGTTTTTCTAAAATAAACGAAGTGAATTGTTTGCATTGGTGGTTATTGAGAGTTCATGAAAGCTACAAACATAAGAATTGGTCATATACTATATAATTTACATTTTAGACCCTATGATATGATTAAGTTGCTATCCATTTTGTTATGACATTCAGTATGCTATCTCATTTGATATGAGATTCTGTTCAGTTTGATATGTCTTTGTTGATTATGCTATGATTGCTTTGTTATGGATAGCTTTGTTTTGTTCTGTTCTGTTGCCCGAGCTAACTAGCCATGGAGGTACCATGACCATGTCATTGTGGCATCAATGGCATGACACTTTATGTGGAGGTGTGATTGATCTACGGCATTCCTTTTTGTTATGATTACATGATTATTTGCGCACATGGCCATTTTGTTATACATATGCATAGTCTCGTACTTGTTTATGTATTTTGTTTTAGGGGGCGTATGGATGCATCTTAGGTATATGATTTAATATGGATATGATATGATATGATATGACTTAGTGACTGGTTTGTACGTGGCAGGTACCCCATTTCACTTTTGGTACTTGAGAGTTCTCCCCTCCTTGTACACTTATGCTATGACAGGATTTTGTGACTAAGCATGTGGTATGCTTTTTGAGCTAGTAGGCATTTCTGTTATGTTTTATCCTATTCAGTTATATGATGATTATCTTCTGTTGGATTCTGTAATTTCATTATGGTTCTTCTATTGAAGCTGTGCTATGCTTCTATGTTTATATGATACCTTGTTCAGCAATTCATTTGCTTCTATTGCTTATTCATTTGATTCAGTTATTTGTTTCCTATATATATGTTCACTGGGCTTTTTAAGCTTAGCCGCGTTTATTTTCCATGCGGAAGGTAATAGGCGGGATGCTGGGCAAGAGTGATGAGAGTAGGAGTTAGAAGACGTACCATGATTAGATTCTCCATTGTTTTCGATTATGATTAGACTTATGTTGGATTTTTTATTTCATTTTCATTTAGAATTGTTGGGAGCTTGTAATTGGGAAGTCATGATGTTCTTGACTTTACTTTATTTATGAAGTCTTTCACTTGCGTTTATTTTGTATGTTCTGATAGACACCATAATGTGGCTTCTTGACCAAGGTCGGGTTGGGGTGTTACACGCTTACATCACTAGATAAACTAGCTTGAAATTATTACCCGTCCAGGACAAGTCCTTTCGATTAATGACAGTTAAGTTTCGTCAATTCAATGGTAATATCTGAGTCGAGCTCAGGCGAGATTCCATACTTCACACACCTATTTTAATCACATTTTTCTTTCTCCCCCTCAAAAATAGCATATTGATTGTTGTTTATCGAAAACATTTTGATTAAAATATACTTTTTGAGGCTTGTGGGAAGAATCCAACAAGAACTTTATGTTTTTAACAGAGATGATTTCAAGTACTCCCCCTCAGCAAGTGAAATAACTTTTTAAGGTTTTGATTATAAGAGGGAATACTCGTTCTTTTAAGCAGAATTATGAAAAACTCAAAATTTGATTAATTCTACTCAAAAGTAAGAAGCTTTCGCTCCTTATATTAGGATTGAGGCACTGAAGCGTACCTCAGGGTCATTTCTTTACAAAGAACGGGTTGTGCACTGTTATATGTGCACAAGCCATAATGTTTCACAAGCAAATATAATCATAAGAATACCCAAATCTTACATCAATCGACATTTTTGAAGATCGTGAATACTGAATTAGGTCTTTGGAAGTTTCTAATAGGAAATGAGGGTCTGCCTCCGACATAACTTTCTAACCTCAGCATTTGATCTCTAAAAACCAGCCTCTTCTCAATCTTTTGGATGAATTGACGAACTTATCCCATTTGAGAAGAAGTCCACCTGGTTGTTTTGGACATTTCTCGATCTCTTACCCGAATCAGTAATCCATCTCGAACTTTCTTCAACGTGTGGTCGCAGAACTTATAAATATCCTTGTATCCCATGAAACAGTTGATGCTATGATAACTTTTGTAGACAAACCTAAAGGTTGGGTCTTTCTTCATGGTGTACTGAGGTTCTTTGTTAATCTCTAAAAGGTGTAGAAGTGGTGCGGTTAAGTTTAGCTTCCTTTGATAGCTCTCGACCCCAAGTTGCAAGTCTTCAGCGCATTCCTGAATAATCTTTCTTCTGATGTAGTAGAGCAATGAAGTGCTGAATGCATGCGTAAGATCAGTTGAGAAATGATGCATCTTCCCTTGAACTTTGATGAGATACATATCTTCAATATCATTAAGGTTCAAATCAGGGAAGTCTACTTTTGAGAATGAGTAAATCTTCTGATCTTGTCTTCTAACCCTGATTTTATGTTGAAAGGTGTAATCATACTTCTTTTCTGCTTCAATGCTAACCACACCAATTATTCTGAGATTGCTCATCATCGGAGTTGGAGACTTTTTTGTAAGTTTTCTTTTGTACCAGGTTCTCCTTTTCTCATACCAGTGGTATATTCCCAGTTGCGCATCTTCATAATACAGCACTCTGTTTGTAATAAAGAGTCTTGTTACTGTTTCTTTGATGGATGGTTGTGGATAGCGTGCAGCAGGAATCAAGGTTATTGACGTTGCATACTTAGGTTGACACTTGTTGCCGTGTACAAGAAGTTCCAGATCTTTGTTGAAGAAGAAGCTGTATGGAATAGCGGAATGATCAGTACTTCCTACAATCGAGAATGGTTTTGTCCAGTCAGTATTGTATGGTCCTCTATGCTGCACGTTGTAGTCAATCAAATGAACGTCCGGATTTGTCTAGCTCATATCAGTAGACATTGCTCGTGCAATGTTTTCCAATTGATATTCGAGCTCAGTTTCACTAGAGGACCGATCTTTCAGCAAGTTGAACGCATCATTCTTTATGCAACAAATTTCTCCTTTTGTAAGCTTCTTGATTCGTTGATCTCGTTTGAGTTTTTGTGTGAACTCAAGTGTGCGTCCTTCGATCATGAAGTCATCGTCGACATATGGTTGAGCTCTGACGAGTTTATCAAGCCACTCGTTCCCTTCAGTCATGTCTTCGTTAAGCCATGAGACAACCGTTGTCTTTTTGCTCGTTGACTTCTTTCCTTGCTTAGACATTTTTGCTTTCAACTTTGGTGGAGAGTCTGGTTGATCTTGCTGTTGTTGAAACTTATCGTCTTCAGTGAATTCAAAATGATGTTCCATTGTTGTTGGCTCGGAGCCTGAAGCCATTGGCGGTTGGTTAGCTGTTGTTGTGGTTGCTGACGGTTTGACAGGCTCTTGATGTTGAGAAGAAGAGCCACCGACATTCTTTGGTTTCTTAGCTTGTGAGTTCGGGTCAGGGTCTTCATCTTCTCTTGGTCGTTTTCCTTTGTCAGCATCAGCTTTGCATGACTCCTTTGAGATATTGGCCTAGATAGCATCATAAATTGCAATTTGTTTAGGAGTTGGTGATGTAAGACTTGTCAATCTTTCAAACAATTGAATCTGAAGCTCTTCAAGTGTTGGTTCCTTTGGCATCGATGGTTTGGTTTGTAGGACAAGTGGAACTGTAGAAACAATTATTTTGAGAAGACCTTCGATGTTTGGTTCAAGATATTCTTTGACATTCTCTGATGTGATTTTAGGCAGCTACTTTTTCAAGTATTCTTCAGTGTTGCCTTTGATCGCAGTAAACATCTTATCCTGAATGTCATCAGAAAGGAATTCATAAACTCTAGCTTTTTTGCTTTGGAGCTCGTTCACTTGTCCAGCGAGACCGGTGACCATATTTGTTAATGTTTCGATCTGGTCAAGAAGCTTGTTATGTTTCTTTATTCTTGCAAGCTTCACGGCCTTTTTTACCTTAATTGATGCTAGAGAAACCAACGGATTGATGGGTTTTTTGATTGATTTGCTTGTTGATGTTGTTTGTGTTGGTGGTGGTGCAGAATGTGTTGATGATTCAGGAATGACAGACGGATCCTTGTTAACATTTGTTTCCATGTCTTTTGGAGGCGATGCTTGCTGAGTGACTGGAAGTGTATCGCGGTTAATTGGAGGAGAGTGTGGAGGAGTGGTTAGAGGTGTTTGTATGTAATCTTCAGCTTCCTTCTCCTCAGCTGTTTTCCTAACCAACCTTTCTTCCTCCTCCTTTTGTTTTAGCCTCATTTCTTCTTCTTCCTTTGCCTTCTTTTCCAACTCCAATTCTTCAGCGGCTTTTCTTATTACTTCCTCATCAATTATCACATTCTCCGTGTTATCATCATCATTCATGTCAAAGTCTTCAATTTGTTGTTCCTGATGGACCTCTTTCATGATGAGATTTCCTTCTTCATCCCGTTCATCATCATTACCGGGTTGATTAATCGGATCTGATCAAGGTTGAGTGACTCCACCTACACTTTCAGACCCACCGGGTTGATTAACCGGATTGATGAGGGTCTGATCTTCACCAAATTCTTTATCAATTTCTTCATCCAATTTCATCTGTTCATCAAGTATTTTCTTCCTTCTCCTTTCTTCATCAGCTTTAAGTGATACAAGACTTTCGTCCAAAGCAATCTTGGTAGCAATTTCTTATTTGTAGATTATTGGTTCTTCATCGGTTTCTGTTTTTGAACCGGATTCCTCTTCTTCAACAATTTGTTCTTCTTCAGGCTCAAGCTTAGAAATTTTGATAGGTACTCTCCTCTTGGTGTATTTAGGAGGACCTTGTTTTATTTTCTTCGAGGTGTTGGATGTGCTTCATGTCTTGCTACCTCCTTTTGCTCGAGTCTTTGCTGGAGTAGGTTCATCATCATACTTGCTAAATCCGACATACCATTCCTTGAAAGCTTTATCATACTTAATGTATGCTTGTGTTTTCTTGATCTTGTATGTCAGAAGAGAGTCAGGAAGTCTCATCCCTTATTTGCGAGTGCATCCTTTCGAGATGTAGACTTGATTGTTTGTTTTGTCCATAGCAAATAGATGCTTCTCTCGATCTTCTAGTCGTCGAGGAATGTCTTCATTGTCATCAAGAAGATGGTAGATAAGTAACTTGGTGTATCTAACAAAAGGGATTTTGCTGAATGGTTTTAGATAATGACTATGAATCTGAAAGACTATGTCATCCCAGATAAGTTGAGCGTAATCGATTTGTTTCTGATTCTCTATTCCCTAGAAGATTTGCAAGTGAGAGAGACGAGGATTTTCATGACCGCTGTCTCTTCCGGAAATTGATCTAGCCAAGATGTAGTAAATGGTTCTCCACGGTTGGGGAATGAACTTGGCTTCGACCTGGGACAATGATTTCAGTGGCTTGTTTGGTTGTACATCATAACCAATTTCTAAGAGGAAGTTAAGAAAGACTTATTCTGAAGGAGTAGGATGAAACTTCTTGGTTGGTGCAGGAGCTTCCGACAGAAGTAAGGTTTTACAAAGATAGTTGACATCAACAGTGACTTCTTTTCTGTCCATTGTACAGGTGAATGAGTCTTCTCCCATATCCAACTTGATTGTGTGCCACATTTGGTGAATGTAGAACTCATGAATGGATGCAGACTTATCTAGCATGCTCCTACACTTGTGCAGTTTGAGAGTTTCAACTGCTATTTGACATGATGGTTCAGCACACTTGATTTTGTGAAATTCTACACGTGCATTGTTCTTTCTAATTTCCACGTCATAACCTTGTGGAAAGGTGTTTTCTTTTGTGAGCATGGAAAGTGGTTGTTGAGCAGCCATTAGTGAATTCTAAAACATCAATCAAAGACACTAATATGCACGATACACAAAGGTTAGGATATTGTAAAAGTTATGATCATTCATGTGTCCATTTACTTACATCATTGATTTAGCATGTTTAATGGTTATTAACTTTGCAAACTGACATGCATTATGTGGCAGATTCAAGTGTGATGACATTTATGCAATTAAGATAACATTAGACTTTATTCAAATTTTGACATATTTAAACTCAATTGAGACAATGTTAATGAATTGCGATGGATTTATATAGTTGTGACAATTTTGGCAAATTCCGATGAATTTTGAATTACGACAGGTTTTGTCCAATTGCGATGTAAACTTTTTGAATTGCGATAAAGTTGTCCGATTGCGATAAAATATTGAATTTCGGAAAATTTGAAGCAATTCCGACAAGGTTATCCAATTCCGATAGATTTTGAATTTCGATGAAATTTGTCCAATTGCGATGAAGAATCTTAATTGCGATAAACCTGTCCAATTGCGATGAAAAATTTGAATTGCGATAAACCATGTTCAATTGCGATGAAAATTTTGAATTTTGATAAATTTTGTGCAATTGCGACAAATTTATGCAATTCCGATGGTTTTTGCAATTTCGACAATTTCTTATACAAGAAATTTTGATGAACACTGTAGACGTACTTTGTGAATCTTTATCGAAATTGGTTTCCAGTCCAAATTAGATCAAAACACAAGTTACAATATGATCTTTAAGCTCATTTAAACACATCCAAACATAGTTTATTTGATTTTAGAACAATCATTTACAATTTTGATGATCCCTCATTTTAATCTTGTCGAAATTCAATTAAATGGATCAGATGTTTATGTGAATGATTCCCTTAGGTTCCTATGATGATTCTAAGCTCAATGTCTGAATTTTAACAGTTTTTGGCCATGAATCAAGAAGATTCGAACCTGGACGTGTTCTTCATTAACCCTAAACATCGAAATTGATTCAAACATGTTTCTGGGTATGATTCGATGATCAAATCATGTTATACAATACATTAGAACACTATCCCACCCAATCAATTAAACCAAAACATAAACAAATGATTTCCCCCAAATTATATGTATAAACCTTAATTTTAAAGAATCATCAATACATGTTTCTGGATATGATTGGGTTATAGAAACATGTTAATAAATTGATTAGGAACAAAACCTACCATTTAATTTAAACTTAAACTCTCAAAATCAGTTATACCTAAATCGACTAAACCCTCAATCTAAAATTAACGATTATGAATAATTTAGTTGTTGGATCACAAAATCATTGAAAACCGTTTCTTATAATTGTCGAAAGATTATATAAACACTCACAAATTTGAGAAATCTTGAACGGATTTGAAGATTTGATGTGGGTCGTTGATTTTGGTTTGGTGAGGAGTAAATGTAAACTGCAGTAGTTTGTTTTTATTAAAAAAGTTTCATAATCAACTTTTGTCACTTTAGGTCCTTTAATGACATAAGTTAGAAATCTAAGTCCCTTACTCACAAAATATTAACAAGACTTGACATTATTTTGACAAGAACAATTTTAATACACCCCCTTGACTTATGAATATTATAAAATATTTTAAGATCAAGGAGGGTATCACGGGAATAATATTACCAACACATGTTTAAAATAACATCTTTTTGGAAGTATGCAAGTAAAATTTTTAAGGAAAATATTAAAATGTGAATTTCATACTCCCCTTCAACACTTGTTCGGAAAGAATGGTTAATTTGTTTTAAAGAACAAAGTGTTGACGGAAATTTTGTACTTGCATTTTTTTTAATAAAGATAGAAAAGAAAAATGAAAATCTTTTTGTGTTTTTAAATAAGATATTTGCAAAAAAAGGTTTTGGTGTTTGACTTTCTTAGTTGTGTTTACGAAAGTTATTCAAATCATCTAAAGTCAAACATTGCATACCAATTTGGTGAACTAATTCCACAAATTTTGCATGGGGCAAGGCTTTGGTGAATAAGTCCGCTAATTGGTATTCAGTACCCACAAAGTATAACTCAATTGTACCCTTTTCAACATGCTCTTTGATGAAATGATATCGATGTGCAATATGTTTTGACTTCGAATGTTGAACCGTGTTGCATGAGATGGCAATGGCACTCTTGGAGTCGCAGTACATGGGAATCTTATTGAAAATATAACCGTAGTCTATTAGCTGTGATCGCATCCAAATGACTTGAGCACAGCATGCTGACATGGCTACATATTTGGATTCTGTAGATGACAATGAAGTGCAATCCTGCTTCTTTGACTGCCAAGATACAAGTTTGTCTCCTAGAAACTGCACTCCCCTGGATGCACTTTTGCATGTGTCTAAACATCCTGCATGATCAGCATCTGAAAAAGCTATTAGTTCAAAACCAAAATCCTTCAAATACCAGATCCCCAAATGGATGGTTCCCTTTATGTATCGAAGGATTCTTTTAACCTCAGAGAGGTGTCTTTCAGTTGGTCGTGACTGATAACGCGAGCATAGGTATACAGAAAAAAACTCTATCTGGTCTGCGACTGTTAGATACATGAGGGACCCAATCATACTGCGGTATTTTGTAGGGTCAACAGGTGTACCATGTAAATCAGCATCCAGTTTTGGGGATGATGGAGACATAGGTGTGTTACAAGTATCACAACTTGTCATGCCATGTTTCTTTAAAATTTCAAGAGCATACTTGGACTGACTTAGAAAAATTCCACGGGGTGATTGATGAATGTCACAACCCGCAAAAATCCTCAACAGGATCTATTCTGAGAAACGATCAACTCTTTCAAATTTGGAGTAAACTCGAGAAGACTAGGATTATTTATAGTCAAACTTAACGGAAAAACATTTTTAAAATTTACGATATCGATTAAAAACGTATATGTGTAACGTTTAACAGTCCTCGTGACTAAAATTAATTTACTCGGGATAGGAACAATAAACTTTTCCGCTAGTCCTTAACCGACTCCTTAATAGAAACAAAGATTAAACATAAGGACCTTTTTGCAATTTGGGATAAATAAAAACTAATAAACCCTAACCCTAATATCACCATCTCATTTCATCTCATTCTTCACTACAAAACTCTCTCTCCCTCTTTCCTATTACTGCCGCCGCCGGCAACCATGATACCACCACCACCGCCACCTTGCTAGCCTCACCGCCACCACCAAAATGCTTCCCACGTCCTCCTCTTTCTCCTTGTGTAGTCCACGCGCCTCCAAAGTCATCCCTCCACCTCGTTATTAGCTTACCGCCGCCACCAAGATCTAACCACCACCACTCCTCGTCTCTAAAACCTCATAGATCGTATGAAGGTAAGGTAAGAATCGCGTTTTACGCGCGAGTTGACTCACATACGAGTCAACTCAATCTAGATCTTGTAATTTGGGGTTAAACAAATGGGATTGTAATGATTTTTAATTAATAAAAACGTGTAACAAATCGTTGGTATCAAAAAGTGTGTTTGGGTGGTCGAGTGATACAAACCGTGAGCCTAAGCTCACGGTATGGTTGATGTTTTTTTTATTATCTTAGTTCTTGATTTGTTGATTATTCTTGTTGGTGATGTCGAATGAGTTTGGAGACCCCATGGGTCCGTTTGGTTTATCTGCTGCCGTACCATGGTTCGAAAACCGAGACCATGATGGTCTCGGCAAGGGTCCTCGTGGTCAATATGTGTTGACATTATTATTATTTTTGATGTTAATGTTGTTGTGACCGAGATTAGGAATAGGATTTTGGGTTGTTTTGGCGAAGGGTGGATTGATTTGTGGCTGTTGTTGTTGCGTTATCATGGTCAGCCGAGGGAGAGGCCGAAACCAATAGGGTCTCGGCATCGTGATGGTTAAACGTTGAGGTTATATACTTTGGTATATTAAAACAAGTTTAATACGGATTTTGTGATTATGAAACGGGTTAAAATAAATTGGTACATGTTCGAGTGGTGAGAGAAACTTAAAACGGCATTGTAGTCGTGAGGTTTTGGTCGGTAATAATGTTAAGTTTCAGAAACTATTAATTTGAAACTAGATTATGTCAAATGGGACTAAAACTATCGAAACAGAAACTTGAATTATGAACTAATAATTATCGCAACCGACTTAACAAATTAGAAGTAATTTGTTATAGATAACTTGATATTAAAACTCGATGACATATAAAACTAGTAAACTAAAACCATTTGGTAAACTAATTAACCAGAATAGCTTTGGTTAATTTGACTAGAACTTAACCATTCACTTATGTTAACACTTATGTGCTACTATGATTCTTACGTGTTTACTTTCTTCTCATACATGCGTAATATGCTCTATACTTGGCTACATGATCTTTACATGTTTATTTTTCTTCTTATACTTGGGCGATATGTTTTATACTTTGGTGTGAGTTCTCGAGTCTCGACATTCAAACCACTACACGTACGATGATACCAAAACACTATGAAACGGATATAACGCAAATCTTTTTGGAAAGCAAGATTGAAATAATATTCTGGGAATGGGAATAGTTAACACTATTACGCTTTAGTATATACGTTAAGATAAGTTTCATATTCCTTAGGTCGTGCCGAATTCCACGACATCGTGCTTTGACTCTTGACGTCACCAACGTTACGCTATTCTGCCACACTCTTTGGCACCATCGCGTTGTCTACGCCACTACATTACAAGTGAGTTCCATAGCCCCTATCTTTATACGTTTTGGGGGAGAATACATGCTCAATCATTTTCATCAAAATGTATACTTGATTTACTTGAATATGCCATTTGCTTAGTCAAACCATCATTTGCTCTACTTATGAATTTGTTATTCATTCGAATGTATTGTATATTCACTTGCTACACATTTAATTCTTATTATTCATGGACGCAAGCACTTTAAACATTATGCACACTTAACCGAATGAACCGGCTCCACCACTATGTACATACATGACAGAATGAACGGGTCACATAACCGAATGTACGGGTACCATAACCGAATGAACGGGTCACATGACAGAATGAACTGGTCTCATAACCGAATGAATTGGTCACGTAACCGAATGTACTGGTCAAACCATATGCACTTCAAAAACTTGTGGTCCACATATTACTTTGTTCACTCAAACCAAATCATATTTGGCAATGGGTTGTAAACACACAGGTTGCAAGTCTTGAATGGGAGGGACTTGGAACTGGGTGGATTTACAATGCCTTTGCTGGGAAAATCTTCATTCAAAGGCTTTACATTTTACACTAAACTCTATGAACTCACCAACCTCGTGTTGACACTTTTAGCATGTATTTTCAGGTATTAAGCAACAGCACGGTACAGGAGGCTCTTGGCAGGGCATGGCATGGTCATAGGAGACTCTGATAAACATTGGGGACCGTTTTACCTATTTTAAAGGGCCTATTTCCGCACTACTTTTAACAATGTAAATTCAACATTTTTGTTAAACAATGTTGTTCTAAATAATTGAAATGAAAACCGTTCTTTGCACTTGTGTTGTGATACCAATTGAGTTGCACCCCAGCGATGTGTAAGCTTCCGCTGGACCCGATTTTGGGGGTGTGACAGATTGGTATCAGAGCCATGGCTATAGAGAACTGGGTGATTTTAAAACCTGGACTATAGCTACATTTACAAAAACTTAACCCTATGACCGCCACGTGCCTGCCTGCCTAGCTGATGCCTCATTTGTGGTTTGTTGCTGACATATTTAATGAGATTTGTGTCTTATTATCAAATCATTTATACCTACTTATTCTCATTGATTACTATAGTTGTCTTTCATATAAGCATGCTCACATGTCATACACGTCTCAGCCTTACGCTTTTTCCTTACGTAGCTTCATCATTCGACCTCGAGTTTGGTCACTTGATTTAGTCATTCAGAACATCTCTTCAAATGTGAAGGACATGGTATTAGCATAACTGAGCTGGGTATTTTAAAATTCATTGAACCTCGGTGGAATATAGACTCGTCACCTATATTCAACCCGGGACAGTTGGACATAGGATGACTACCTATGCCCCGCTCAGAGATGAACTTTGCAATACTGAGAATAGTTATAATAAAATTTTGTCTGGGTTACATTTCTGCTCGATTTCTAAAGGATTTCAAAATTCATATGTATGAATTCAACCATTACATCAACATTCACGTTTGTACCTAACACGCTAGCATCACAATATTTTCTCGTCACAATACTCTTCTATTAAATGAACTCTCGTATTTTTGATGGTCCTTTGAACATTCCCAACATATTGATCTATGAAAATTCACAATCATACGTAATATCGTTTCACGCAACATTCTACCAAATTCCCAATTACTTTACTCACCATTTCTGATGGCTAGTTTGAACATTTGTTTGATAATTTAAAACATCTACACCACCTCGTGAACCATCGTCTAGAAGCACGCTAGCTAATCATAATACGACCTCTAGTTTTCATTTTATGACAAACCCACTCTAGATACCTACACCACATGTCACACTCAGCAGTTAAGTGAATATTTATCATGGACCTATCTAGGAAAGTCTTTCTATCTACGAGGATAAATTCATAACGTAAGAAAACAACGAAAGGGTTACGGAACCACAAACAAGGACTAGAAATATACAGTAAGTCGATTCGAATCGCAGCAGAAATCTTAAGACATTACAAGGCAATCCAAATCACCATTTTTGGCATAGTCACCATATCCTATCATTCCAGGAGTACTAGTTAGACCAAGTAAAGACAACGAACCTGAGTCATAATCTAGTTTAGAAAGGACCAAGTAAGTTGGATACACATACCTACAAGTCTTACCCAAGACTAACCTATAGGCATTATCCAAAGCCAGAAACGAAGCATTTAGTAAGCGTGGAAGGCTTAAGCTTCGCTATATTTATCCTTTTCAAATTCTTTCTAGAATCGACACTTCACATACTTGAGTTACCGTCAAGACTCCGCAGCATTCGCGACATATTGAGTGTCGAATCTGAAGAAATGACTTGTCATCGAGGCAGTTGCTATTCCTCTGGGAGATCCAGATCTTAGAACAATCAAACCCTGATTGACCTATCGAAATTGTAGATCATGAAGTCCAACGACTTTAGTAAAGTCGCATCCCTATCACCAAAGTTCGTCGAAACTTACGAAAAAGGTCTTGAACCCATGTGATAACATGAAGATGAAACCCTGTGCACATATACTCATTTCTTTTCGACCGTAACGAATAACCTGAATTGAATCGCGTGGACGCGATTCCGCTAAGGAGGTGAGAATGTCACAACCCGCAAAAATCCTCAACAGGATCTATTCTGAGAAACGATCAACTCTTTCAAATTTGGAGTAAACTCGAGAAGACTAGGATTATTTATAGTCAAACTTAACGGAAAAACATTTTTAAAATTTACGATATCGATTAAAAATGTATATGTGTAACGTTTAACAGTCCTCGTGACTAAAATTAATTTACTCGGGATAGGAACAATAAAACTTTTCCGCTAGTCCTTAACCGACTCCTTAATAGAAACAAAGATTAAACATAAGGACCTTTTTGCAATTTGGGATAAATAAAAACTAATAAACCCTAACCCTAATATCACCATCTCATTTCATCTCATTCTTCACTACAAAACTCTCTCTCCCTCTTTCCTATTACTGCCGCCGTCGGCAACCATGATACCACCACCACCGCCACCTTGCTAGCCTCACCGCCACCACCAAAATGCTTCCCACGTCCTCCTCTTTCTCCTTGTGTAGTCCACGCGCCTCCAAAGTCATCCCTCCACCTCGTTATTAGCTTACTGCCGCCACCAAGATCTAACCACCACCACTCCTCGTCTCTAAAACCTCATAGATCGTATGAAGGTAAGGTAAGAATCGCGTTTTACGCGCGAGTTGACTCACATACGAGTCAACTCAATCTAGATCTTGTAATTTGGGGTTAAACAAATGGGATTGTAATGATTTTTAATTAATAAAAACGTGTAACAAATCGTTGGTATCAAAAAGTGTGTTTGGGTGGTCGAGTGATACAAACCGTGAGCCTAAGCTCACGGTATGGTTGATGTTTTTTTTATTATCTTAGTTCTTGATTTGTTGATTATTCTTGTTGGTGATGTCGAATGAGTTTGGAGACCCCATGGGTCCGTTTGGTTTATCTGCTGCCGTACCATGGTTCGAAACCGAGACCATGATGGTCTCGGCAAGGGTCCTCGTGGTCAATATGTGTTGACATTATTATTATTTTTGATGTTAATGTTGTTGTGACCGAGATTAGGAATAGGATTTTGGGTTGTTTTGGCGAAGGGTGGATTGATTTGTGGCTGTTGTTGTTGCGTTATCATGGTCAGCCGAGGGAGAGGCCGAAACCAATAGGGTCTCGGCATCGTGATGGTTAAACGTTGAGGTTATATACTTTGGTATATTAAAACAAGTTTAATACGGATTTTGTGATTATGAAACGGGTTAAAATAAATTGGTACATGTTCGAGTGGTGAGAGAAACTTAAAACGGCATTGTAGTCGTGAGGTTTTGGTCGGTAATAATGTTAAGTTTCAGAAACTATTAATTTGAAACTAGATTATGTCAAATGGGACTAAAACTATCGAAACAGAAACTTGAATTATGAACTAATAATTATCGCAACCGACTTAACAAATTAGAAGTAATTTGTTATAGATAACTTGATATTAAAACTCGATGACATATAAAACTAGTAAACTAAAACCATTTGGTAAACTAATTAACCAGAATAGCTTTGGTTAATTTGACTAGAACTTAACCATTCACTTATGTTAACACTTATGTGCTACTATGATTCTTACGTGTTTACTTTCTTCTCATACATGCGTAATATGCTCTATACTTGGCTACATGATCTTTACATGTTTATTTTTCTTCTTATACTTGGGCGATATGTTTTATACTTTGGTGTGAGTTCTCGAGTCTCGACATTCAAACCACTACACGTACGATGATACCAAACACTATGAAACGGATATAACGCAAATCTTTTTGGAAAGCAAGATTGAAATAATATTCTGGGAATGGGAATAGTTAACACTATTACGCTTTAGTATATACGTTAAGATAAGTTTCATATTCCTTAGGTCGTGCCGAATTCCACGACATCGTGCTTTGACTCTTGACGTCACCAACGTTACGCTATTCTGCCACACTCTTTGGCACCATCGCGTTGTCTACGCCACTACATTACAAGTGAGTTCCATAGCCCCTATCTTTATACGTTTTGGGGGAGAATACATGCTCAATCATTTTCATCAAAATGTATACTTGATTTACTTGAATATGCCATTTGCTTAGTCAAACCATCATTTGCTCTACTTATGAATTTGTTATTCATTCGAATGTATTGTATATTCACTTGCTACACATTTAATTCTTATTATTCATGGACGCAAGCACTTTAAACATTATGCACACTTAACCGAATGAACCGGCTCCACCACTATGTACATACATGACAGAATGAACGGGTCACATAACCGAATGTACGGGTACCATAACCGAATGAACGGGTCACATGACAGAATGAACTGGTCTCATAACCGAATGAATTGGTCACGTAACCGAATGTACTGGTCAAACCATATGCACTTCAAAAACTTGTGGTCCACATATTACTTTGTTCACTCAAACCAAATCATATTTGGCAATGGGTTGTAAACACACAGGTTGCAAGTCTTGAATGGGAGGGACTTGGAACTGGGTGGATTTACAATGCCTTTGCTGGGAAAATCTTCATTCAAAGGCTTTACATTTTACACTAAACTCTATGAACTCACCAACCTCGTGTTGACACTTTTAGCATGTATTTTCAGGTATTAAGCAACAGCACGGTACAGGAGGCTCTTGGCAGGGCATGGCATGGTCATAGGAGACTCTGATAAACATTGGGGACCGTTTTACCTATTTTAAAGGGCCTATTTCCGCACTACTTTTAACAATGTAAATTCAACATTTTTGTTAAACAATGTTGTTCTAAATAATTGAAATGAAAACCGTTCTTTGCACTTGTGTTGTGATACCAATTGAGTTGCACCCCAGCGATGTGTAAGCTTCCGCTGGACCCGATTTTGGGGGTGTGACAATGAACATGGAGTCCTAAGAAGAACGTAAGTTCACCCATCATGGACATTTCAAAATTTTGTTTCATTAATTTTGCAAAAGCATTTGAATATTTTTTGTTTGTTGACGCAAAAATAATATCATCAACATAGATTTGAACAATTAAAATGTCTTCCCCGTGTTTTTGAATAAACAAAGTTGGATCCACTGAACCTTTAGTAAAATGATTGGTAAGCAAGAAAGCAGTTAGTTTACCGTACCATGCCCTTGGGGCTTGTTTAAGTCCGTAAAGGGCATTCTTGAGTCTGTACACATGAGTGGGATGCTCTGGATCGACGAATCCTTCTGGTTGACTAACATACACTTCCTCACGTAGTTAACCATTTAGAAATGCCATTTTCACATCCATTTGATAAACAACCATATTCTTGTGTGCAGCGTATGCCGAAAAGATACGGACAGCCTCAAGCCTAGCAACTGGAGCAAAGGACTCTTCAAAGTCAATTCCTTCTTGTTGAGTGAATCCTTTAGCTACCAGACGCGATTTGTTACGAATCACTATGCCTTCTGCATCTAACTTATTTTTCCAAATCCATTTCAGTCCGATGACATAGACCCCATCTGGTCTTTCAACTAACTCCCACACTTCTAGTCTTTTGAATTGGTTGAGTTCTTCTTGCATTGACTCAATCCAGTTGTTATTTGTTAGTGCATCTTTGGTGTTTTTGGGTTCATCTTGACAAACTGTGATTGCATAGATGCAGTTTTTAGCATCGGTGTGAAGTTTTCATCTTGTCATAACTGGAGCTGAGGGATTACCAATGATGTTTACTAAGGGGTGTTCTTTAGTCTAATGATGTGTTGAAGGGTGATGTTGATAGAACTTGTGCAGATTAGACGGGTCCAAATTGCATGTGGATGACTCTGCAATATCAGGAACGTTTGGAGTCGATGCAAATGGATTAAAGAACGCATTTGGGTCATATTCTGCAGGTTTGGCTACTGGTTGTTGTTGAAGATCTTCAGCTGCATTGTCAATGTTGGAAGCGGTTTGTTCTGCTGTTGATGGAGATTCAGTTGGAGGTGCATCTGTAGCAACTGTTGTTGTAGTAGTAGCAGGTGTATCAAGTATTGGATTATTATCAGGTTGTGCGGCGGAAATTGGTGATACATCTGGTGTAAGACATGCAAAAGAATCATCAAATAATGGAGCAAACAAGGTTTCCAATTCATTACGGTTAAGGTAGAGAGGTGTAGCTGTTGGATCTGGAAAGTTTAGACGGTTGGTTGCGGGTCCTAAGCTGTTTTGCTCAGAAGCCATTTCTGTAAGCTCATCGAAATTAGCATGAATAGTCTTCTGAATTTCTCTAGTACGACGATTTCAGATTCAAAAACCTTTGGAGTTCTCACAATATCCAATGAAGATACCAATGTCAGCCTTTGCTTTGAGTTTTCCAAAATCATCACGATCATTATTTGGATAGCAAAGAACACCAAATACGTGAAAGTATTGAATATTTGGTTTGCGGTTGTGAACAATCTCATAAGGAGATTTATGATGCCGTTTGGTGATCATACAACGGTTTTGTATATAACATGCAGTTGATACAGCTTTTACCCAAAATTAATCTGGTAATTGAGCGTTGATTAGCATCGTTCTTGCAGCTTCCACTAACGTCCTATTGCGTCTTTCGATAACCCTATTCTGTTATGGACTTCTTGCAATGGATGTTTGATGTTCAATTCCCACTTTCTCAAAATAAGATCGAAGAGTTTGATTTTTTAATTCAGTTCCATTGTCTGTTCTAACTTTTCTGACCGTATTACAAAGCTGAACTTGAATTTTGGTGAGAAAGGTGATGATCATTGAAGGAGCTTGATCTTTGCTTAAGAGAAAATAGACCTAAGTCCATCTGGAGTTGTCATCGACAATTACTAGAATGTAGTGTTCACCGTTTATCGTTTGAACACGCATAGGGCCACACAAATCCATATGAAGTAGTTGAAGAACGTGATCTATACTGTGTTCTGTTTTTGAAGGGAAATGTGCATGAGTACTTTTTCCTTGTTCACATGCTGGACATAAGTGATCTTTTGAATATCGAAACCTTGGAAGACCATCGACTAGTTGGTGACGTGCGAGTTCAGTCATGGTTTTGAAATTCAGATGAGAAAGTTGTTTGTGCCATAACCATGATTTTGTCAAATGTGCTTTGGAGAGCAGACATATAGGAGAAGAAGCAATCATATCGGACATTGAGATTATGTAAAGACTAGTTCCACAAGTGCCCGTGTAAGATATTGGATATCATAACATAAGGTTAGATTAGAGTGTTAGCCGAATTACCTAGAGAGAGAAAGAGAGTGTAGGATATTCTAGTGAGAGAAAATGTAATATATTAGCTTGAAATCAAATGAACATCCAACCCTTTCCCTTGTTTGGGAAAGGGTACTTATAGTAACACATAAAACGCCCCACATGGGCTGTGGAGTGAGCTGACAGTAGGTAAAGACCCGACCCAATTCCACAAATACTACTATGACTAAACTAGTATTATGATAACAAAACTAATACTAATAAGCCTGCGAGCTAACTTAATGCTAATAGATACTCGGGGTGACCGAATCTTTCATATGAATATTTATATTCCTAGCAATCTCCCCCTAAGGGAGGTTACCCCGGAAATTACAATTTGAATTCTAGCATTCTAATTAACTTAATTTCCTAGCTCGTAGTCTTTGATTATTCATAATTGGTAAGCTTTGTACTTTAAGTCGTGATCTTCTGATGAATGTTCCTTTGGTAAGTGTGATCGTTGAGCATTCATTATGATCATCAGTTTTGGTAGTTTGTGTGTCATTCTCTTTGTACTGTTGCATCCTTGTGATAAAGTGATCATTGGACCGACATGCTCACAATTTTCTGGATCATGATATTCAGCATCAGAGTAGCAGAAGCAGTGTAGAAGGTCTTTTAATTATCATGATTTCTTTGATTATTGTTGATCCCAGTTGAGCTATTGATCTTGTTAATTATCTTACATGTTAATCTAAAACAATAAGTATAGAAACTGTTCTTGAAACAATATTAAACACTATGCGGAATCTAATGTTTAATCTTAAGAAGAATAATTAATAAACAAAGTCGAATTCTCTCAACAAACACTTCAATATATTAATACGGCTACTCAAAAGTAACAGGGTTACAAAACCTTGAAGTGAATTGACTCTAACAATGATACGTCTATGATACGTACCAAAACTCTAACCCTAGATCCTCCTTTTATAGACTAAGGAGTCCTAGTGGGTTACAATAGCTTTCTATACAAGATAAATCTTTTCGTATCAATTCTATAATTATCCAAACATATTACACATAGTGTGGAAAACTAGAAGGGGGGTTGAATAGTTTTACGTCTTTTTAATTTATGAAAACTTTTGTTTACTTTTTAAAACTTCGATTCTATCTTATGTGAATTCAACTCTTGATCAATATGAACATATATAAACAAATATAGATAAGTAATGCAAGTAAGGTAAATATAATGAAATAAGAGAGAGAGATGGAAAGATCAAACCACAACACGGAGATTTATAGTGGTTCGGCTACAAGGACACCTTCCTTGCCCTACTCCACTCCTCGAGTCACCTACTCGAGAGTTTTCTTCACTATGTCAACAAACTCCCTTATGGTGGAGAAACCTTACACAACTTTAGCTTACACCGGCTTAACGTGACAAAGCTAGATGTCGAGTTCTAATCGTAGCTAGAACCAATCTCACAACTTATACACAACTTCTACACGACTTAATCACGACTTCTTCATGACAACTTCACAACGGCTTCACGACTTCTTCACGACTTCTTCTTCATGACTTCTTCTTCACGACTTCTTCACGACTTCTTTTCCACGACTACTTCACAACTATATCACAACTACTTCTACACAACTTGTTTACAATACAACTAGTTACTTACACTAGAATCTACTTATCACAACTATACAACACTTTACACAACAACACAATTGAATGAGGTAAGTAATAACACTTCTTCACTAGTTGAAGTATAGTTCTTCTTTTGCACTTTTGGTGGTGGAAGCTTGGATCACTTAGAAACCAATGCTTAAGAAAATATGATCAAAGGATTTACAATGTTTAGAAAGGATTTAGAACAGAAAGTTTTAGTGTGCAAAAGGTGAGTAAAAATCCAGGAGAAGGCTGGTATTTATAGGAGAAAAACTGGACAGCTGGAGGCCTACTGGAGCGGGGGCGGTCCCCTTAAATAGGGGGCGGTCCCCTTAATTTTAAGGGGGCCGCCTAGCAAAATTAAGGGGGCCGCCCCTACTGAACGTTGGCCAATTTTGTCCTTTTGTGGGGAAGGTTTTTCTGGAACATTTTAACTGATTTTGGTTAAAAATTTGAATTCATATTTTTATAAAAGATTAAACATTTTTATTTAATACCAAAAATGTTTTTCAAAAATATATAAAATGTTTTTGATGTTTTATAAAAAATCTAGTTATTAAGAAAATGTTCCTTTGATCATATAATGCATTAAGCATTAGTTCATTCATACCTTAAGTGATTTGAGTTGTAGAAATAGATATTTACAACTAAATACTTGTTTACGTCATAATTTTCCGATTAATGATTTTACATTTTGTGATTATCAAAACGTAGAGATATCGAAAAATATTAATAACGTGTTTAGGCATTATTTATATCAACAATCTCCCCCTTTTTGATGATTACAAAATCTAAACTCATTAAATCCAAAAATTAGTTTTTAGACGAGTATTTAGTGAGTTTACATCTATTTCTCCCCCTTTTTGTAGAATCAAAAAGGTTAAGCCGACAAGTTTTAGAATCTAAATTTGTCGGGATGAGAACTCCCCCTTGATGTGTACTCCCCCTCGTTTGGGGGCACCAAGGAAACGAGCTATGGAACGCTTGCAAAAAAAATGTTAGAAGCACAAGTATATGTAACAACAATAAGCAAGCATATAGAATAAGATCATTCATTTAATAAAAGTGTTGTGTATAAATACACAACCAAAAGATTACAACATGAAGCATGCAAGCATACAAACAAAAACAACTAATGAAACTACATAATCGTCCTAGAAGTTCATGGTCTTCCATGGAGCTTGCTTACAAGAAAGTTTTGAAAAATTATTTTTAAGCATTGCATATGCTTAATTGGGTGAAAATGGAGGTGGTGGTGGTGTAGTGGGTGAAGGAGGTGGGTTGGCAATCATGTTTTCCAGAGATGAAAACATGTAGTGTATCTCATCTCTAAGACCAAAGATTAAGGTCCGGTTATGGATGCAACAAAGACAATTATCACCATGGGCTTCAAGCATTGCCCAAGGTATAGGAAAGAATGGTTGTGGGGTTGGTGATGGTGAAAAGTGAGCATCAAGGGGTGTGATGGGTGATAAGGAAATGGCAAGTTGGGTGTATGAAGGTTCTTGAGTGGATGGTGGTGATGATGCTCTTGGTGATGATGTTAGGTGAGTGTGGATGTAGTCATTGATGGATGAAGTGGATGGAATGAGAGGTGATTGTATGGAGGGAATTTATAGTATGAAAATGTGGTTGGTTTAGGTTGATTTTTGAGGTTTTGTAGAAAGATTCCAATACCAGTTCGTCCATAAGGAGAAATGGTAGCTGGGGCTAGGTAAAAGTGGTCACAAGATGCAAAAGAAAACAGTAAATTTTACTGTCCAGATGGCCGGTCCCCTTAATTGTTGGGCGGCCCCCTTAAAATTAAGGGGACCGCCTAGGGAATTAAGGGGGCCGCCCATCTGGTGTTTTCCCAGGCGACCAAATTTGAAAAATTTCCAGAAAAAGGTCATTTTTAGGTTGTATTTGCAGCAAGTTCCATTTGGATCATGTACATCAAGAATGATTAAATATTATCAATAGCATATTAAACAAATAATATACATATTTAAGACTTAAAAAAATCATATTAGAAGCATAGGCATATAATTTCAAATAAACTAGTAGCTTAGTTCTAATAAGTTTATCATCTAACATAATAAAAGTCATAGCAAGCAAATGTTAAGATAATAATACTACATATAAGTGTCTAATCACAACATCAATAGAAATCAACTAAACACTCATCAAACATGTCTATTTCTTCTTCTTTCCAAACATTCTTCCAAGTGTCTTTCCAATAGACTTAAAACCGCCTCGTACTTCTTGGTGCATCTGCTGTGTGGTGTTGAGTAGTTCGGTTTGTCTTTCAAACAGTAGTTCATCTGTTCGTTCGGAAGGAGAAGGAACTTGATACTCGGTGTAATCAAGATCCGGAAGATTTTGAACAAAGGTCCTAGGTGATGGGGTACTAGCACGTGTTGTGCCCTCCTCCTCATCATCATCATCATCGTCTCCTCGATGTGACATCGAACCACGAGGTGGAAGTGAGACAGATTTACGAGAATTTCCCTTGTTGCTTCGAGGGCGACGTTCACGGACACGAACAAGTGGATTAAGGACCGGTTGAACAGACTCATAAATTGGACTCTGAAGATGTGGATAATGCATCATGACATGATTATAGAGGCGAGTGAGAAACATGCCATACGAAAGATTTGCATTATGAGTGTTTTTGGCGGACATGATACGGTAGACAAAGAGATATGCCAAATTGTACGGCTGTTCAGCGACAATACAATACAACATATGAGCTATGCTCGCCGTGACATGATCACGGTGACCACCGGTACCGAACGCATTCTCACGAATGAGTTCTTCCCAACGCTTCATGTCGGGGCGTAACTCCTTGAGGAGGATTTGGTTAGCATGGATGTCAACATATTTTGACTTGATCCTCCGGCTAGTCGTACCACGATCTAGACCAAGATATTGACGAATTTCTTCAGAGGATGGAATCTCAGAGTAGTAAGGACCCTGTTGAGGTCGATATTGCTCAAGAGATGAGAGATCCCACTCATTAGAGAAGGCAGCTTGACCGGAGTAGGGGATTTCTAGAATTTGACCGAATTGAGCGAGAGTAAGAGTAATGAATTCGTGTTGAATCATAAAGGATATGAGGATACAGCCATTGGGATCGGTTTGCACCGTCACTTGGCTATAGAAGTCAAGAACAAAGCGGGGAATGATAAGCTCATTGATTTTGTAGAGACAATCAAGACGAACGTTGGAAAACATTCGTTCGATATAGTCGGATTCATAGAACGATGGATAGACAACTCTCCATTCATGAATATTTCTATCTTCAATGGGACGATAGAAACAAGCAACAGCGGGAGAAATGCCTGGAGTGGCAGAGACTTAAGGAATGTATTCTTTTGTTTTTGAGACATCACCGACTATAGTTTAGGGCATTTTCACAAAATGTGTTGCTAATCAAGATACAAGTGTTTGCCCCTTGCAAAATTAGTCGGAGATGGTGATTTGGTGAATGGTTTTTGAGTTGAGGTTCGTTCACAGCAGATGGAGTGAAGAGTGTGTTTGAAAAGTGGGGTGTTTGGTAAAGATTTTTGGAAGAAAAATGTTTTTGGAAGCTACAGTAGGCTGGTCCCCTTAATTATTAAGGGGGCCGCCCCCGTTTACTAGCCGGTCCCCTTAAACATTAAGGGGGCCGCCTACCAAACTTGGAATTAGTTCGGGTTTAGTTTCTGATAGCAAAATAATTTTATGTATATATATATATATATATATATATTATATATATATATATATATATATATATATATATAGATTTATTATATATCAAAAATACGTTGGGTTTTAATGGCACGAGGAATGAATACTTGACATTTTATTAACATTTCGTTAAGAAAACATTTCTTGAGAATTTTGGATAAAATGATCAAGATGTCAAGTCGACAAATGTGTTAGGGGGTGAGAGTAAAAGTGCATATATATATATATATATATATATATATATATATATATATATATATATATATATATATATATTGTGTGTAAACGTGGGATGTTGAATGGAGTTAAGAAATGATGAGGTAATGACGGAGATAGGTGCTGACGGCGACGGGAGTTTGTTTCATCCATAGTTTTCTTGACTCGATGGTCAAAGTGCTACTTCTACGTTAATCCACTTAACTCACTTCTCTTCATCACCATGAGTTATGTGATAGTGGACACGGAAGATTTTCGTGTTGAACGTTAAAGTTCAAAAGAGGCAAAGGGGGAAGAAAAGGTTCGAGGACGAACAATTTCTTTTAGTTCTAGATAGTCAACAAATGACGTATCTAGGTTATGTGCGGATATATTAATATATGTATATAGTATAATAATATGGATATATATGTATATATTTATATTATGTATATGTATAAGTGATTATCTACTAACTACCATACAAGTACTAACTAAACTAGGCATTAAAAACTTATGGGGGCATGCAATATGCTAGTTCATTAATCAACGCACATAATGATGAACATGAAAGAGGGGCGTACCTTTTAGTCTTCAACACGTGGTCTTCAAGCGCTTCAAAGCGTTTATGTTTGACTTGTAGAAGTCAATCAAGGAAGAGATGCCAATAATCCAATGAGATAGCAATTTATCCACTTGGTCCCCATTGTCTCATTGATCCAAAGTTGTTTGAACCAAAAATGGGTTGTAGTTGACTAGGATGCATGTATGGTGGAAGTATTCCCCAAGGATTGAAGCTTGGTGGATTCGGGTAATTCCACATTGGGTAACTATTATTATGACGGTTTGGTCTATTTTGGTTTCTTTTAGGTTGAGGTGTTTTAGGCCGAGGGTGAGGACTAGGAGGTCTTCTAGGAGGAGGTGTTTTTGACCTAAGTTTTGGTTTAGAGTTTTCTACTTCGGTTTTTAAAGATGGTTTGTAGAAAGCTTTTATTTCCTCATTATTGGCTATGGGTATTTTTCTATCTTTTATAAGTATATATTTAGGCTTTGACTCTAATATTTTTTGATTACTAGTTTCACTTTCAAACTTTACATTTTTAGTTTCACTAGTTGTAGCCTTAGTTGAGTTAAATCCTAATCCGGTTTTATCTCCTGACATTCTTTGAATGCTTATTATATCCCTAAGAGAATTACTACTATTTTCAAATTTGTTAAGTCTACAAATTTCTTCCTTAAGTATTTCGTTTTCATTTTTAGTTTCTTGACATGTTTTACATTCAAAGACTTCCTTGCCTTTTTCTAAGTTATGTAGTTTTATTTTTAATTCTAGTATTTCTTTTTCTAATTGGTTATTTATGTGTTTTAGTGAGTTATTTTTAGTCATTACTTTTTGACCTAATATACATAACCTATTATATTCGTTATCTAGGTCTTTTTCATCTAATGATAAATTTTCATCACTAAAGTATTCGGTTTCGGAACGTACCTCACTTGATGTCTTAGCCATAAGACACTTCTCCTCTTTTGTGGTTTCTTTCTCGTCTTCTTCACTGTCACTCCATGCTCCTCCAATGAACGCCTTTTGGTTTTGCTCCTTTGACATCATAGGACATCTTCCAATGAGATGATTTGGATCACCGCATTTGAAGCACTTCCTTTCGCTCTTGCTACCTTTGTCGTCTTTGTTTCTTTGGAGTGTTTTCCTTTCGTCATGTGGTTGTCTAACGATTCTTCCTCGTCTTTTGAAAAACTTCTTGAAGTCTCTTACGGCCATGGCATATTCTTCATCATCACTTTCGGAGGTTGAGCTATCCTCGTCACTTGATGCTTTCCTAGCTTTCAACGCGATTGACTTGCTTTGCTCTTTCTTTCCTTTGACCATCTCGAAGTCTTTCTTGATTATTGCTTCGTAGACTTTCAAGTTGCCAATCAACTCGTCAAGTTGAAGAGTTGACAAGTTCTTCGATTCTTCAATCGCCGTAACTTTAGCTCGCCATTTTGGATGAAGAGCCCTAAGAAATTTCCTGACAAAATTCTTACTAGAAAAACTCTCATCAAGTGCCATTATCAATTGATTCCTCTTCCGGAATCGTGAATTGTTCATATTGTTGAACAAGAAGATCTATTTTATTATCTTTGACTTGACTATTACCTTGGTGAGTTATTAGTAAAGAATTCCAAATTTCTTTTGCGGTTTCGCACATAAAGATTCTTTCGTATTCTTTACGTGGTAACGCATTATAAATAACCATTTTAGCCTCATTATTTTTAGAAAGTTTTCTTTTTAAATCATCACTTTGTTTTTCAAAAGGTACAATTTCATCCTTTTTAGTTTCAAGATTATGTTGAATAGGTAAAAAATCACCATTAGTAATAACATGCCAAAGATCTAGATCTTTTGACTTCACATAAGTTTCGAATTGATTTTTCAAATATAAAAATCCATCACTTTCAAATAGTGGTGGTCTTTGCATAGATTGCCCTTCTAAATATTTTTCAGATTCCATAGATCGTTTCAAGTTTTAAAATACAATTTATTTTAAAAATCTTGTTTGACGTGGCTCTTGATACCAATTGTGGAAAACTAGAAGGGGGGTTGAATAGTTTTACGTCTTTTTAATTTATGAAAACTTTTGTTTACTTTTTAAAACTTCGATTCTATCTTATGTGAATTCAACTCTTGATCAATATGAACATATATAAACAAATATATATAAGTAATGCAAGTAAGGTGAATATATTGAAATAAGAGAGAGAGATGGAAAGATCAAACCACAACATGGAGATTTATAGTGGTTCGACTACAAGGACACCTTCCTTGCCCTACTCCACTCCTCGAGTCACCTACTCGAGAGTTTTCTTCACTATGTCAACAACCTCCCTTATGGCGGAGAAACCTTACACAACTTTAGCTTACACCGGCTTAACGACACAAAGCTAGATGTCGAGTTCTAATCGTAGCTAGAACCAATCTCACAACTTATACACAACTTCTACACGACTTAATCACGACTTCTTCACGACAGCTTCACAACGGCTTCACGACTTCTTCACGACTTCTTCTTCACGACTACTTCACGACTTCTTCTACACAACTACTTCACGACTTCTTCACGACTTCTTTTCCACGACTACTTCACAAATATATCACAACTACTTCTACACAACTTGTTTACAACACAACTAGTTACTTACACTAGAATCTACTTATCACAACTATACAACACTTTACACAACAACACAATTGAATGAGGTAAGTAATAACACTTCTTCACTAGTTGAAGTAGAGTTCTTCTTTTGCACTTTTGGTGGTGGAAGCTTGGATCACTTAGAAACCAATGCTTAAGAAAATATGATCAAAGGATTTACAATGTTTAGAAAGGATTTAGAACAGAAAGTTTTAGTGTGCAAAAGGTGAGTAAAAATCCAGGAGAAGGCTGGTATTTATAGGAGAAAAACTGGACAGCTGGAGGCCTACTGGAGCGGGGGCGGTCCCCTTAATTTTAAGGGGGCCGCCTAGCAAAATTAAGGGGGCCGCCCCTACTGAACGTTGGCCAATTTTGTCCTTTTGTGGGGAAGGTTTTTCTGGAACATTTTAACTGATTTTGGTTAAAAATTTGAATTCATATTTTTATAAAAGATTAAACATTTTTATTTAATACCAAAAATGTTTTTCAAAAATATATAAAATGTTTTTGATGTTTTATAAAAAATCTAGTTATTAAGAAAATGTTCCTTTGATCATATAATGCATTAAGCATTAGTTCATTCATACCTTAAGTGATTTGAGTTGTAGAAATAGATATTTACAACTAAATACTTGTTTACGTCATAATTTTCCGATTAATGATTTTACATTTTGTGATTATCAAAACGTAGAGATATCGAAAAATATTAATAACGTGTTTAGGCATTATTTATATCAACACATAGTTATCTAATAAGCAGTAGAATCTTCTATACCTAGCAGTAGTATCTAATTAGTGTATTTACTTCATCTTCTCAGCATCTCCAGGAGTAGAATGAAATACACTAGCAGTAGTATGATTAAGCCCAGCAGTAGAATTATACTTAGAGTATTTTCCATTATGATCCATGAGCAGTTGTATCCAACCTAAGCAGCAGCATCTCAAAACCCAACAATTATTATGATGAAGTGTGAGCATGGGGTGATGAATCGGCATCTTTTCGGCACACCGCTGCAATCGCCAGGGATTCCTGCAAACAACAGTCAGCAATAAAACGTCCGGCACTTATAGGTTTGGATTTTGAGATTGTTAACAGCATAGTGTGAAAACTTTCTCTAATCCTGGCCAAGGCCGTTCCTGAATCGGATACCCCCGAGAGGGCTTACAAGATCTACCGAAGTACATCAACGATTAGGTGAGTTGCTGGAGTTCACTCCACGACTGTAGACCGTTTGAAACCACCGCGAAGACTAAGCATAGTCCACAAGGAATTACCGAAGTGACCTGCTGTCAGGGCTGTTTGTTGTTGACCCTGGCAGGAATTTCCATTCAATCATTGAGAATTACATTTGTTATTTCTCTCATAAATGTTCTGGCAGATTGCTAGGATCTACGTAGGACTCTTAATTGTACAACTAATGTCCTTAATGTTGACCCATCAGTGTAGCAGTATCATGTGTTCCTATGCGATCTTATGATGTATCTCGCGGCTCTAGACTCGATAAGTGCAATTTTTGGTATTCGGAGACTGGAGCGGTGTCTCCTATTTCAATATCAACACAACTCGTAATGAGCGGTCGATAGATTATGCAAGGTTCCCCGTGAGAATGAAACAAGTCCTTTTAAGAGAACTTGAGTAGCTAGAAGGTTTAGTGCAGTGCGTCACTAGGTCCATGACGTCTTCTCTTCAATACCAGTGTTACCTTAGTAACCACCAGTAGCATATGAATTGAACCCGGTTTCTGCCCTAAGGCTGAATAATTGGAGGGCTATTTGTTTTCACCCTTTCTCATTACATTTCATTTTAATTCTCCAACCCCTTATTTCTCCTTTCTCATATTACTCCTTTTTTCATAATCATACCTAAGGACTTTCTAATACTAACTATTCGGTATTGTCCTTGGGTAGATCCCTCCGGC
This sequence comes from Artemisia tridentata subsp. tridentata, assembly GCA_021014915.2. Taxonomy (NCBI): domain Eukaryota; kingdom Viridiplantae; phylum Streptophyta; class Magnoliopsida; order Asterales; family Asteraceae; genus Artemisia; species Artemisia tridentata. The sequence goes on along the minus strand of CP139508.1, from coordinate 196,997,092 downwards.
TCTGGCGGATCATAGGACGGTTTTCCTAACCTTAGTCACCTTATAACAACATGACTATCCTATCTTGCCGTAAACCATTTATTTGAAAAATCTCTTTGATCCGTGCTAAAGTATATATATATATATATATATATATATATATATATATCAGACGGATATATATATATATATATATATATATATATATATATATATAATATCAGACGGATATGTGTGCTACGCGGGAAATGACAAATCAACCTTTTAGGAAAAAGGTTAACTTACAAAACCCGTGAATACAATATGTGTGATACCGGGCAAGTGATTACCCGGGTCGTTTCCCAGCGAGGTGTGAATCGAGGATTTCGTTATCGGTTAGGAATTAAAGTGCTTGATGATTGGATTTTTGATTTTTTGAGTTTTTAACTTCTACTAAAGATATGGAAAACAAAGTTATAAATAAAAACACTAATTAATTAAACTAAAAACGCTAGTCGGGAATTATAAACGTGAGCCTACAACAAGAATCTATTAAAAACTAACCCTACAAGAGAAAATTTATTTTTCCTAGGATCTAAATGACAAAAGAAAATTTTGGAAAAAGATTTATATTTTTTTGAGCTTTTAATTATTTATTACGAATTAAAATCTGTTTAAACTAAATTAAATTATAAAAAATACTAAACTATAAAGGAAAAATCTGGAAATTTTTACAAAAGTGCTTAATGATAAGCAGTACATAGGAAAATTAAAATGGAGCACCCAGCTTATTCGGATAAGCTGTATATAAGCAAAAAGGGCTTATAAGCTTAAAGGGGAAAACAAGGGTTAAGTATTAAAGGTTGCAAAGGATAACTGAAAAAGACCCAAGGGCGGATGGTTTGTGTGTGGTGTGTTGTGTGTTTAAACGAGAGGTCAGGGGTTCGAACCTCTTTTTGCACAAATTCTCTAAACCATTTTTTTTTTATTTTTCTTTCTAAAAACTAATAAGCACAACTAAGTTAAGCCAAAATTATAACTAAAACTATATTAGAAAATCACAAATAAGCTCACAATAAGCAAATGGATTTCAGATCAGTGGGTTTTAAAAAGAAAATGAGCTAAGGCTTAAACTTGATGACTGTTAAGCTACTAAAAAGCTAAACTAAAGCTGAAATAAGCTAGGGGAATGAAGATAAACTGAAATGAAAATGAAAATGCCATAAGAACACAGAAATAAGCAATTAACAAGCACAAAATAAGCACAAATGGTCTAGAGTCTGCTGATCTAATTATGGTGCAGGGGAGAAAAGGCACTTTTCAAGCTACTGAAAAGCTGCCATAAGCTAGTTCTAAAAATCAAAAAAAAAAAGGGAATAGCTAGACAAGCTAGCCACCCTTATCTGTTCCAAATTACAGCTTATGAGGGCTTATATCTAGCAAATGAAAAATCAATGAAAAAGCTGAAAAACCACAAGGGCTGCTGATGCAGTCTGATGAATGACTGTGATCAGTGAGCAAGGAATTTTTGGTTCTAAGCCAATATCCCAAATGAAACTACACTATTTCTTTTGCATCCACTAAATGGCCTTAAACAACCACATAAATGCAAGGATTATGGTCAACAAGAGCTTATTGATGAAATAAGCTAATGAGATCAGTTTTAAACCTAAGATTACTACAGTGTACACTAAACCTCAAAACCTTTCAATTTAGCTTAAAATTCCAATCAAACACCTTATATCAAAGATTTTAAGCAAGAACAAAACTCCACAACTGGCACATGAACAGTATATCACAATTTTGACCCATTTTTCCTTTTGACCCAAACATTCCTTATAAGGATTGATTTGATATTTAGAACTAGATAGGACCATTTAAGCCATAATTTTGAAAGAACACAACTTAACCAACTTAATTTACACCTAATGAACAACTATCTAACAGGAATTAAGCACAAAATAAGCTAAGCTTATATTTACTGATTTTGGCCTTTTTTAGCTAATTAAGATAAAAACTATTTTAAACACTAACAACCTATCTAATTAACATACATTAGCATCACAAAGAACAAATAAGCATAGAAAAGCAGAATAAGAACCAAATAAGCTAATGAACAGTAAACTTGCAAAAAATAAAGAGATATAACCTTGGGCTCTAGCTAAACAAGAGCACCAAATAAATGGCAGCTACAAGCTCTAGCTTGTTTTACAACAAGCTAGTAAAGTCCATCTTGCCATTCCACAACTGGCAACTTCCATAAGCTTTCCACAATTGCTGAGGTAAAAACTGATTTTTATGACTTTCTTGGTACTTTTGTGATTAAGACTTGGTTACACCATAATAAACTCACAAAAAGCTATAATAAGCTTATGTGAGCTTATTCAAACAGTAATTAGCTTTTTCAATCAACAACAAACTAAACTTGATTTATTAGTGAACTTAAAAATTTCATTAACTTTGGACAAGAGTACAATACTGAGTAAATTAACAACAAATGAACTTAAAGAAACTTAAATTGACTACTAAAACTTAATTTTCCATTAACTAAAACATTGGACTAAAAATACGAATAAGCTAATTTTTTACATGCCTCAATAGGCTACAATATGCACCTATTTATACTAAAAATGAAGTGGGATCCTCGTTGTACTCTTCTTTGAGCAATCTTGAGCCATTGGATGAGGTTGGATTCATCTCAGCCGTAAATTCCAAACTTGGCACCAAAAATGTGATAGTGGATTACCCACTTGGTACTGGTTATCTTGTGATGTTGGGGAAACATTAAATGCTTTGGACTGGGGTAGGTGGGATGGAGTAGGAGGAGGGATGCAGGGTGAGGGGGAGGGTGGCTTTTGTCAGGAAGAAAATGGTGGGTGTGAGTGGTATTGGTTTTGGCGGTAAGGGTGGTGGTTTTGACTTTGGTCAAATCTGGGTTTAGCTAAATACGCGGTGTGGGTTTTTTGTGGAGTTGGGCTTTTGAGTGGTGGGCTGGGTTTAGTTTGGGTTAAAAGGATTAGGTTAGTTTATTTGGTTTAGGATAGAAATGGTTTAGGGATTAATGTTGCCAATTTTGAAAACTAAGGGACCATGGCTGCCAAAATCTTAAAATTATTTCCAAGGACCTTTTGTGTTATTTTGGTATTTTGATATTGACTTTGACTTTGAGCAATTTCTTGGTCCAAACTCATAAATCCTTTTCCCGGCTTCGGTTCCTCACGACTTTCCAAACTTGTGCTCAGTTTTTGCCTGTTTTGCCTCGTTTTCACTCCTTTTGTACCTGAAACATATAAAACACAAACCAAGGATATCTGCAGTAATATTTGGGTGTTTTTGGTTATTTTTATGTCTAATATGGGTATAAAATGATGAGTAAACAGACACTCATCAGTCCCCCACACTAAGCTATTGCTAGTCCCTAGCAATCCGATCATGTGAAGTAATGAAAGGATCAAAAGAATACCAAGTATACCCCGTTTTGACTTTTTATTTGATGCAAGAAATTTAAACTAATAACAAAAATAGATAACATGCTTGATTTCCAAAAATGGTATCATGGAACGGGATTCACACAAAATGGGTGTCTCCAGGGAATTGAAATCCTCATCCTCTTTTTTATACTCCCAACTAAGCTTAAACTCAATGTGCAAACGTTTTTGTAAAATGCTAACACTACTTATACTAATAATCTATGTAAGCCGAGACTTAACTTTTCACTCCCATATTTATTAAAGTTAGGTGACTGTTCTTGATTTTCAAAATTTTGATCACAAAAATCGACGTTTTTATAAGATATAGACTAATAATAGTTGAAAGATAGATTTAAAATCTAAAACAAGCAAGTTTCAAAACTTTATTGCATTTTGCAATATCATTCCATTTTATTTTATTTATTTTTTCATTTTTTTCATCATCATTTTTTTTTAATAACTTGTGCAACTTAAACTAACGGAGTTTCACGGGAACCAAGACCTTACACCTTCCGGAATAAAGGATGCAAGGGCCGTTACAACAGAGAGTTCCAAGACTCTAAACATTCCTGAAATGAGGATCCAAGGGTGTTAGACCAAGACCTCACATATTCCTGAATTAGAAGTCCAAGGGCCGGTGTAAGAGGGTAGCCAAGACCTAAACGCCTTCCGAAAATAAGGATCCAAGGGCCGATCTTGAACCGTAGCTTTTTTAGCACATACATTTATTACTTAACTTTTGCAACTTTCAAGCAACGTCTCACTTTCATTTTGCATTATTATGACATATGCTTGTTCTGAAGTTTAAATAAATCTTTGAACTAGTATTTTTCAAAATCGTATGAAAAAATGATTTTGTGTGTTCAAACGTTTGAAAATAAGCACTTTTTAAGTCAGATTAGTTATCTCCTGGGAGGAACAGCCATAGATTACTTATATAAGCTCTAAAGAAAACCAACTATTCTACGCTTAGCATTTTCATTTGCACATATCGTAAAACCTTAGTCTAAATGTTAAGGAAGCAGCCAGATCAACACTCTGGCAGAGTCAGGATTCCCTTTGTTCTAACCTAATCAAGACTAAACACTACATAATTTTTTATTTAAAAACGACAAAAATTTTAAAATTTTTGGTCAAAACGGGGGTACTAGGGCACTAGAAGGTACACATGTGACAAAATTCGCGAGAATTCCCCCCCACACTTAGAATTGAATATTGCCCTCAATATTCAAAGTACCGGCTATTATGCCGACACTTAGAACGTAAAAAGGTAATACTAATAGCCAAGTGTGGAACAGAAATCTCCATTTTTCACAAAAAGGATTAAAAGATATCCCTAAATAATCGTTAGCAAAAAGATCAGATATTGGGCGGCTGGATTGAAAATAGGCGCATCAATCATGACGATCTAAGGGAAATCTGCAAACAAGAGCAAACAACACACAAAAGCACAGCACAGCAGAGGAATTCCCCCACACTTAGTGTTAGAAAATAGAGAGAAGTCAGAAACATGGGTTGTCACCCATGAGGTGCTAATGTTTTTGTTAACCGAGTCACAAGCTTGACTCGACCCCGAATTCATTGGTTCATGGGGAAGCAAGTGGAAGAAACAATCTCCATCGGACTTTCATTCAACGTGTTTGGATAAACATTTGAACATAAGAAAGTTCCACACCGACGAGATACCCACGGTATTTTAATAGTAGAAACTATAAGGGATGATACCGGGGTCAAGGATGGTGTCCTCATTCCCGTAGGAGAAAAGGGAAAGAGAAATCACACCATATGTGATGAAGAGAAGCAAGATTTTTATGATTATTATAAAAAACTCTTCATCATCAAAAGCAATGTTGTCATCAACGGGAGGGAGGGTCGGGATGAAATCTTCAAGAAGTAAATCCTTATGATCAATAACACCTCCCCCCACACTAGAATCATCCTCAGGATCAAAGTAGAAATGATCATATTCAGGAGGAGATATAATATGAGAGAGTTCACCAGAGAACTCCTCATGATAAAGATCATTCATATCAAAATGAAATGCATCATACTCGGGAAGAGAGGGGTAAGAATGAGAAGTGGTACTGCCACTACTCGCCTCTTCCGAATGATTGATATCAAAGCAAAAGGCTTCATAAGCTGAGAGAGAAAAATCAGAATGAGAAGTGGGATTGCCACTACTTTCTTCAGCCGTATCAAAGATAAAACTCTCATATTCGGGAACAAAATCCTCAAGCTCGAGCTCCAAAGGATCTGACGGCTTATCTTCAAACATAACTTCCTTCGCGGGGAGGGAAAATAATGGTTCATCAAATATTATCTTTTCTAATAACGGAGCATCTCCCCCCGGATCACTATCGGTCTCAACAATTTCTGGCGAAATTGGAGCATCAAATAAGAAAACCTCGAGCTCTTCCATAGAGATATCACTTCTCTCAATCGGAGGAGAAGGATGGGAAGAGTCGGAAATGATTGGTGCAGAAATAGGTGTGGAATTTTTAGTTCCATCCATAGAATCAACAATTTCATTACGACAAACCGATTTCGGAGGTGGGACAAGTGGTGTGCTCTTAGAGCTAGCAATTTTCACCACTTCCGTTGTGATCTCCGATTCTTATTCATCATAATCAAAAATACTCTTAACTTCCCCAGCACAACTCTCAAACCATTTGCTTGAACCAGGGGTAATTTTCATTGCTTTGAGCTCAGCACGTTTTTTTGAGGTACTCTTAACCGTGAATCTTGAAAGTATCGAATCACTTCTTTCGGAAGCAATTACGAGATCGGATTTTTGATTAACCGTAGCAACGTTGCATTTGGTTAGAGATTTAGAGTCCTGATTAATGTTAAACGTGACTTCTTCATTATCAACTCGTATGGTTAATTCTTCGGCGTATACATCGATGAGAGCACGACTCATCCTTAAGAAAGCTCTCCCTAGAAGGAGGGGAACTCGAGGATCGGCATCAAAGTCTACCACAACGAAATCAGTGGGAAAGTGGAACTTTCCTACTTTCACCACGACATCCTCAGCTATTCCAAGTGGACGAGTTATAGTACGGTCCGCTAGCTCGAGTGTCATGCAAGTAGATGTAAGCACCGGAAGAGATAATTTCTTCCATACCGAGAGTGGCATAAGGTTAATGCTTGCGCCAAGATCGGCCAAGGCTGAGCACTGAACCATCCCCGAGAAATTACATGGGATTAAAAACTTGCCGGGGTCTCCGAGCTTTTCGGGAAGCCTCTTGAGGAGAGCCGCCGAGCACTGCTCGTTAAGTGGGGTTTTTGTCATCTCAGATAACTTATCCTTGTTGCTTAGTAACCCTTTGAGTGTATATGCAAATTTGGGCATAAGGACGAGAGCATCTGCGAAGCTTATATCAAAGTGCAATTCATTGAAGATTTGAAAGAATTTCTCCATTTGTTGCTTGGTTTTATCTCGAAGCTTCTGATCGTTAAGCCTCAAAGGATATGGAATCGAAGGCTTAGGACTGGTCTTCGGAACATCAGGTTTCGGAACTTGAGTTTGGACATCTGGAGGTTGGACGTGTGCGGTACTTCGTGGGCTTGAGAAATGCACCTTGTCCGTTGTCACCTCGGTATCTCGATTCACTTCCCTCGGTGGAGGGGGCATAGGAGTCGAGGGCCAATTATGCATCTTACCACTTCGAGTGGTGACGACTTTCAACTCACCCTTCGGGTTGGGAATGGTATTTCCCGGAAGACCTCCCGACGTTGAAGCTTGATTCATTTGGTTCATGAGGCTAGAAAACATGTTCTCAATTTTACTTTGAGATTTCTCAATTTTATGATTTGTTGTTCTAAGTTCGTTTTTGAGCTCATGACCTTGTTTTGTTATTGAGGTTTGAAAATCATTTTTCAAAGTGGTGATTTGATTTTTCATTGACCTCATGTTGGCCTCATTTGACTTGATGTAACTAGCAAGTTCATTTGAGGGACCAACGGGGGCTTGGTAATTAGAAGCTTGAAAGCTTTGATTGAAATTACCCCCTTGGGTTGGGTATTGATTGACCGGGGCTTGAAATTGGTTTCGAACATCTTGCCCTCTCGGTTGGTTTTGGTTAAATCTATTTGGATTGTTGGGTTGAGAAAATCCGGGTGGTCCACTTTGATTACTAACACGATAGTTCGGGTCAACTTGAGGACGGTATTGGTTACCTCCTTGGTTGTAATCCCCGGCCACCGCATTAACTTCAAATCGACTACCATCGGTGGCAGTACAATTGTAGTATGCATGAGGACCACCACAAGTGACACAAGTTTCTTCCACCGCTTTGACTTGATTAGGTGAAGAAGTTTGTGGGGAAGAAAGTTTCTTTTTCTTGGAAAGAACCAAAGCTTGAATAGCATCCGTGAGTTTTTCAATCTTAGCATCGGTGCTAGAAGTACTCACGTGAGATGAAGAAGAAAAAGACGCACTAACTTGGGAAACAACTGGCTTGCTTCGTGTAGTGCGAACCTTTGACTTATTCTCGATGATGGTTAATGCATCTTTCGGAGTCTGATTCAAGAGATTGCCACCGGCGGCGGCATTAAGAGAATCTTGGTCCGTTTGGTTCAAACCATTATAGAAGGTATCGAGTTGATGTAACTCAGAGAAACCGTGGTGTGGACATTTGCGAAGTAATTCTTTGAAACGATCCCACGCTTCACTAAAGGAATCATCAAATTTTTGAGTGAATTTGGTGATTTCATTTTTAAGGCTTGTGGTTTTAGACGGGGGAAAGAATTCGTTCACAAATTTTGACACTAAATCTTCCCATGTTTCAATAGAACGAGGAGGTTGTTTTTCGAGCCAAATCAAGGCTGCCCCCTCGAGAGAAAAAGGAAAAAGAAGAAGTTTGATAGCTTCTTGAGGAACATTTCGGTATTTGATGGTAGAGGTGATCTTGTTAAACCATCGAATGTGGGAATGAGGATCGTCCCTCTCAAATCTGAAATATTGACTTGAAGTTACTAAGGATAGAAACCCCGTTTTAAGCTCAAAGCTATCGGCAACGATTGCCGGAACAACGATAGCATCTCCGTAACCCTCGGTGGGTGCTTGGAGAAGCTCCGACATGGTGCGTTCATCCGCCATTGTGACAATGGGAGGAACGAGAATAGCACGAATCTCGGGTTCGGCTATTGAGGCGGAATGCCTATGATTACGTCTCCGATTACGTCTTCTCGGAGTATGTACGAGTTCACGTAAAGGATTTGACGACGGAGAAGAACGAGTGCGCATGCACTAAAAAACAATTCAATTAAAACAAGACCGAAGCAAAACAAAAGTGAACTTAAACAATTAATCAACATGCGTACGGTAGCTCTTCAAAAGATAAACGCACAAAGGAGCGGAAGAGAAGAATGGATCTCTTTTCGAGGTGAAGTTCGTTGGATCGCCTCTCCTTATACCCCTCTTATAGTTTATTTATCAATCGAAGGTGAGCCGATATTCGCAAGTGATACAAAGGCAAGTTCTAATCTTTTGTTTGGGAACTTATTATGATAATACTCCAAGTTGAGGAATATTATTTTGAGATTGCTTTTATCTTTTTATTTTAACACAATAAAACGACGAATGTTTTTTTTTGTATTTTTGTTTTTATATGATAATATATATACAAAAGAAAAAGAAAAATATTTTTGTATTTTATGGGGTTTATGGAAAACGGGAACTTTATATGGAAGGATCTCAAGTCACTAATCGTTAAAACCTTTAACAATATTGTCGCAACACAACCTCCCCGGCAGCGGCGCCAAAATTTGATCCGTGCTAAAGTATATATATATATATAATATCAGACGGATATGCGTGATACGCGGGAAATGACAAATCAACCTTTTAGGAAAAAGGTTAACTTACAAAACCCGTGAATACGATATGTGTGATACCGGGCAAGTGATTACCCGGGTCGTTTCCCAGTGAGGTGTGAATCGAGGATTTCGTTATCGGTTAGGAATTAAAGTGCTTGATGATTGGATTTTTGATTGTTTGAGTTTTTAACTTCTACTAAAGATATGGAAAACAAAGTTATAAATAAAAACACGAATTAATTAAACTAAAAACACTAGTCGGGAATTATAAACGCGAGCCTACAACTAGAATCTAGTAAAAACTAACCCTACAAGAGCAAATTTATTTTTCCTAGGATCTAAATGACAAAAGAAAATTTTGGATAAAGATTTATATTTTTTTGACTTTTTAATTATTTATTACAAATTAAAATCTGTTTAAACTAAATTAAATTATAAAAAATACTAAACTATAAAGGAAAAATCTGGAAATTTTTATAAAAGCGCTGAATGATAAGCAGTACGTAGGAAAATTGAAATGGAGCAACCAACTTATTCGGATAAGCTGTATATAAGCAAAAAGGGCTTATAAGCTTAAAGAGGAAAACAAGGGTTAAGTATTAAAGGTTGCAAAGGATAACTGAAAAAGACCCAAAGGCGGATGGTTTGTGTGTGGTGTTGCGTATGTTTAAACGAGAGGTCCGGGGTTCGAACCCCTTTTTGCAAAAATTCTCTAAACCATTTTTTTTTAATTTTTCTTTCTAAAAACTAATAAGCACAACTAAGTTAAGCCAAAATTATAACTACAACTATATTATAAAATCACAAATAAACTCACAATAAGCAAATGGATTTCAGATCAGTGGGTTTTAAAAAGAAAATGAGCTAAGGCTTAAACTTGATGACTGTTAAGCTACTAAAAAGCTAAACTAAAGCTGAAACAAGCTAGGGGAATGAAGATAAACTGAAATGAAAATGAAAATGCCACAAGAACATAGAAATAAGCAATTAACAAGCACAAAATAAGCACAAATGGTCTAGAGTCTGCTGATCTAATTATGGTGCAGGGGAGAAAAGGCAAATTTCAAGCTACTGAAAAGCTGCCATAAGCTAGTTCTAAAAATCAAACAAAAATGGGAATAGCTAGACAAGCTAGCCACCCTTATCTGTTCCAGATTACAGCTTATGAGGGCTTATATCTAGCAAATGAAAAATCAATGAAAAAGCTGAAAAACCGTAAGGGCTGCTGATGTAGTCTGATGAATGAATGTGATCAGTGAGCAAGGATTTTTGGTTCTAAGCCAATATCCCAAATGAAACTACACTATTTCTTTTGTATCCACTAAATGGCCTCAAACAACCACAGAAATGCAAGGATTATGGTCAACAAGAGCTTATTGATGAAATAAGCTAATGAGATCAGTTTTAAACCTAAGATTTCCACAGTGTACACTAAACCTCAAAACCTTTCAATTTAGCTTAAAATTCCAATCAAACACCTTATATCAAAGATTTTAAGCAAGAACTAGATAGGACCATTGATCATTGAAGCCATAATTTTGAAAGAACACAACTTAACCAACTTAATTTACACCTAATGAACAACTATCTAACATGAATTAAGCACAAAATAAGCTAAGCTTATATTTACTGATTTTGGCCTTTTTTAGCTAATTAAGATAAAAACTATTTTAAACACTAACAACCTATCTAATTAACATACATTAGCATCACAAAGAACAAATAAGCACAGAAAAGCAGAATAAGCACCAAATAAGCTAATGAACAGTAAACTTGCAGAAAATAAAGAGATATAACCTTGGGCTCTAGCTAAACAAGAGCACCAAATAAATGGCAGCTACAAGCTCTAGCTTGTTTTACAACAAGCTAGTAAAGTCCATCTTGCCATTCCACAACTGGCAACTTCCATAAGCTTTCCACAATTGCTGAGGTAAAAACTAATTTTTATGACTTTCTTGGTACTTTTGTGATTAAGACTTGGTTACACCATAATAAACTCACAAAAAGCTATAATAAGCTTATGTGAGCTTATTCAAACAGTAATTAGATTTTTCAATCAACAACAAACTAAACTTGATTTATCAGTGAACTTAAAAATTTCATTAACTTTGGACAAGAGTACAATACTGAGTAAATTAACAACAAATGAACTTAAAGAAACTTAAATTGACTACTGAAACTTAATTTTCCATTAACTAAAACATTAGACTAAAAATACGAATAAGCTAATTTTCTACATGCCTCAATAGGCTACAATATGCACCTATTTATACTAAAACTGAAGTGGGATCCTCCTTGTACTCTTCTCTGAGCAATCCTGAGCCATTGGATGGGGTTGGATTCATCTCAGCCGTAAATTCCAATTTTGGCGCCAAAAATGTGATAGTGGATTACCCACTTGGTACTGGTTATCTTGTGATGTTGGGGAAACATTAAATGCTTTGGACTGGGGTAGGTGGGATAGAGTAGGAGGAGGGATGCAGGGTGAGGGGGAGGGTGGCTTTTGTCAGGAAGAAAATGGTGGGTGTGAGTGGTATTGGTTTTGGCGGTAAGGGTGGTGGTTTTGACTTTGGTCAAATCTGGGTTTAGCTAAATACTGGGTGTGGGTTTTTTGTGGAGTTGGGCTTTTGAGTGGTGGGCTGGGTTTAGTTTGGGTTAAAAGGATTAGGTTAGTTTATTTGGTTTAGGATAGAAATGGTTTAGGGATTAATGTTGCCAATTTTGAAAACTGAGGGACCATGGCTGCCAAAATATTTCCAAGGACCTTTTGTGTTATTTTGGTATTTTGAGATTGACTTTGACTTTGAGCAATTTCTTGGTCCAAACTCATAAATCCTTTTCCCGGCTTCGGTTCTTCACGACTTTCCAAACTTGTGCTCGGTTTTTGCCTGTTTTGCCTCGTTTTCACTCCTTTTGTACCTGAAACATATAAAACACAAACCAAGGATATCTACAGTAATATTTGGGTGTTTTTGGTTATTTTTATGTCTAATATGGGTATAAAATGATGAGTAAATAGACACTCATCACTCTCAAAGTGTTTATAATTAAGAAATACGTTTTGCTAACACTTTGAGAGTTTTGTACTTTTCAAATACTCCACCTTAACATGTGCTCATATGTTTATAGTTCAAATTTTCACATGTTGGGTAGAGTTCGCACTTTTTGAATTGATCCACCTTTAGTGAACATGACCGATTCGAGACACGCTTACATCACTAGTTAGACTAGCTTGAAATTACTACCCGGCCTGGTCAAGTCCACAGAAAGTTTCTCGAAACGGTACACTCTACTCAGACAAGTCCTCTTCGAGACACGCTTACATCACTGGTTAGACCAGCTTGAAATTATTACACGGCCAGGACAAGTCCTTTCGATTAATGACAGTTAGTTTCGCTTCGTCAATTCATTGGTGAAGTCTGAGTCGCGCTCACATGAGATGCCATTTCAACTTAGTTATATTTTAATCACCATTTATATTTTTCTCCCCCTCAAAAATAGCATATTGATGTTGTTTTTGAAAATCTTTGATTAAAATATGCTTTTTGAGGTTTTCGGGAAGAGTCTCACAAGATTGTATTTGTTTATACAAAGAGTTTCAAATACTCCCCCTCTTAAGAGGGAATACTTGTTCTTTTGAGCAGAAATAGTAGAGATCGTTTGAAAAAGGTTTGAATTAATTCTACTCAAAAGTAAGAAGCCTTCACTTCTTTTATCAAGAATGAGGCACTGAAACGTACCTCATACTGCTCCCCCTCAACAAGTGAGGGAGGTAAGGATGACACACAAAGCATATGTTTATCACTACTTAAATAGTACAAAGCTCACAACATTATATAATCACACAACAACAAAAGAGGACTAATTATTACAGATAAGATATTCTCATTCAGTTCTTTGTAGAAGTCTGTAATCGCCCTCTCGAACACGTCCACCAACATAACTTTCCAGACTGCGAAAGATCCTCCTTGTCTTCAATCATTTTCGAATGGCATGAATGAACTCATTATTCATATCCAGATCTTTCTTTGTCCAGAACATAGTATACCGCCCTGGTTTTGCCCTTTTTATCTTGTACTATTTGACCCTGTAGTCCAATACATCTTCAATCTGTTGTAGAGTACCATCACTGAACTTGTGGATTTCATCGAACCGCATGATCATCTGAACCTCATACCTATCTCTGAACACCACAGCCTTTGGAGACTCAAGAACCGTGTAGTCGTGCTTGAATTCCATGTCATTTGCTTCCCATCGAGGCCTCGTGAGGTTGAGTTGAGTCTGATAACTCTCGATCCCAAGCTGATAGTCCCCTACCCGTTGTCTGATAACTAAGCCCCTGGTCCATAGATTGACGGCAGTGGCAAGAGTCTTCTTTTCATGAGGTGTTAGGTGGTGCAACTTGACTTGAAGATTCAACAGGTACAGATCTTCAAAGTCACTAGGGTGCAAGTGTTTGAAGTCACTTTCTGCAATGATATGCGCTTTGAGATCAACTCGGCGAAGGACGATCTTCCTCAGGTAGTCATAACCATATATTGAGAAGATCTCAACGCTGACTACGCTTAAGATCTGCATGCAAGATCGTACAACCTTGCGATCACCTTCAGCAGCGAGTCGTTCAATGTATAACTGTTGTCTCTTGAACCACTAGTGTGATATACCATACAAAGCCGATATGTCATACCTGCATTCTTTTTCAATCCACATCTGATCTGGTACCATTTTCTCTAACCCGATGTCTGGATAATATGCAGCTTTCATCATAGTAATTGACAATGCTTGTTTATGCTCCTTGCTGCCAAACCTGAGAAACTCCAGATCTTTGTTGAAGAAGAAGTCTGTTTGGATGGTGACCTATCCAGATGGACCACCCAGAGGGAGTGGTTTGCTAACATTGTACTTGAGAATTCCCTCGTTAACCTGATCAGTCAGAAGCTTGTGGCATTCTTCCATCTGGAACTGAAGATGAACCACATCAGGATGAAAGGCTTTGACAATTTCATACGCTGGCCCTTCCAAGTCTTTAGGTTTCAGTTTGGTGATTCCTTGCTTCTTACAGTACCAGTCTATAAATGCTCCCATGTCTCCAGTCTATGCAAGCAGTGAGTTTTCCGGAGGAGGCACATAGCTGGACATAATAGCATCAGCCCATTTGCTATTAGGAACTTGCGGATCAGAAGAAGGGATGGACCAAGCCAGTTCAGATGTTGGAGGTCTGTCTCCTATGGGAAGAGGTTGCCACCAATCTTTCTTTGCCTCATCAGAAGGTACAGACCAAGTTGAGTTAGATCTGTCATCCTCTGAGAAAGACTTCCACCAATCTCTCCCAAGGTTCACCTTTGGAATATGCAGATTGGAGATATCATCCTCATCATCAGAATCAGGTTCCAGTTCAAGTGCTGACTCTTCATTCATGACCTGATCCTCAGGAAAGGAAGGAACAGAGGGCTTGAATCTTGAATCAGTAGTCATCCAAGCTATGTAAACCGTAGATGCGACTGTCTTTGATGAACTTGGACCGGTAGAATGTCTTGGTCGATCTTCCTTAGCAGTTGATGAAGGTGGTCGAGGTGGTGGTGTGGCTTGAGAAGATCCTGAAGCTCTAAAGGAACCTGCAGCTCTAGATGGTGGAGGAGGATGAGGAGGAGACCCAGGTGGAGTATTGTGTTTGTCCTGGCTTTTCCTTTTCTTTCTACGAGTTTCAGCCAGGTCTTCCATGAGTAGGTCAGAGTCGTCACGAGCAATAGATAATTCCAGAGCTTCGTATAATCTTCTGTGATCTTTATTGCCTTTGTCAATATTTGTCTCATACATACGTTGTAGAAGAATCTCCTTCATATATGTAGTAGGAAGATCTCTGAAGCGAGCTCTCAAGGGTGCTTCCATTGCCCAACCCACTGCTTCGGCAACGTGTTCATCTACAGCAGTCTTTACCTTATAATCAATGTTTAGATTTTCCAGCTTGGACAACCTAGTGCTGTGATGTTTGACAACCTTGGGTAGATTATGACCTTCCAGAACTGCAATACGCTTAAGAGCTTCATTAAGTCGTGACTCCAATCTTGGGAAGGTAGATGGAGGTGCAAGAGTTGCAGTTTTCGTGGTGGTGGTTGTTGTAGCAGTTGTAGTAGCTGCAGATGAGTTAGTTGCTGATGTTGGTGTTACTGTTGGAGTTGGAATTGCCATTGATGGAACTGCTGAAGTGTCTTGTTCATTAGTGATGGACACCATTGACACAACCTCCTTCTCTTCATTAGTCTTCTCAGTTTTAGGATCAGTGGGCTTATCTTTAAGAAATTGGTCTCCGTATGTGAAGTCTGGTTCCAAGTGCTTGAACGAAGAAAGGGTGCTAGTTGAGCTATCTGGCTCAGGTATATGAGTCTGTTCATCAGCTCTCACCTTAAGATTCTCTAGTACATTCAGGTATGTTTTGGACACAAACTCATCATTTAACTTCACAAGAGGTGGATCAGAGGTGAAATCCTTCTCATGGGTTGATATCTCCTTCTCTGCTTTGCCAGAATCATGGCCTGTAATATCTTTAGCTTGTGTCTCACCCTTTCCAACATTCTCTTCCATGGTTCCCGCTTCTTCTGATTCAGTGTCACTAGAGTCAAGAACAAGCTCTTAACTTGGTGACTTTTCCCTTGCAGCTTCAGAATCTTCAGCATCATTAGCGGTTTCAGAGGTTCATCTCTTGAGAATGAATTTTGTGGTTGTCTTTGATGCTGGAGAAGAGATATCCAGAAGTGTCTGAGCAACCTGTTCGTCAGTGGCAATCCCTTTTCCTTTACCTTCCAGTTCCGCCAATGGTTAAGGTCTCCCTGTATCAGGTTCTCTGATGATCATACCTTTGTTAGAGTGTCCCAGAAACTTCTCTTGTTCTTTCAAATTGGCTTCTACGGCCTTTTGAATGGAAACTTCTTCATTCACAAATTGATCTTCCAGTCTTCGTCTTTTAGACCCCTGTTTCATACCCGCAACACTCCTTTTGGGTTTCTTAGCATCACCAGGAGCATCATCAGCAGGGGATGCCTCCTTTCTCTTCTTGGGTAAAACATCATATGTGGGTTTGGTGGACTTGGATTTTTCCTTGCTATGCTTGGTTGACTTCTGAGGTTTAGGTGCCAGGGGTCCAGCATCACCAACTAGTTCATCAGCAAGATACCTTTGATACACAGCCACTTTATTCAAATAATCCTAATAATAAGGAGCATTACGAATGTCATTTGTGATGAGAGCTTCATGTATATTCATCCCAAAAAACTCTTGCTTGGTTCCTTTTGCCGAGAATTTGAGATTTCCCAGGATATGTTCATCAGATGGCAAGTGGAGAGGAGAGTCAGATCTTGGATGGAACTTGTGCTGGCATTGAAGATGATAAAATATCCTCTTTGTGTACCTGATACTTGAAATCACAAGTTTGTTGACCGTTTTCTTACTAGCTTTATGCAATGCCAGTTTTTTCTTGTCCTTAGTGAAGGTGTGAATGGAGTGAGTGAATTCCTCCAAGATCCTTTCAGCAAAGTCAATGTTGGCCCTTTTAACAATTCCCCATAGAATCTGTAGCATTGGAGCTCTTGGTCTTTCATCCCTTGAGGTTTTTCCTGTGAGACACATGTTGATGATAGTGATGATTGCCCTCCATGGCTGATACATATCATTAGTGACCACTGCAGATAACGTGTTGACTGTTATAGGGTAGCCCAGATCATTGACGAAGTTGATAAGATCATCAGGTGGTGGTGGTGGAGTAAATGGCTTGTTCACAATGACCGGTGTGATTTGTATTGCGTCTCTGATGGTTTCTTTGGTAAGATCAAACCATTGTTCATCCAGCTGACAACGCTAGCATCCAATATCTTTATCATAGCTCACTGTGTTCCAGAACTGCTGAATGTAGATAGCTGGAATAGCTGAGCTAGCCGTAAACGCACTGAAGAATGTGGTTTGCTTAAGAATGTCCACTGCGATTTTGTAGATAGGATTGGGTTGAGACTTATCCATATCTAAGTAGCAGTTGCTTTTTGCAATAAAGACCCATCTGCTACAAGGCAATATCTTTTCATCTGAACGAATGGGAGGTGGAACAACTGGTGCTTGTTCAGCAGGAACATCGACATTAACATCGGCCATTGTATCTGCACAATTACATTCACAAGGAAACATATATACAGATACAATGTTAGACAAGAGCAAATGCTCGATGTTAGATCATTGTTTAGAAGCAAGATGCACCCATTAAATCTCAATCAGTCACAATTTGAAAATGATTTGACAATTGAATACTCATAGTATATAATAAGCAAGGATTGTGATTAGACAAAATATAAACTGATATATGACCAAATCACAATAACACAAATCACAACAGCCAAATCGCAAGCAGTCAAATAATCAAATCGCAGACTATTCAAAATGCAACAATCAAGTAGTGGATCAAGTCGCAAGAATTAAATATTTGACATGTGGGCCCTGCACATTGAATATATAGATTTTTCAACCTCAAATCGCAAAGCTTGTGATTTGGCCAGTTTTAACAATATAATATTCAAATCGTAACCGTGTACAAGCAAATCGCAACACTGGGGGTCCTACAATTTGATTATAAAATTATTGCCAAAGCAAATAGCAGACATTGCGATTTGACCTGAAACACACAATATTATAATCAAATCGCACCCATGGGACAGTCAAATCGCAGGCAGGAAAATATATTCAAAACGCAACCAGACATTAAATAATCAAAAACGCAACCACAAAGATTAACCTCCAAATCGCAACTTAAATTAAATGATCAAATCGCATTAGAAAATGAGACGCCAAATCGCAACCAAGCACAACAGGTCAAAACGCAATCAGGAACACATGGTCAAAACGCAACCAAGAACATTATGTGCAAATCGCAGCCAGGAAGTATCCTCATAAATCGATCATAATAGATATTACCCCTAACCACTACACCAAGATATCCAAATCGCGAATATAAACGTAGCAAAGGGAAACCTAAATTACAAAGCACAAACTTATCATATACAAACAACAACACACACTTGATTTTGACTTTTACAAGTCAACTTTTGCCACAAAGATCAACGGATAATACGAAACAAATAGGATAGGAAATATGGCACAAAGCAAGGTAACAACACAAGATATACGATCAAACCCAGAAACAACTAGCATAATCAAACACTAACCACGAATTCGCATTCGAGTACACACGAACACTTTCAAATCATAAAAAATAACGAGTTTAGGACAATGATATTAAAGACGAGGCAAGCAAACATGATATGGAATGAAAAACACGCAATACCTAGGCAAGAAATCACACAATGGCCCTAAAACAATGAGATTGAAGATGTTGTGGTTTGAGTATGAGAGAAAATTTTGATTTTTTGTTTGACTGGGTTGTGATACATTTGACTTGGTCAAACCGCAAAGAGTATATGTACCTCATTGAGAAATTTTGAAGTATGGCAGAAATGGTCCCTTTAATTCCTATAGCTAACTGTTTAAAGGTATAGGTTTCACAAAAGGTGACAATTTAACTTTCATTAAGACACAAATGTTCCTCTAACTTATGCGAGCCTAGGAATCAAATAGCAAGTAGCAAGTAGGGACCAATGCAAACACATACTCGACACATATGCCCAATTAGGAGTTAACACAAGCTAAACACCCCAGTTTAAATCAATGAGCTGTAGATGCCTAATTGAGATGCCTAATTGAGAAATTTAGAACATCACTCTCCCCCTCAATGAATGACCCAATTTTAATTAGACATACTGTATTCATTGATTGAGTGTAAAAAATTTATGAACATTCAAATCTAATTGATTATGCAACAATATTTAGGCATGTTTTGAAAAATGGGTTGCGTATCTGAAATAATAGCAAGCCATTTAGGCATGTTTTGAAAAATTTATGAACTTCTGCTCGAACTTCATTGAAAGACCCATGTCATTATTGAATGACATTTCGACCGTAAATGTTATCGATACCTGAAGACATGCCTTGTGAAACTGTTTTTGGTAATTTTTTGTTTTTCAGGTTTTTATGATTTTTGAGAATATATAATTTACAAGTTCTTTTTGTTTAAATATGTACAGAAATAGAACTAATTTGTGAAAGTATATGAATAAATGTATATACAAAGGATACATGAAGAATTATCATCACAATTCTTCCAAAAAAATTGTTGCTGCACGAGTCTTGAACAGATGTATTCAGGAGTCATTACACGTATACATCACTGTTGAGTTTCTTGAACCCCTAAACTAGGAGATTTCAGTTCTTTTAGCCGCTAAACTCTGAGTCTTTCCTTAATAGGAATGACCGATGTACCTGCACTTTGGTAAGGATAACCTGCACTAATATGACGAGTTTGTTTGTATTTATGTGGGTTAGTGATATCAGCCTCCAGACCATTTAGGGTTTCACTGTCAACCTTGGTTTTGCAGTTTCTGAACAACTTAATAGTAGGTATCCATCTAAGCCCAAGCATCTTAAAAATTCTACCCGTTAGAATCCACCTAAGGCAAGACTTAGGAGTGTTTGGTTTCTCATGCACAGTGGAAGACTTGCTGAGAGAGGGCCTACTTCCTACAACAGTTTGCCTAACAGTTTTCTGAGTAAAGCTCTTAGATCCTACGGGCATGTTGATGTATCTAGTCTTAGGGGATTGAACCTGAGCACTAGTATTCTCTTCCTTTTCATTAGCCTTAGAAGATTGAGCCTTAGAACGAGCATCTGCATCTTTTCATTGGGTCTTGATTGTGAAGTGACTTGTTTTGACAAAACTTGATTCGCATCAACTTGGGGGGCAAACCGTTGTTTTGAAGATGTTGGTCGTTCTGATCTAAATGTTGTCGGTTACCTAACAACTGATTGGTTTCTAACTGGTTGTGAAGTTCGTTTTCCCAAGATTGATGGTTTTTCAAACTTAGTTTTCACACTTTTTCTTGTTATTTTTCTTAGCTCATTTTTTAAAGCTGCAATTGTAAAACCCTTTTCCTAAATTTGAGCTTTGAATTCATCATTTTTCGCAATCAAAGAGGTTGTCTGAATTATAGTCTTAGTTTTCGTTTCTTTGATTGAATCACACAGTTCTTTGCAATGAAATTTCAAAGTCTTATTTTCATTAAGTAATTCAGCCACTTTAAGTTCCAATTCACTATTTCTAGTTGCAATTGCATCTCTGTCATGTTTATCATTTACTTCATTTCTTGTATCACATATCTCAGTAATACGTTTTTTCAAGTTGTTGATCGTTAAGTTTTTGGCTTCTAGCTGAGCTTTCAAATCATTTATCATAAAGAATTCACGGAAATCAGGGAGTTCTAGATTTTTACATGGTAGGTTAGTTTGAAAACTTTCTTTCTTTTGTTGCATTGCGATTTCAAGTGAAATACAATGTTTTTCAAGCTGTAAAAATCTGTTTGCAAGTTCATTAAAAACTTCTTTATCAACCACATCATTTGATTTAAAAGTCTCAGCCGTAAACAAAGAACTTGACTCATCATCATGTTCAACATCATCCTGATCATTTTCTCCCCCTTTATGATTCATATTTGTTGAATTGGAAATGGTATTGCGGTCAGTCTTTTCCAACAAATATGTGTCATAAGTGGGCATAACTTGATCAGTATGCTGTCATTCATTAGGGAGCAGTTGATCAGTGACATGTACCTCAGCAGATGGAACTTGGTCATTTTCTGGTATGTGATATGTATCCATGTCAAGTGTGGTATAAGTCTTAGAACTGTCGTTTGTATCCTTCTTATCAACCATAGTGTCACTGCATTGTTGATGCTGCGCCCTTTCATTAATGAACTCCTTAACATTACCCATGAGTTGGAGTAGTGTAACTCTGAACATGTCAACCTCGATTCCAGTGTAATTGGCAAAACACCTTTTCGTCATTTGACTGTCATAATCATAATCCTCAATGAATTTCAAATCAATGAACACTTGGAGTTGGTTTTTGATCACACAAAAGGCAGCCATGGATCTACCTACAGAAAATTCTCCTTTGTCAAGTTGTTCAAGTTGATCTAAATAAAGAATCATTTTGACTGTGAAAGTCTGAACATCTTGACCAAAGAGTGATGCGAATGCACGTTTGTATCCTCCCAAGTATCCAGGTTGATCAAAGAGAACCTTGAGATGTGAGTGAAGTAATCGAAAACATTCAATGCAACTTTCCTTTACATTAGGCAATATTAGTGGCTGATGAAACTCTTTCTCTTGAGAATTCGAGCACACCGATTCCATATTAGCATTATCAGAATTAAACACGTTTATTTGTTCTACAGGGTTGGAGTCTTATGTTTATCATTCGTGTCGTACAATTTGAGTACTTCAGATATGAAGGAATCTGAATTAGTAGACATTGTGTACACGTGCACGGGATTTTACAAATCTATGATTTAAACCGAGAGATTGTTACTTTTGCGGGATTTTACAAATCAAGACGAAACCGTGAGATAATGATAAATTGGACGTGTTATGATAATTGTTGGATCGATACAATGATTAGTGATTGTATGTTAAAAGGAATGATTGTTTATTGGATTAGGTGAATCATTGTTACGTTAAGTTAAATTGTGATTAGGTTTGGTTGAATGGAGTTTACGTAATGGTTTGTGTACAAAGTAATGAATGCAATTGAGCAAATCTCAATGAAGAATCAGGACCAAATCGAAGTGAAGAAACTAGTCAAATCGCAACCTTGAAAATTCAAAGCTCAAATCGTAGCAGTGAAACCTCAAATCGCAGCAGTGAAACCTCAAATCGCAGGAGCCAAGTCTCAAGTGCCCAAATCGCAACCCTCAAATTGCAGCCCTCAAATCACAATAGCTAGACGACAAATCGCAACAGACAAAAATGTCACTATCAAATCGCAACCAAGGAATTCACTACGAGACTCAAATCGCAGAAGGTATTTTTCACCTAAAATCACCTACAAATCACCCTTTTGAATGTTTTTGCTTGGTTTCTTTTGCACCACTTGATCTTAGAAGGTTATAACAACAATAAAAATACTAACTTTAACACCACAAACGTGAGAATCAAAGAAAGCCAAGAATAAGCTCATAAACCTTCAAGAACCAAACTTTTGATCTAAACTAACCAAGAAAACACACACACAATCTAGCTAATTAAACCATGGGCTCTGATACCAATTGTACATTCCTGGTGCAATCTAGGTGTTATGTCCATTTTGTACATTCCTTGTGCAATCAAGTTTGTGTTAACAAACTTTCCTTTTTCTTGTAACTTTATTTTCTCTTTAAGTTCAATGATGATGTGATTCTTTTGTTGAATTTTTGAATCGAGTTCTCTATTTAAGCGAACGGTGTCATTACGATTTTGACAAACTTCATCGATTTCCTTTTCATATTTGAAAATTTGACTTTTTAAAACAGCATTTTCATCTTCAAGATTCTCAACTATGGATGTGTGACTGTTATGGAAGGACATCCTTTCATTTTAACTTTGTAATTTTAATTCAAAATCAAAACTCTGAGTTTGACTCCATTGTGGCTTCTGATTAAGTTGAAATTTTTTTGTTGAAAGTTTACCTTGTACATCATCATTGTGTTTAATGATTCTCTCATTTTCTCTTTTTAAAGTCTCAATTTCGTGTCTCAACCTTTCAGTGTCAGCAGTTATAACACCCTCATTTTCGAAACGCAGCGGAATACAACATGGGGAGCTATTTATTAGTCATATAGTAAAAATATAGTAAACGAACTCAAAATAGAGACGTTTATGATAAATTTTCACATTTGATAATGTCAGAGTCTAACAAAACAAGGTCCCAATAGTTTTACACGACACAAGTTTTCAAAAACAACCTAAGTTTAATCATAACATAAGTTTTTAAATTTTCATCGAATGTAAATTTTAAAACATAGTCCATTCTTGTTGATATCCATATCCTTGCGCCGCCCATCCAAGCATTAAACACCTACGGACCTGAGATAAAACATGCTAAAAGTCAACAATAATGTTGAGTGAATTCATAGAGTTTAATAAATACTCCCTTCGTCCCACTATAAGTGTCCACTTTCCATTTGCACAAAGTTTTAGGAAAGTGGGGCCAACTACACTCTCCACCAATCAAATATCACTATTACCCACTAATGTCTCTTCTCATTGGTTGAAAATATTCCCTGGACACTTAATATGGGACAAGCAAAGATACCATTGTGGACACTTATAGTGGGACGGAGGGAGTAATAAGTTGAATACAAGCATTATTCATAGATTGACATGCAACGAATATAAGTCAGGAAATAAGATTATAGCATCGAGCTCATGTAACCAAACCTTAACTTAAATTTAATAATGCCCCTCAAAGGTAAATTTGCCAATTTACCACGAATCTCTCAATATTATGTACCCTTTATATGTGAGCGCGACTCACCCGGTCAGGCTTGTCAAGCCAAATATGCATATTCATAATACTAGCGTTTCCCACGGAATTAACGATTCATGAAATTAGGGAATTGAATGGCAAAAGTTACTCATTAACTATAATCATGTAATCAGGTCAAGCATACCAAAAACTACTTGTATTCAGTTTGTAAAACTAGCATGTATCTCCCCTAATGGGTTTATAAACATTTTTAATAGTTAAAGTGGGGCTATGAAATCACCAATAGCAAAGTGAACGATCAAAGTGAAGTAGTGAAGAATAAACCGCAAGAATCCTACAAGCAGCCTATATATATATATATATATATATATATATATATATATATATATATATATATATGCGTGTCTTAGTTTCTAAAAATAATGATGCAATTATGTCTATATGCTATATAGATTATAATCTCAACTATACTTGGTACATAATATCTAATTAATTGTCAAGATTTAATTTGGCATTTTAAAATGACTACAAGTGTGAAAAATATATTTCTTACAAAATTTCAAATGTTAAATCTATTTTTGTCCCTAAGTCCAAAATAAGTCTTAAAGGTTCAATTTAAGTCTAAGGGTTCAATTTTAGTCAAAAGGGTTCAATTTTAGTCAAAAAGTTCAGATTAA
Organism: Artemisia tridentata subsp. tridentata; assembly: GCA_021014915.2. NCBI lineage: Eukaryota > Viridiplantae > Streptophyta > Magnoliopsida > Asterales > Asteraceae > Artemisia > Artemisia tridentata. Next base: position 196,972,775 of record CP139508.1, on the reverse strand, counting down.
GTCTAAAGGTTCAAAATGTATTAGGTGGTTCAAAAATAAAACTTAAGGGTCCATTTATATAAGTTGCTAACCTTTTTATACTTTTTAATCACAAAGCTGATGAAATTTTTATAAACTTGTTCACATTCAAAAATTCATTACTCGCAAACTGTAAGTCAAAAAATTATGTTCTTTATATCCCCGGAAAGGTATTCGACCATACTAACAATATTTGTGGGGCCCACTAATTTATAAATTTCATAACAGTAGTGAAATTACTATTTTACCCTTACTATCCAGTTCAGAAATTAATAACATCACAACAGTCCCGCAAAAAATACGATATCTAGAGTTCTACAGGCCCGATTAATCTCATTCTTGCGGCCACGTTTAAGTTAAGATGTTATATACAACTTTTATGTTTCGAGCAACAGTTGGTCACATACAAAAAAAATGACTTTTATAAGTTTCAAATCTGTTACTCAGAATATGATATGTTTCACGAAAACATTTTTAGTTTAATCATTGGGTGTCTTCACGGGATGTACCACCCGAAAAAATGACCACAAGACATTGATCTAAAACTATATATTTTTACTTTATGTCTAAAGTCTACTGATTAGTACAGTTAATTCTGTTTTTGCCCCTGAATAGAAAACTGTTTTGCATGTCAAGTCCTTTTAGAGTTTTCTAGTGATCTAGCCTATGTACTAAGTATAACTAAGCATGATAACTTATATAACATACAAATACATCAAGAAACAATAAAATTACAGGAGTGAAAGTGAAACGAGAGTGATTGGTTCCTTACAATAGTTGATGAACAAGAAAAGATCAAGAAAACAATGAATACTAAACCTAGATTATCAATAACCCTTGCACCCTTTTTTTTCAGTCTCTCACCCAACTTTTTCACCTTGATTTACCATTGATAATACCTTAAAATCACAGCCATTGAACACCTTGAGAACCCTTAAAACCCTTTGAATAAACTCTTGAAAACCAAGGCTTTTGGAGAAGAAAATGATTAACAACAAACTAGCACACTTGGACCTTCATTCTTGCACTAAAATCTTTAATAGAAATCAAAACACAATGGTGTGTTTTGGTCTTGAGAAGCCACGGCAAGAACAAGGAGAAAAGAGCAGATTTTTAGTTGATTTGCATGTAAAAATGATAGTTGGTGGGATACGGGAAGGTTTGTAGTCTTTTAGAAAGATGCCTTAAACACTTGTCTTCACTTTGGACAAGTGTTGAGAGTGTAAAGTGGCGACACAACCAAGAGGAGGGGAAAAGAATTAGGGCAGAATTTTTGGATTTAATTTGGTTATTGAGTGTGTTATGTTGTGTATATTGCTCCCGGTTGTTAAACGTAGGGTTTTTAAGACGCGTAACGTAAAACCCGGTAACGTAAAAATATGAAAACTTCCAAAAATATTAAAACTTGTTTTCACAATCTATTTTATTGTTTTAGATGAGTGGTGAGTTCATCGGAGGATTTAAATGTGGTTAAAACCTAAAAACGTACGTTTAGATCGCGTAAAACGTATAAGGTGCAAGGTTTACCTTAAATTGAAAAATGTAAATTATGACTTTTAAAATAGGATTGCAAGGAACCAAAAGTGCATAAAAAAATGTAGACTGGACATAGTCTAGTGTCAGTTGAATTAATTGTACGTGTCATGACGTACGTGGATAACTTCCGACGAAGTTAATTATTTAAAAATAGAATAGTTAGGTAATTAAAATAGAAAAATTAACGACATGAAATTACGAAATGTCACGGCACGTACCCCTTAAGAGAGCGACGTCCCGGCGCTCAATTCGTCTTAATCGCCGCATGGTTTAATTGTGAAGAGATGATGATATAGACAAGTCATCGTCGAGGTTCCAACGAAAGTTGAATGATCAAAAGCCCAAGCATCAAATATGTTCAATGAACAAGAGTGAATGGATTGAAGAATTCTAACAAGTCCTCAATTCTTGGAGGCGGATAATAGTACATTACTATTAGCTTATCAAGCTCGCGGTGGTCGATACAAATTCGGAAAAATCCACATAACAAATTATGAGTCGAGAGGAGTTCATAGCCCAAAGAATGATTCGTACGCACGCTATGGAGGTTACACATAAGCCCACTCATTTATAATTCGTCACTTACATTAAAGAGGCGTCCCAATCCATGTAAGTAAGGAATTATAAACTTATGGTTCGGCGGTTTATAATTTTCTTATTCAAATGAAGAGGCGTCCTAATCCATTTCAATAAGATGATTATAAATCATCCTACTTATGTATTGCCGACACAAAACACAATAAAAACAACACCAAATGCTATTCTTCAAAATCATAAGAAGTAATGAGAAAAAGAATGAGACGTTAGTCAATCACGTTTCAAAGGTAAGTGTCAAAAGATGGCACGATCTGAGGTAACAAATTTAAAGTCATACTCCCATCAACTGGAAGAGTTCAAAACGATGGATTACGAAGCAATATATATGCTACTTTATTTAATTTCTTTCGATGATATTGAATTTCAGTGTAGTTTGCCAATTTCACTAGTTATCTTATTATTCGAGTCCAAGTTTGAACAGGCTTCTTATGCTTTCAAAATCGTCCGTGGCTGAGTAATTCGTAAAAATATAACAAAATGGTTTATAGTATGGTGACAAATTGGGTATAAGGTAATTGACAGAACGATTTGCAAGGTGATAACAAGATAGTATATTCGTAACTAGTCCAAAATAGTTTATGTAGTAGTAGTATATCAGTGATTTAGTTTATAAGATGGTGGTGAAGTATCTTGTAAAAGAATGACGAAATTTTTGATTGGATAGTGACAAATAGTGTATAAAATTTTAGCGAAATGGTTTATAAAGTGATAGTAAAATAGTTTCACAAGGTAATGGCAAAACTGTTTGTAAGGTGTTTACAAAATAGTTTATATCTGATTAACAAAACAGTTTATAAGTTGATAGTAAGTCTGGTTATTAATTTATAAGGTATTAGTAAGGAAATTCTGAAGAGCATAGTAAATCCGTTTGAAATATAGTGAAATGATAGTTTATAAAATAATAATAAAATTGTTTACAAAATGATAGTGAAATAGCAAGTGCAACGGACAGAAATTGTCGCAACATGTTGATGCAAAATAGTAGATAATTATGGGTTGAATAAATCCCACCACTTGGAGTAAAAAGGTTATAAGATGATAGGTTAAAGTCGCATTCAATATAATTAATTTATTTCTAGGCGATGGGTTACGAGGTGATGTAGTGTTCCAAAAGTTTAGGACAAATATTCAAATTCATTTTCGGAGGTAGATAGTGAGATAATCAAGGGAAATCAATAGACTGAGATGGGTTTATGTTAAACAATGCTGTGTAATGTCATGAAAAGTTTTTAAATGATCACTCACGATGTTTTGAAAATAAATGAGACCGTTGTGCCACCCACAATGCCTGAGAAATAAGAGAGACCATTGTAATCACCTACAATGTTTGATAAATAAGAGAGACCATTGTAATCGCATACAATGTCTGATAAATAAGAGAGACCATTGTAATCACATAAAATGTCTGATAAATAAGAGAGACCATTGTAATCGCATACAATGTCTGATAAATAAGGGTGACCATTGTAATCACATACAATGTCTGATAAGTAAGAGAGACCATTGTAATCGCATAAAATGTCTAGAAGATTTTATTATTCACATGGAGAAACTTCATAAAAAAATATATCGATGCTTTAGGAACAAGCAAGATAGTCGAACAATATCTTAAGTACATATAGTAATATTCACTATACGTATACGTATAACAAGGGTGCACTTGAAGATGCGTATAAATTTCCGGATGGAAATTCACAATACTCATGAATAGCATAAAATACACCAAGGAAGTTTAGTGCACAAAAGGTTACCAATATAAGAATTGATACTTTCACGGATTATCGGACGAATTAAGAAATAATTATACTGCTTCTATAATTATCCTTAGTATAATATAATAAAGATATATACTCAATGGAGTAATAGGAAATTAGGATGTAGGCGCGCATGGATATCGGACAAGATGATGGAACTCATGACTTTTGAAAAATGAATGGTTATAGTCTAGGCTTTTAAACGAAAACGACCTAGTTCACTATAACAAGTGCTCTGGTACCAATCCATAACACCCCCATTTTCGGAACGCAACGGAATACAACATGGGGTGCTATTTATTAGTCACATAGTACAAGTATAGTAAACGAACTCAAAATAGAGACGTTTATGATAAATTTTCACATTTGATAATATTAGAGTCTAACAAAACAAGGTCCCAAAAGTTTTACATGACACAAGTGTTCAAAAACAACCTAAGTTTAATCATAACATATGTTTTTAAATTTTCATCGAATGTAAATTTTAAAACATAGTCCATTCTTGTTGATATCCATATCCTTGCGCCGCCCATCCAAGCATTAAACACCTACGGACCTGAGATAAAACATGCTAAAAGTCAACAATAATGTTGAGTGAATTCATAGAGTTTAATAAGTAACGAGGTTGGATGCCCACGCGTTGCTGCGGGGTGTTTGTATGCGCAGAATTGTAGAAAGTGAGTAGAAAATTGTTGTCGTAAAAGAAGCTTGTATTATATTAAAGAACATCAAACACTTTTATACACATAGGTTGTTTGTGCAGGGGTTGCACAAATGTTGTACCAAAAAATATACATGTTTCATTACATAATATTCATTCGCTGCATAAATGATGTACAAAAAATTGGTTTCACAGCCAAAAAATTGGTTTCACAGTAAATTACAACACTCAAAACTATATTAAGAAAAAACTAAAAATGGATTGAATAAAGGGAACAAAATGGACTCAAGCCAAGTGATTTTGATAGCGAGGGTGGCAGTTGTAGTGTCTTAATGGCTGCTCTAAGTTCATTCAGTCGTTCCTCCACTGCCGTGTTCCACTCTTCAACAGCCTTTTGTAGCATTATATACTAACATTACTTGAGGCAACCTGTAACATAATTATATAAACATTATTCACACTTATGATCCCATGATTTCTTTGTATACTTAATCAATGAAAACAACCTGTAGCATAATTATACAAACATTATTCACTCCAAGTGGCTCGCATCCGTCATGAATGAATGAATGAATGAGAAACGACAGCTCGATTCGTAATGGGTCACCTGCACAAACAAATAAGTGTGATCAGAAACATGCACTTATGCCGCATAATAAGATCCATACACTTCCAACATAAATTATATAAAAATTGAAGTTTGGTTTAAAAATGTAATGATATTAAAATAAAATCTTATATAATAAAATTCAGCCTACAGATAAGAATAGCCAAAAGCATCTAATAATAAGTATTAACCTCTCCATGATCTCTTCCGTTAGTACACTCGAGATGCATTACCGTGGGGCAGATCAGCCTATATTAAAAAGCGAGGGTATGAGCCCGTGCTTCGCGGCATGGTGTTTGCATACGTAAGTGTTATAAACATAATATCAACTAATAGTTTCAAAAAATCTCGGTATAGGAATCACAGCTTTTACATATTAGTCAAGTATTGTACAATTTACATGTATCATAAAACTAAAGATCGTTTTTCTATTGACGACCACATACTTGATAGACATTATTGACACATAACTGAAACTACATCCAAACCAACAAACAATTGAATCTGATGATTATTACCTGTGGTCATGAAGGCGGATTTGATGGCTGAAACCAACAACTCCAGCAACATGTGGGCAATACATAGAGGTACCCGACTCTATGGTAATACATAGAGGTACCCAACATGTGGGCAATACATAGAGGTACCCGACTCCAACGCGAGGGATTAACGTACGAGTTTTCAAAGCAAAGGTTATCATAATTGTTTACCAGGTTGGGAACCATGGTACAAAATTTTGAGTTTCTCAAATCGCCAAAGATGACAAATCTAATATGACCGTTGTTAGCATCTCGATGCTTAGTCAATGAAATCCATATCCAGAATAATATCGAATCAAACATTCCCAAAGAAAACAGAGTAGAAGAACGAAACTTATCTTTAATTATCTTCAAAACGTACTGAACAATTCTGATACTCATGACGGATAATCACAAGATTTCTCATAGAGATGGAATTAGGTATAGCAAATTCTAATAGTGTAGAGGGGAGCCTTAATATGCTTAGCAATAGCAAGAGAAACCACAGAATGTGTCGAACACATCAGATTCATACATATATGAATTCTCTGAACGGACAAAAACGGGTTTAAATGAATAACAAACTAGTCAAAGATCAAAGTTCAAATGAATATAATAACCTTAGAAATTGAAACCTGTAAGGCATTACTACAAAATTCTCAAAGCATTCTAAACTTATGTTGCGTATCCTGATAAATTTTCTAAATCTTCGGAACGAATGATCTTATAAGGGCTTAACTGAAAGCAGAGGCATAAATCAGAGTGATGCGGAAGCAAGATATCTGACAAATGTCTTATCATATAGTCTACCCAATCCTCACCGGTCATAACTGAAGTTCCTACAGGGAGAAACCTAAAGCAAATCCTTCAAATGTCATTCTATAAGCTCCTATAGTGCAAACCTAAGGGTCCAAATCTTCACAGGCCATAACTTATGTGCTACAAGTCGAAGCCTGATCTCTGATACCATAATTGTAACACCCCAAGCCGACAAGGGTCAAAATGCCACATTATGTTGTCAATCAGAACATATAAACGCGAGCGGAAGACTTATAAACATACAAAGGTGTTCTAATGATAGTAACGAAATACTAACTCTATACATAATGAGTTCCAAAACTGAAATACAAATCCAAGCTCAAATCAAACTGAAGGTAAATCCAAGTCTAATCCAAAAGCAAATGGGTATCTATCATCAGGGTTGTCCACTAAGAGCTCCTATGCATTCTCCACTCAATCCCGACTTCCAACCTAAAACCTGCCGCAGGAAAAGAAATGCGGCTGAGCTTAAAAATCCCAATGAACAGATATAAACAAAATGAATAATCGAACATATATAAGTATAGGGAAAAGGAACATAAGCTCCTGTTGAACGAATATCATTTGTCAAACGAATAAGAGATCAAGGATCAACTGAACAAAATATCATATATCATAAGAAGCAAATCATAGCGAAATATAAGGAGATCATAATGAAGTCAAAGGAATCAATCAAAGAATCATAATCATATAACAGAACAGAAATGCCCATCGAGCTCAGAAAGCATGCCACATGCTTAGTCACATAATCATCTCATATCCATATATCCGTCAAATCATAAGTTGTACGAGGAGGGTAGACCTCTCAAGTACTAAATGGAGTAGCTAGCTCCTAGAAGTGAGGGGATGCATGACACGCACCAACCAATCACTATTCATATCCAGGACTGAACAGAACAGAATCTAGGATGCATCCATACGCTCCTTTCAAATAAAATACATAGGCCAGTACTAGACTTTACATACATATACATAATGGCCATGTGCACAATCATCATATATCATATCATAACAGAACATAATAGAAAGGGGACGCCGTGGATCCATCACACCTCCATGAAAAGTGTCATGCCATTGGTGCCTCAATGACATGGTCATGGTACCTCCATGACTAGTAAACAAATAGCTCAGGCAACAGAACATATCATATCAAGTCATCATATCTTATCTAATCAGAGCATATCAAACTGAACGAAATCATATCATAGAAAATGGATAGCAAACGAATATCACATCAACGAATAGTAAAAGAATATCAATCCAAAGGATCATATCAAGGGAATCATAGCAAAGGCTCATATCAAACGGATCAAATCAAACGGAATCAAATCAAACAGAATCATATCAAACGAAATCAAAACAGAGCAAATGATCAAAGTCAAGGATCGAGAAGTCATGAGAGAAAATACCCTTACTGAGAATGGGTAGAATATATGTACCTTATGCAAAGCAAGCAAATAAGAAAAGAGTCACAAGAGATGGATCACTCCCTCTTCACGGAATCTACAAAAATTAATAATGACGTATTACTTATAAGCTCATTTTAATCAGATTACACATTTAGAGTTTCTTTCTATTTTTAGAAACTTTCCATTTTTAGTAACTTTCCCGAATTAGTAACTTTGATAAATTAGGGTTACAATTGATAATTAGGTAGAGTTCAAAGTTAATAATGACAATTATCATAGTTTAGGGTTTAATATGTAACTTACCAAAGTTTAGGGTTAAATGTGTAAATTATCAAAGTTTAAGGTTTATTTTATGACATTTACCAAAGATTAGGGTTTAAAGTGTAAATTTAGGTTTTAAGACTTTAGGTACTGACATAGAAAACAAATTTAGGTTTTAATGACAACCTAAGACCACACGACAAGCATACCATACGACAACAATTTAACGAGGCATACATTCATCTTATACACACACATATATACGATCACACGACTTAGGGTTTTCATAATTTTACACATCTCATTACACCCACACCCACAACACTCAAATCGTTACACACACATTCATACTCATAACGAGACACACACAATACAATTTACGATTCAAACAATGATTTAGTGAGACCCGAACCGACTCAGATTTATTCCTCTTATTAACCACATGTACGACCCACATTCAAGCACAATTTAATGAGCCAATACCTCACATGCAAATCACACATAATCGAGTCCCCATGTACTTGAATAAACATATACACCCATGTTAATTATTTACGTCAATATCCAGGTCTGACAAACACACACTCACACGCATGACTGTACAAAATCATATATGAAGCACAACCTTACTAACCTCTTAACCACGTAATACCCATGCATGCCCCATCTTCATTCTTTTAGGTTTATTACCAATTTTTAGATTGTATCATTTTAGAATCTTAAATACCAAATCATAGACGTGAAGTTCGACATGTCACATTACATTTCAGAACGTATGTATATCAAACATATTCGAACATTTCAAAACAGAAAATAAGATCGACGTATGCGTTTCGTAACTTATGATTTTATGTAGCTTCTTAATATGTCATTCGTATATATCCACCTGTAAAACTGTTTCAACGAAACATCTATTTGGTTACATGGTATAAACATATATATATATATATATATATATATATATATATATAGATCTATATATACATACTTATATATAATATATATTATATATTATATATATAATATATATATGTATATATATATATATATATATGTATATATATATATATATATATATATATATATATATATATATATATATAATACATATATATATATATATATATATATATATATATATATATATATATATATATATATATATATATGTATATGTATATTTATATATATATATAGAGATATATATATATATGTATATGTATGTATATATATATATATATATATATATATATATATATATATATATATATATATATATATAATATATATACATATACATACATATATATGTATATATATACATACATATATATGTATATATATATATATATATATATATATATATATATATATATACATAAAATATACATATATATGTGTATATATATATATATATATATATATACATATATATATGTATAGATATATATATGTATATATATACATATATACGTACATATATATATATATATATATACATATATATATGTATAGATATATATATGTATATATATATATATATATATATATATATATATATATATATATATATTTATATATAGGTGTTTCATACTTCGCACAAGAACACAAAGACGATCATTATATATATATATATATATATATATATATATATATATATATATATATATATATTATATATGTGTGTGTGTGTGTGTGTGTGTGTGTGTGTGTGTGTGTGTGTGTGTTTCATACTTCGCACAAGAACACAAAGACGATGTAGGTGATACCTTAGTAGGATAAAACGCAAGAACATGACTAAGAGTCGAAACCAAAAGACCATGATCAGAACAAATGCTAATCATGCCAAGCTAATCACCCACCACGATCACACCAGCTTGCACCCAAAGGAACCGATCACCACCTTGTTACCCCTTCGTACCACTTCTTCTTGCACCACTCGAAAACTTAGAGAAGTGAAGCTATCGCACTGTGTGTTTGTTAGGGTTTGTGAGTGAGATGGAAATGAATATTCGGTTGGGAGAATGGGGTAAATATATTTGGTCCCTTTTTCTTATGTACGTATTGTATTAATTGTGTACCAAGTTCAATATAATTGGTCTTCTATCACATTGTTGATCGTGAGACACAAAAGAGAAAAGATGTAGGACCCATAGTAGACACTCATTAATCGTGTGATGTTGTGTGCCCAATTACAGTGAAGTCGGGCCTTAGTGACATATTAACGTTTGATGTTTATTTTAGAAAATTAGTGTGTGCACAAGTTTAATACAATCAGTCCACATAACTTATTACACGTGTGATATTCTTCCATATGTTGTGTCTATTTTGCGCTTGTATAGTCTAGGGTTTCGTATTTTCCAAAACTTAAATTATAACGTAGTTTAAAGGTTAATTCGAATTTGTATTTAACGTTAAAAGGTGTCTCATATTTTTAGGTCGTTATAGTGGAAGTGGAACTCCCGGTCTCCATAAGTACCTACATAAAAACAGTTTGCAATAAAGCATCTGGCAATTACAGGTTTGGACTTTGAGATCGTTAACAGCATAGTGTGAAAACTTTCTCTAATCCTTGCCAAGGCCGTTTCTGAATCGGATGCCCCCAAGAGGGGTTACACAGATACACCGAAGTGTATCAATGATTCAGGTGAGCCGCTGAAGTATACCGATGTATCACTCCACGATTGTAGACCGTTTGAAACCACCGCAAACACTAGGCGTAACCCACAAGGGATTACCAAAGTGACCTGCTGTCAGGGCTGTTTGATGTTGACCCTGGCTAGAATTTCCATTCAATCACTGAGAATCACAATTGTGAGTTCCCTCATGAATGTTCTTGGCAGATTGCTAAGATGTGCGTAGGACTCTTATTATTTACAACTAGTTTCCATAATTTTGAACAACCAGTGTAGAAATATTAAGTGTTCCTAAGAGATCTTTTGATGTATCTTGCGGCTCTAGACTCGATTTAGTGCATTTTGGTTTTAGTAGTCGGAGGCATGGAGCAGAGTGCCTCCTTTTCAATATCAACACATCTCGGAGTGAGAGGTCGATAGATTATGCAAGGTTCTCCGTGAGAAATGAAAGAAGTATCTTTTGAGAGATACTTGAGTGGCTAGAAGTTTAGTGCAATGCCTCACCGGGTCCATGACGGCTTGTCTTCAATACCAGTGTCACCGTAGTAACATCCAGTAGCATATAAATTGAAGTTGAACATTTGGAGGGCTATTTCTTTTCACCCTTTCTTTTACTTTTCTTTTGAATTCTTCAACCCCTTCTTTCTCCTTTCATTTCTTTACTCCTTTTTTCAATCATACCTAAGGACTTCTAGTACTGAACTATTGGTGTTGTCCATTGGTAGATCCCTCCGGTTCTGGCAGATCATAGGATGTATTTTCTAACATTAGTCACCTTATAACTCCATGACTATCCTATGTTGCCATAAACCATTCATTTGAAAATCTCTCAAAGTGTTTATGATTATAAAACATATTTTGTTAACACCTTGAGAGTTTTTCTTTTTCAAAAATACTCCCCCTTCACATGTGCTCATAAGTTTTCAAGATAAATTTGCACATGTCGGGTGGAGTTTGCACTTTTGAATTGATTGATTTTCAGTGAACATGACCGATTCGAGACACGCTTACATCACTAGTTAGACTAGCTTGAATTTATTACTCGTCCTGGTGATATTCAAAGAAAATCTCTCGAAACGGTACACTCTACTCAGACAATCCTATTCGAGACACGCTAACATCACTGGATTATAATAACCTAAAGTATGGTTTCTATAATCGTGGCTATCTTGAAATTTTGAACCTGAATGTAACCTAAATAACCAAGAGATGATAATTTGAGAAATTACAAAACAATAAAACTTAAAACCCAAGTATTGAAAATCTACTCATGCATGGTGTTTAGGTCACATGTCACACGTTTAAATGTCCATACTAGGGCTGAAATATATATAAATATTGTACACAATTCATAAGTCTAAAATGATGACTAGATACATTTGATTTGGAAATGAAGATTGGGTCACCTTGAGTCCATGTTGCTCGGCATTTATCCCCCTATATCTCCCCCTTCTTCCTCATTCTATCCAACCAAGTTATACACACACAAGAACACACATAAAACCTTAAAAAGCTATAACAAGTCGGCTGCACATTTGAGAGCATTCGAGTGGTGCAAAAAAGGCCTAACAAGAAGGTGTTTTGATCGTGGTCGTTCGAAGGGCTGTTTTTGGTTCGATTCAGGTTTTGGTTTGGGGGTCTTTTGTTCTTGCTTCATTCGTTCTATTCGACCCTAAGGTATCACCACTCTTGATCTTGTTTCTCTCGACCTATATACTCATAACATGCTAACAAATTGTAACCTAGAAATAAGCTAATATCGACCTAAAAATAATACATATGAAAGGCTATATTGATTACCTAAAATGATGAAAAACAGTCACATGAAATGATGAATAGTGTCGCATGAAATGATGAATATGTATGTCGATATATGGTGTAAAACCTGGAAATTATACGTGTTAATAAGGAAGAATGCATGCATGGTTTGTGGCGTAATTAATGAGGTCAAGTTAGGGTTTGTCGATACTGATTTTATGTGAAACAAATAGGTGTCGAGTGGGCTGTTTCTATGTGTAGGTTTGTATAATGACAGGTCGAAGTGAGGGCTGGGAAACCTAGAGTTAAACATGTAAAAATGGGAAGATTACATACATGTTTGGGTCGTATATGTTTAGGTCGAGAATAGAAAACGAGGGCTAGTTTGGAGTTGTCATTCCATGTGATCTATATGTGTAATTATGGTGTGTCGTGGTGTGTTATGGGCTGGAAAGGTGTGATGTTGTGTGCATGTAATATGTGTCGAGTTTAAGGTTTGAAATATAAGGATCATGGGTCGAATGGGTAAATGGTTTTGGTTCGAAATAGGTTGTGTTGTGTTTAGTTTTGTCTCGCAAATAAAGGTTAACGAAGAAGGTAAAAAGGGTCAAGTTGGTTTGGTTTAAAAGGAGAGAAATAAGGTCGTGTAGGCGTATATAAGTGGGTGTGTTCGTGTGTTAAGTGTTTGGTTAAGTGTGGGTTAAAAATGGGTCGAATAGGTTAAGTGCACAAAAGGGTTTTATCGGGTTAATTTGAAGTCGAGTTGGGTTTTTCTAAATTAAACGAAGGGAATTGTTTGCATGGGTGGTTATTGAGAGTTCATGAAAGCTACAAACATAAGAATTGGTCATATACTATATAATTTACATTTTAGACCCTGAACTTTGCTATAATGACACTTTAAACCCTAAATTATTATAAGTTGTCTTATTTAACCCAAAACTATTATATTAAACATATTTAACCCTTGAGTTATTAAATTGTTATTTGTAAACCTAAATGATAAAACTTACTAATTATGAAAACTTACTAAATTGGGAAACTTACTAATTCGGGAAGTTACTAAAGATGGAAAGTTATCTGGGAAGTTACTAAATATGAAAACTTACTAAATATGGCAAGTTACTAAAAATAGAAAGATTCTAAAAATAGAAAGTTTCTAAAAATAGAAAGAAACCCTAAATGTGAAACCGACTTAAAATGAGCTTAAAGTAATACGTGATCATTAATTAGTATAGGTTCTGTGAAGAAGGAGTAGTTCCTGTCTCTGAGTGCTTTCCTATTTTGTTTGATTTGCTTTTTATAAGGTACATATATTCTACCCTTTTTCAATAAGTGTTTTGTTCTCTCGTGACTTTTCGATCCTTGACTTAGATTCCTTTGCTATGATATGATCCGTTTGATATGATCCTATGATATGTTTCCCTATGATATGATTCAGTTGCTATCCATTTTGTTATGACATTCAGTATGCTATCTCATTTGATATGAGATTCTGTTCAGTTTGATATGCCTTTGTTGATTATGCTATGATTGCTTTGTTCTGGATAGCTTTGTTTTGTTCTATTCTGTTGCCCGAGCTAACTAGCCATGGAGGTATAATGGCCATGTCATTGAGGCACCAATGGCATGACGCTTTCTGTGGAGGTGTGATTGATCCATGGCGTTCCCTTTTGTTATGATTATATTATTATTTGCGCACATGGCCATTTTGTTATACATATGCATAGTCTCGTACTTGTTTATGTATTTTGTTTCAGGGGGTGTATGGTTGCATCCTAGGTATATGATTTAATACGGATATGATATGATATGACTTAGTGACTAGTTTGTACATGTCATGTACCCCATTTCACTTTTGGTACTTGAGAGGTCTCCCCTCCTTGTACACTTATGCTATGACATGATTTTGTGACTAAGCATGTGGTAGATTTTTGCTCCTGGGCATTTCTGTTATGTTTTATCCTGTTCAGTTATATGATGATTATCTTCTATTGGATTCTGTGATTTCATTATGGTTCTTCTGTTGAAGCTATGTTATGCTTCTATATTTATATGATACCTTGTTCAGCAATTCCTTTGCTTCCGTTGCTTATTCATTTGATTCAGTTATTTGTTTCCTATATATCTGTTCACTAGGCTTTTTAAGCTCAGCCGCGTTTCTTTTCCATGTGGCAGATAATAAGTGGGATGCTAGGTAAGAGTGATGAGAGTAGGAGTTAGAAGACCTACCATGATTAGATTCCCCATTGTTTTGGATTATGATTAGACTTATGTCGGATATTTTATTTCATTTTCATTTAGACTTGTTGGGAGCTTGTAATTGGGAAGTCATGATGTTCTTGACTTTACTTTATTTATGAATTCTTCAGCTTGCGTTTATTTTGTATGTTCTGATAGACACCAGAATGTGGCATCTTGACCAAGGTCGAGTTGGGGTGTTACATTTGTCGTATCAGAGCTCTGGCTTCGACTTGTAGCTCATAAGTTATAGCCTATGAATAATTGGACCCTTAGGTTTCGCCCGTAGAACTTAGGATTTACCGGTGAGGGTTGGGTAGACATTAGGCTTCGCTTTTGACACGATCTATTCCTTCGTATTTTGATTCTTACCTTTGATTTGTCTTCGCTAATCCGTTCATGATATTTCAGATGGTTAACACTCGTAATACCAAAGATTTCAGTTCCAACCCTGCTTTTGCTGCAGCAGTCCAGCAGACCGTTGACGCATTGATACTGGGCCTTACCGAACAGATCACGATTAAGATCCATTAGAATACGGCCAGTGGTAGTGGTAGCGGTGGTTCTGGTGCTGGTACTCCGCTAGTGACTATCCATACTTGGTTGGAGAGGTTTTGTAAGCAAAAGCCTCGATCGTTCAGTTCTGCAAATGCTCCAGTTGATGCGGAGAATTGGATCGCGCATATGGAGAAGATATTTGAGGTTTTGGGATGTGATGACGTGTTTAAAGCTAGACTTGCTAGCTATAAGTTTGAGGGTGACGCCCTCAGCTGGTGGAAAGCTTATAAGCAAGCTAAGGGGGGAGATGACTTTGTTGCTGCCTTGTCATGGAACGATTTCCGTGACACTTTCTTTCTTCAGTATTTTTTGAGGTCCTAGAAAGATAAGTTTGAGAGGGAGTACCATTCTATCTATCAGTTTGAGAGGGAGAATAGTACTGAGTTCATGAAGAGGTTTCTTCATTTGGCTGGATTCTTGGGGGCCAAGGCGGGAACCCAGGAAGAACAGGCTAATAAGTTCAAGTAGGCGCTTCGGAATGATCTTTTAGATGAGATAGTGAATATCCATTTTGATGATGTAGCACAGGTGGCTAACGTCGTTTGAAACATTGAGATCATGCAGGTGAGAGCGAGACAGGGTGTTAAGAGAAATCGTGACGCGGATCGTGTGCGACCAGTTCAGGGAAACAATCAGCTGATAATGACTCGTGGGGTGATGATCAGCGGGATTATGATAGACGGGCATATGATAGGTAGGGCTGCAACAACCAGAGGTCGGGTTGTGATCAACAGTACCGGGATTAATAATCTCGTGGTTATCAGCAACATCGTTCCGCGGGTTCATCTAGTCAGAAGGGTGGCACAACTTGTGATTCTTGTGGAAAGTCTCACCCTGTGGGACTTGTCATAGGGCTACGGGCGCATGTTTCTCTTGTGGATCGACTAGGCATATGGCTAGAGAATGTCCCAAGTTTGGTGGTAACAACGACAACAATATGAGTGCCAAGGACAACCAACCAGCTCAGTAAGGAGATCACTTTTGCGATTAGTTATTTCTCTACTCCATTTCCATTTTTTTGGATATTTTAATACCCACTTCTCTTTTACTATTATTATGATACGTTGGTTGCTTTGTAGATTTGTCGTACGGATACTTTAAGTTCTCATTTAGCATTTTCCTTCCATGTTGATTTTTGGGATATTGGTTTGATTTGCTCGTTCTGAGGATTCTTATGATCATAATGTGTTTGACACAATCGATGGTGTACTTCACTTCTGCTAGACATACTAATGTTTCCTCCACCTTATTTGATTTTGCTCTATCAGTTTTGTTCCTACAAGAGATCTTGTGATTTTAATCACAAATGTTGGAATCATTCCATCACTTTTCTGATAAGATCCATTCTGCTAATTTATTCCGTTGGAAATGTTTGATTTTGAAACCACCTAAGAGTGAGGTTGATTTGATCTGGTACTGATAAGTTGGTTAGTTACAACTTAAGATGGAATATAACTTGAACTTATGGGGATCATAGGATATCTTGAAGGGTTACAACTATCATTCGCCTCATATATGTTTCTTTGGATCAGATTCATTAAGATTTGTCTTTTGTTGAAAAGCCTAAAGCTATTTTGGAGCGTCAGGATCGGGTCATGAGAAATAAAACAATTCTGTTCGTTAAAATTCTTTTGAAGAATCACCCCGAGAGCGAGGCTACTTGGAAATCGAAGAATCAATGCAAGCTAGCTATCCACATTTCTTTTGTCGATTCGGTACGTATTCGTTTGATTTTCCTATTTCAAATTTCAAGGACGAAATTTTTCTTTTTAGAGGGGAAGAATTATAACAACCTAAAGTATGGTTTCTAAAATCATGGCTATCTTGAAATTTTGAACCCGAATGTAACCTAAATAACCAAGAGATGATAACTTGAGAAATTACAAAACACTAAAACCTAAAACCTAAGTATTGAAAATTGACTCATGCATGGTGTTTATGTCACATGTCACACGTTTAAATGTCCATACTAGGGCTGAAATATATATAAATATTGTACACAATTTATAAGTCTAAAATGATGACTAGATACATTTGATTTTGAATTGAAGATTGGGTCACCTTGACTCCATGTTGCTCGGCATTTATCCCCCTATATCTCCCCATTCCTCCTCATTCTTTCCAACTAAGTTATACACACACAAGAACACACATAAAACCCTAAAAAGATATAACAAGTCGGCTGCACATTTGAGAGTATTCGAGTGGTACAAAAAGGGCCTAACAAGAAGGTGTTTTGATCATGGTCTTATCTAGGTTCGAAGGGCTGTGTTTGGTTCTATTTAGGTTTTGGTTTGGGGGTCTTTTTTTCTTGTTTCATTCGTTCTATTCGACCCTAAGGTATCACCACTCTTGATCTTGTTTCTCTCGACCTATATACACATAACATGCTAATGAATTGTAACCTGGAAATAAGCTAAGATAGACCTAAAAATAATACATATGAAAGGTTATATTGATTGCATAAAATGATGAAAAACATTCACATAAAATGATGAATAGTATCGCATGAAATGATGAATATGTATGTCGATATATAGGGCTTAAAGTGGCAGGTAACATGAACGTTATTTGGATATGTTTTATACTTGTAAAACCTAGGAATAATATGGCATGAAATGATGTATCAGATATGTGTCGTTATAGGGTAGTATTTGGCTATTTGGAATCAGTTTGCATGCATGTTGTATATGTGAATAAAAGGGCTGGAAAAGTGTGTCATGAGTATGTTTAAAAGAGCTGCATAATATGTGTTGTGTATGGGGTAAAACCTAGAAATTATACGTGTCAATAATGGAAGAATGCATGCATGGTTTGCGGCGTACTTAATGAGGTCAAGTTAGGGTTTGTCGAGTGTGATTTTATGTGAAACAAATGGGTGTCGAGTGGGCTGTTTTTGTGTGTGTGTGAGTATAATGATAGGTCAAAGTGAGGGCTGGGAAACATGGAGTTATACGTGTAAAAATGGGAAGATTACATACATGTTTGGGTCGTATATGTTTAGGTCGAGAATAGAAAACGAGGGCTGGTTTGGAGTTGTCATTTCATGTGATCTATAGTGATTATGGTGTGTCGTGGTGTGTTATGGGCTGGAAAGGTGTGATGTTGTGTGCATGTAATATGTGTCGAGTTTAAGGTTTGAAATATAAGGATCATGGGTCGAATGGGTAAATGGTTTTGGTTCGAAATAGGTTGTGTTGTGCTTAGTTTTGTCTCGTAAATAAAGGTTAACAAGGAGGGTAAAAAGGGTTAAGTTGGTTCGTTTTAAAAGGAGAGAAATAAGGTCGTGTAGGCGTATCCAAGTGGGTGTGCTCGTGTGTTAAGTGTTTGGTTAAGTGTGGGTTAAAAATGGGTCGAAAAGCTTAAGTGCACAAAAGGGTTTTATCGGGTTAATTTGAAGTCGAGTTGGGTTTTTCTAAAATAAACGAAGTGAATTGTTTGCATTGGTGGTTATTGAGAGTTCATGAAAGCTACAAACATAAGAATTGGTCATATACTATATAATTTACATTTTAGACCCTGAACTTTGCTATAATGATACTTTAAACCCTAAACTATTATAAGTTGTCATATTTAACCCTAAACTATTATATTGAACATATTTAACCCTTGAGTTATTAAATTGTTATTTGTAAACCTAAATGATAAAACTTACTAATTATGAAAACTTACTAATTTGAGAAGTTACTAAAGATGGAAAGTTTTTTGGGAAGTTAATAAATATGGAAACTTACTAAATATGGCAAGTTACTAAAAATAGAAAGATTCTAAAAATAGAATGTTTCTAAAAATAGAAAGAAACCCTAAATGTGTAACCGAATTAAAATGAGCTTATAAGTATTACGTGATCATTAATTTGTATAGGTTCTGTGAAGAAGGAGTAGTTCCTGTCTCCGAGTGCTTTCCTATTTTGTTTGATTCGCTTTGCATAAGGTACAAATATTCTACCCTTTCTCAGTAAGGGTTTTGTTCTCTCATGACTTTCGATCCTTGACTTTCATTCCTTTGCTATGATTTGATTCGTTTGATATGATCCTATGATATGATTAAGTTGCTATCCATTTTTTATGACATTCAGTTTGCTATCTCATTTGATATGAGATTCTGTTTAGTTTGATATGTCTTTGTTGATTATGCTATGATTGCTTTGTTCTGGATAGCTTTGTTTTGTTCTGTTCTGTTGCCCGAGCTAACTAGCCATGGAGGTACCATGACCATGTCATTGTGGCATCAATGGCATGACACTTTCTATGGTGGTGTGATTGATCTACGGCATTCCTTTTTGTTATGATTATATGATTATTTTCGCACATGGCCATTTTGTTATACATATGCATAGTCTCGTACTTGTTTATGTATTTAATTTTAGGGGGCGTATGGATGCATCTTTGGTATATGATTTAATATGGATATGATATGATATGAATTAGTGACTGGTTTGTACGTGGCATGTACCCCATTTCACTTTTGGTACTTGAGAGGTCTCCCCTCCTTGTACACTTATGCTATGACAGGATTTTGTGACTAAGCATGTGGTATGCTTTTTGAGCTAGTGGGCATTTCTGTTATGTTTTATCCTGTTCAGTTATATGATGATTATCTTTTGTTGGATTCTGTAATTTCATTATGGTTCTTCTATTGAAGCTATGCTATGCTTCTATGTTTATATGATACCTTGTTCAGCAATTCCTTTGCTTCTATTGCTTATTCATTTGATTCAGTTATTTGTTTCCTATATATCTGTTCATTGGGCTTTTTAAGCTCAGCCGCGTTTATTTTCCATGCGGCAGGTAATAAGCGGGATGCTGGGCAAGAGTGATGAGAGTAGGAGTTACAAGACCTACCATGATTAGATTCTCCATTGTTTTGGATTATGATTAGACTTATGTTGGATATTTTATTTCATTTTCATTTAGAATTGTTGGGAGCTTGTAATTGGGAAGTCATGATGTTCTTGACTTTACTTTATTTATAAAGTCTTTCGCTTACATTTATTTTGTATGTTCTGATAGACACCATAATGTGGCATCTTGACCAAGGTCGGGTTGGGGTCTTACGCGCTTACATCACTGGATAAACCAGCTTGAAATTATTACCCGTCCAGGACAAGTCCTTTCGATTAATGACAATTAAGTTTCGTCAATTCAATGGTAATATCTGAGTCGAGCTCAGGCGAGATTCCATACTTCACACACCTATTTTAATCACATTTTTCTTTCTCCCCCTCTAAAATAGCATATTGATTGTTGTTTTTGGAAAACATTTTGATTAAAATATGCTTTTTGAGGCTTGTGGGAAGAATCCAACAAGAACTTTATGTTTTTAACAGAGATGATTTCAAGTACTCCCCTTCAACAAGTGAAATAACTTTTTGAGGTTTTGATTATAAGAGGGAATACTCGTTCTTTTAAGCAGAATTATGAAAAACTCAAAATTTGATTAATTCTACTCAAAAGTAAGAAGCTTTCGCTCCTTATATTAGGATTGAGGCACTGAAGCGTACCTCAGGGTCCTTTCTTTACAAATAACGGGTTGTGCACTGTTATATGTGCATAAGTTATAATGTTTCACAAGCAAATATAATCATAAGAATACCCAAATCTTACATCAATCGACATTTTTGAAGATCGTGAATACTGGATCAGGTCTTTGGAAGTTTCTGATAGGAAATGAGGGTCTGCCTCCGACATAACTTTCCAACCTCAGCATCTGATCTCTAAAAACCAGCCTCTTCTCAATCTTCTGGATGAATTGACGAACTTCTCCCATTTGAAAAGCAGTCCACCTGGTTGTTTTGGACATTTCTCGATCTCTTACCCGAATCAGTAATCCATCTCGAACTTTCTTCAACGTGTGGTCGCAGAACTTATGAATATCCTTGTATCCCATGAAACAGTTGATGCTATGATCACTTTTGTAGACAAAACCAAAGGTTGGGTCTTTATTCATGGTGTACTAAGGTTCTTTGTTAATCTCTAAAAGGTGTAGAAGTGGTGTGGTTAAGTTTAGCTTCCTTTGATAGCTCTCGACCCCAAGTTGCAAGTCTGCAGCGCGTTCCTGAATAATCTTTCTTCTGATGTAGTAGAGCAATGAAGTGCTGAATGCATGCGTAAGATCAGTTGAGAAATGATGCATCTTCCCTTGAACTTTGATGAGATACATATCTTCAATATCTTAAAGGTTCAAATCAGGGAAGTCTACTTTTGAGAATGAGTAAATCTTCTGATCTTGTCTTCTAACCCTGATTTTATGTTGAAAGGTATAATCATACTTCTTTTCTGCTTCAATGCTAACCACACCAATTATTCTAAGATTGCTCATCATTGGAGTTGGAGACTTTTTCGTAAGTTTGCTTTTGTACCAGGTTCTCCTTTTCTCATACCAGTGGTATATTCCTAGTTGCGCACAGCACTCTGTTTGTAATAAAGAGTCTTGTTGCTATTTCTTCGATGGACGGTTGTGGATAGCGTGCAGCAGGAATCAAGGTTATTGTCGTTGCATACTTAGGTTGACACTTTTTGCCGTGTACAAGAAGTTCCAGATATTTGTTGAAGAAGAAACTATTTGGAATAGCGGAATGATCAGTAGTTCCTACAACAGGTAATGGCTTTGTCCAGTCAGTATTGTATGGTCCTCTATGCTGCACGTTGTAGTCAATCAAATGAACGTCCGGATTTATCTAGCTCATATCAGTAGACATTGCTCGTGCAATGTTTTCCAAGTGATATTCGAGCTCAGTTGCACTAGAGGACCGTTCTTTCAGCAAGTTGAACGCATCATTCTTTGTGCGACGAAGTTCTCCTTTTGTAAGCTTCTTGATTCGTTGATCACGTTTGAGTTTTTGTGTGAACTCAAGTGTGCGTCCTTCGATCATGGAGTCATCATCGACATATGGTTGAGCTCTGACGAGTTTATCAAACCACTCGTTCCCTTCAGTCGTGTCTTCGTTAAGCCATGAGACAACCGTTGTCTTTTTGCTCGTTGACTTCTTTCCTTGCTTAGACGTTTTTGCTTTCAACTTTGGTGGAGATTCTGGTTGATCTTGCTGTTGTTGAAACTTATCGTCTTCAGTGAATTCAAAACGATGTTCCATTGCTGTTGGCTCGGAGCCTGAAGCCATTGGTGGTTGGTTAGCTGTTGTTGTGGTTGCTGAGGGTTTGACAGGTTCTTGATGTTGAGAAGAAGAGCCGCCGACATTCTTTGGTTTCTTAGCTTGTGAGTTTGGGTCAGGGTCTTCATCTTCTCTTGGTCGTTTTCCTTTGTCAGCATCAGCTTTGCATGACTCCTTTGAGATATTGACCTAGATAGCATCATAAATTGCAATTTGTTTAGGAGTTGGTGATGTAAGACTTGTCAATCTTTCAAACAATTGAATCTGAAGCTCTTCAAGTGTTGGTTCCTATGGCATCGATGGTTTAGTTTGTAGGACAAGTGGAACTGAAGAAACAATGTTTTTGAGAAGACCTTCGATGTTTGATTCAAGATATTCTTTGACTTTCTTTGATGTGATTTTAGGCAGGTACTTTTTCAAGTATTCTTCAGTGTTGCCTTTGATCGCAGTAAACATCTTATCCTGAATGTCATCAGAAAGGAATTCATAAACTCGAGCTTTTGTGCTTTGGAGCTCGTTCACTTGTCCAGAGAGACCGGTGACCATATTTGTTAATGTTTCGATCTGGTCAAGAAGCTTGTTATGTTTCTTTATTCTTGCAAGCTTCACGGCCTTTTTCACCTTAATTGATGTTTGAGAAACCAACGGATTGATGGGTTTTTTGATTGATTTTCTTGTTGATGTTGTGTGTGTTGGTGGTGCTGCAGAATGTGTTGATGATTCAGGAATGACAGACGGATCCTTGTTAACGTTTATGTCCATGTCTTTTGGAGGAGATGCTTGCTGAGAGACTGGAGGTGTATCGCGGTTAATTGGAGGAGAGTGTGGAGGAGTGGTTAGAGGTGTTTGTATGTAATCTTCAGCTTCCTTCTCCTCAGCAGTTTTCCTAACCAACCTTTCTTCCTCCTCCTTTTGTTTTAGCCTTATTTCTTCTTCTTCCTTTGCCTTCTTTTCCAACTCCAATTCTTCAGCGGCTTTTCTTATTACTTCCTCATCAATTATCACATTCTCCGTGTTATCATCATCATTCATGTCAAAGTCTTTAATTTGTTCTTCCTGATGGACCTCTTTCATGATGAGATTTCCTTCTTCATCCCGTTCATCATCATTACCGGGTTGATTAATCGGATCTGATCAAGGTTGAGTGACTCCACTTGCACTTTCAGACCCACCGGGTTGATTAACCGGATTGATGAGGGTCTGATCTTCACCAAAATCTTTATCAATTTTTCATCCAATTTCATCTGTTCATCAAGCATTTTCTTCCTTCTCCTTTCTTCATCAGCTTTAAGTGATACAAGACTTTCGTCCTAAGCAATCTTGGTAGCAATTTCTTATTTGTAGATTATTGGTTCTTCATCAGTTTCCGTTTTTGAACCGGATTCCTCTTCTTCAACAATTTTTTCTTCTTCAGGCTCAAGCTTATCAATTTTTATAGGTACTCTCCTCTTGGTGTATTTAGGAGGACCTGGTTTTATTTTCTTCGAGGTGCTGGATGTGCTTCAAGTCTTGCTACATCCTTTTGCTCGAGTCTTTGCTGGAGTAGGTTCATCATCATACTTGCTAAATCCGACATACCGTTCCTTGAAAGCTTTATCATACTTACTGTATGCTTGTGTTTTCTTGATCTTGTCTGTCAGAAGAGAGTCAGGAAGTCTCATCCCTTGTTTGCGAGTGCATCCTTTCGGGATGTAGACTTGATTGACTATTTTTTCCATAGCAAATAGATGCTTCTCTGGATCTTCTAGTCGTCGAGGAATGTCTTCATTGTCATCAAGAAGATGGTAGATAAGTAACTTGGTGTATCTGACAAAAGGGATTTTGGTGAATGGTTTTAAATAATGACTATGAATCTGAAAGACTATGCCATCCCAGATAAGTTGAGCGTAATCGATTTGTTTCTGATTTACTATTCCCCAGAAGATTTGCATGTGAGAGAGACGAGGATTTTCATGACCGCTTTCTCTTCCGAAAATTGATCTAGCCAAGATGTAGTAAATGATTCTCCACAGTTGGGGAATGAACTTGGCTTCGACCTTGGAGAATGATTTCAGTGGCTTGTTTGGTTGTACATCATAACCAATTTCTAAGAGGAAGTTAAGAACGACTTCTTCTGAAGGAGTAGGATGAAACTTCTTGGTTGGTGCAGGAGCTTCCGGCAGAAGTAAGCTTTTACAAAGATAGTTGACATCAACAGTGACTTCTTTTCTGTCCATTGTACAGGTGAATGAGTCTTCTCCCATATCCAACTTGATTGTGTGCCACATCTGGTGAATGTAGAACTCATGAATTGATGCAGACTTATCCAGCATGCTCCTACACTTGTCCAGTTTGAGAATTTCAACTGCTATTTGACATGATGGTTCAGCACACTTGATTTTGTGAAATTCAACACGTGCGTTGTTCTTTCTAATTTCCACGTCATAACCTTGTGGAAAGGTGTTTTCTTTTGTGAGCATGGAAACTGGTTGTTGAGCAGCCATTAGTGAATTCTGAATTATCAATCAAAGACACAAATATACACGATAAGGTTAGGATATTGTAAAAGTTATGATCATTCATGTGTCCATTTACTTACATCATTGATTTAGCATGTTTAATGGTTATTAACTTTGCAAACTGACATGCATTATGTGATAGATTCAAGTGTGATGACACTTATGCAATTTCGATAACATTAGACTTTATTCAAATTTCAACATATTTAAACTCAATTGAGACAATGTTAATGAATTGCGATGGATTTATATAGTTGTGACAATTTTGGCCAATTCCTATGAATTTTGAATTATGACAGGTTTTGTCCAATTGCGATGTAAACTTTTTGAATTGCGATAAAGTTGTCCGATTGCGATAAAATATTGAATTTCGGAAAATTTGAAGCAATTCCGACAAGGTTATCCAATTCCAATAGATTTTGAATTTCGCTGAAATTTGTGCAATTGCGATGAAGAATCTTAATTGCGATAAACCAGTCCAATTGCGATGAAAAATTTGAATTGCGATAAACCATGTTCAATTGCGATGAAAATTTTGAATTTCGATAAATTTTGTGCAATTGCGACAAATTTATGCAATTCCGATGGTTTTTGCAATTTCGATAATTTCTTATACAAGAAATTCCGATGAACACTGTAGACGTACTTTGTGAATCTTTATCGAAATTGGTTTCCAATCCAAATTAGATCAAAACACAAGTTACAATATGATCTTTAAGCTCATTTAAACACATCGAAACACAATTTATTTGATTTGAGAACAATCATTTACAATTTTTATGATCCCTCATTTAAATCTTGTCGAAATTCAATTAAATGGATCAGATGTTTATGTGAATGATTCCCTTAGGTTCCTATGATGATTATAAGCTCAATGTCTAAATTTTAACAGTTTTTGGCCATGAATCAAGAAGATTCGAACCTGGACGTGTTCTTCATAAACCCTAAACATCGAAATTGATTCAAACATGTTTCCGGGTATGATTCGATGATCAAATCATGTTATACAATACATTAGAACACTATCCCACCCAATCAATTAAACCAAAACATAAACAAATGATTTCCCCCAAATTATATGTATAAACCCTAATTTTAAAGAATCATCAATACATGTTTCTGGATATGATTGGGTTATAGAAACATGTTAATAAATTGATTAGGAACAAAACCTACCATAGAATTTAAACTTAAACTCTCAAAATCAGTTATACCTAAATAGACTAAACCCTCAATCTAAAATTAACGATTACGAATAATTTAGTTGTTGGATCACAAAATCATTGAAAACCGTTTCTTATAATTGTCTAAAGATTATATAAACACTCACAAATTTGAGAAATCTAGAACGGATTTGAAGATTTGATGCGGGTCGTTGATTTTGGTTTGGTGAGCAGTAAATGTAAACTGCAGTAGCAGTTAATGCTACTCAGTTTGTTTTTGTTTAAAAATTTTCACAATCAACTTTTGTCACTTTAGGTCCTTTACTCACAAAATATTAACAAGACTTGACATTATTTTGACAAGAACAATTTTAATACACCCCCTTGACTTATGAATATTATAAAACATTTTAAGATCAAGGAGGGTATCACGGGAATAATATTACCAACACATGTTTAAAACAACATCTTTTTGGAAGTATGCAAGTAAAAATTTTAAGGAAAATATTAAAATTTGAATTTCATACTCCCCTTCAACACTTGTTCGAAAAGAATGGTTAATTTATTTTAAAGAACAAACTGTTGACGGAAATTTTGTACTTGCATTTTTTTAATAAAGATAGAAAAGAAAAATGAAAATCTTTTTGTGTTTTTGAATAAAGATAGAAAAGAAAAATGAAAAAAAGGTTTTGGTGTTTGAATTTCTTAGTTGTGTTTACGAAAGTTATTCAAATCATCTAAAGTCAAACATCGCATACCAATTTGGTGAACTAATTCCACAAATCCTGCATGGGGCAAGGCTTCGGTGAATAAGTCCGTTAATTGGTATTCAGTACCCACAAAGTATAACTCAATTGTACCCTTTTCAACATGCTCTTTGATGAAATGATATCGAAGTGCAATATGTTTTGACTTCGAATGTTGAACCGTGTTGCATGAGATGGCAATGGCACTCTTGGATTCGCAGTACATCGGAATCTTATTGAAAATATAATCGTAGTCTATTAGCTGTGATCGCATCCAAATGACTTGAGCACAGCATGCTGACATGGCTACATATTTGGATTCTGTAGATGACAATGAAGTGCAATATTGCTTCTTTGACTGCCAAGATACAAGTTTTTCTCCTAGAAACTGCACTCCCCCGGATGTACGTTTTCATGTGTCTAAACATCCTGCATGATCAGCATCTGAAAAAGCTATTAGTTCAAAACCAAAATCCTTCGAATACCCGATCCCCAAATGGATGGTTCCCTTTATGAATCAAAGGATTCTTTTAACCTCAGAGAGGTGTCTTTCAGTTGGTCGTGACTGATAACGGGAGCATAGGTATACAGAAAAAAAACTGTATCTGGTCTACTGGCTGTTAGATACAAGAGGGACCCAATCATACTGCGGTATTTTGTAGGGTCAACAGGTGTATCATGTAAATCAGCATCCAGTTTTGGGGATGATGGAGACATAGGTGTGTTATAAGTATCACAACTTCTCATGCCATGTTTCTTTAAAATCTCAAGAGCATACTTGGACTGACGTAGAAAAATTCCACGGGGTGATTGATGAACTTGGAGTCCTAAGAAGAACGTAAGTTCACCCATCATGGACATTTCAAAATTTTGTTTCATTAATTTTGCAAAAGCATTTGAATGTTTTTTGTTTGTTGACGCAAAAATAATGTCATCAACATAGATTTGAACAATTAAAATGTCTTCCCCGTGTTTTTGAATAAACAAAGTTGGATCCATTGAACCTTTAGTAAAATGATTGGTAAGCAAGAAAGCAGTTAGTTTACCGTACCATGCCCTTGGGGCTTGTTTAAGTCCATAAAGGGCGTTCTTGAGTCTGTACACATGATTGGGATGCTCTGGATCGACGAATCCTTCTGGTTGACTAACATACACTTCCTCACGTAGTTAACCGTTCAGAAATGCCATTTTCACATCCAGTTGATAAACAACCATATTCTTGTATGCAGCGTATGCCAGAAAGATACGGACAGCCTCAAGCCTAGCAACTGGAGCAAAGGACTCTTCAAAGTCAATTCCTTCTTGTTGAGTGAATCCTTTAGCTACCAGACGCGATTTGTTATGAATCACTGTGCCTTCTGCATCTAACTTATTTTTCCAAATCCATTTCAGTCCGATGACATAGACCCCATCTGGTCTTTCAACTAACTCCCACACTTCTAGTCTTTTGAATTGGTCGAGTTCTTCTTGCATTGACTCAATCCAGTTGTTATATGTTAGTGCATCTTTGATGTTTTTGGGTTCATCTTGACAAACTGTGATTGCATAGATGCAGTTTTTAGCATCGGTGTGAAGTTTTCATCTTGTCATAACTGGAGCTGAGGGATTACCAATGATGTTTACTAAGGGGTGTTCTTTAGTCCAATGATGTGTTGAAGGGTGATGTTGATAGAACTTGTGCAGATTAGACAGGTCCAAATTGCATGTGGATGACTCTGCAATATCAGGAACGGTTGGAGTCGGTGCAAATGGATTAAAGAACGCATTTGGGTCATAATCTGCAGGTTCGGGTACTGGTTGTTGTTGAAGATCTTCAGCTGCATTGTCAGTGTTGGAAGCGGTTTGTTCTGTTGTTGATGGAGATTCAGTTGGAGGTGCATCTGTAGCAACTGTTGTTGTAGTAGTAGCAGGTGTATCATGTATTGGATTATTATCAAGTTGTGCGGCGGAAATTGGTGATACATCTGGTGTACGACATGCAAAAGAATCATCAAATAATGGAGCAAACAAGGTTTCCAATTCATTATGGTTAAGGTAGAGAGGTGCAGCTGTTGGATCTGGAAAGTTTAGATGGTTGGTTGCGGGTCCTAAGCTGTTTTGCTCAGAAGCCATTTATGTAAGCTCATCGAAATTAGCATGAATAGTCTCCTGAATTTTCTAGTACGACGATTTCAGATTCAAAAACCTTTGGAGTTCTCACAATATCCAATGAAGATACCAATGTCAGCCTTTGCTTTGAGTTTTCCAAAATCATCACGATCATTATTTGGATAGCAAAGAACACCAAATACGTGAAAGTATTGAATATTTGGTTTGCGGTTGTGAACAATCTCATAAGGAGATTTATGATGTCGTTTGGTGATAATACAACGGTTTTGTATATAACATGCAGTTGATACAGCTTTTGCCCAAAAGTAATCTGGTAATTGAGCGTTGATTAGCATCGTTCTTGCAGCTTCCACTAACGTCCTATTGCGTCTTTCGATAACCCCATTCAGTTCTGGACTTCTTGCAATGGATGTTTGATGTTCAATTCCCACTTTCTCAAAATAAGATCGAAGAGTTTGATTTTTTAATTCAGTTCCACTGTTTGTTCTAACTTTTCTGACCGTATTACGAAGCTGAACTTAAATTTTTGTGAGAAAGGTGATGATCATTGAAGGAGCTTCATCTTTGCTTCGGAGAAAATAGACCTAAGTCCATCTGGAGTTTTCATCGAAAATTACTAGAATGTAGCGTTCACCGTTTATCGTTTTAACACGCATAGGGCCACATAAATCCATATGAAGTAGTTGAAGAACGTGATCTATACTGTGTTATGTTTTTGAAGGGAAATGTGCATGAGTACTTTTTCCTTGTTCACATGCTGGACATAAGTGATCTTTTGAATATCAAAACTTTGGTAAACCATCGACTAGTTTGTGACGTGCGAGTTCAGTCATGGTTTTGAAATTCAGATGAGAAAGTTGTTTGTGCCATAACCATGATTTTGTCGAATGTGCTTTGGAGAGCAGACATATAGGAGAAGAAGCAATCATATCAGACATTGAGATTGTGTAAAGACTAGTTCCACGAGTGCCCGTGTAAGATATTGGATATCATAACACAAGGTTAGATTAGAGTGTTAGCCGAATTACCTAGAGAGAGAAAGAGAGTGTAGGATATTCTAGTGAGAGAAAATGTAATATATTAGCTTGAAATCAAATGAACATCCAACCCTTTCCCTTGTGTGGGAAAGGGTACTTATAGTAACACATAAAACGCCCCACATGGGCTGTGGAGTGAGCTGACAGTAGGTAAAGACCCGACCCAATTCCACAAATACTACTATGACTAAACTAGTATTATAATAACTAAACTAATACTAATAAGCCTACGAGCTAACTTAATGCTAATAGATACTCGGGGTGACCGAATCTTTCATATGAATATTTATATTCCTAACAATCTCCCCCTAAGGGAGGTCACCTCGAAAATTACAATTTGAATTCTAGCATTCTAATGAACTTAATTTCCTAGCTCGTAGTCTTTGATTCTTCATAATTGGTAAGCTTTGTACTTTAAGTCGTGATCTTCTGATGAATGTTCCTTTGGTAAGTGGGATCGTTGAGCATTCATTGCGATCATCAGTTTTGGTAGTTTGTGTGTCATTCTCTTTGTACTGTTGCATCTTTGTGAATCGACTCTAACAATGATACGTCTATGATATGTACCAAAACTCTAACCCTAGATCCTCCTTTTATAGACTAAGGAGTCCTAGTCGGTTACAATAGCTTTCTATACAAGATAAATCTTTTCGTATCTATTCTATAATTATCCAAACATACTACACATAGTTATATAATAAGCAGTAGAATACTAACTCTAGCAGTAGAATCTTCTATACCTAGCAGTAGTATCTAATTAGTGTATTTACTTCATCTTCTTAGCATCTCCAGCAGTAGAATGAAATACACTAACAGTAGTATGATTATGCCCAGCAGTAGAATTATACTTAGAGTATTTTCCATTATGATCCATAAGCAGTTGTATCCAACCTAAGCAGCAGCATCTCAAAACCCAACAATTATTATGATGAAGTGTGAGCATGGGGTGATGAATCGGCATCTTTTCGGTACACCGCTGCAACCGCCAGGGATTCCTGCAAACAACAGTTAGCAATAAAACGTCCGGCACTTATAGGTTTGGATTTTGAGATTGTTAATAGCATAGTGTGAAAACTTTCTCTAATCCTGGCCAAGGCCGTTCCTGAATCGGATACCCCAGAGAGGGCTTACAAGATCTACCGAAGTACATCAACGATTAGGTGAGTCGCTGGAGTTCACTCCACGACTGTAGACCGTTTGAAACCACCACGAACACTAAGCATAGTCTACAAGGAATTACCGATGTGACCTGCTGTCAGGGCTGTTTGTTGTTGACCCTGGCAGGAATTTCCATTCAATCATTGAGAATTACATTTATAATTTCTCTCATAAATGTTCTGGCAAATTGCTAGGATCTATGTAGGACTCTTAATTGTACAACTAATGTCCTTAATGTTGACCCATCAGTGTAGCAGTATCATGTGTTCCTATGCGATCTTATGATGTATCTCGCATCTCTAGACTCGATAAGTGCAATTTTTGGTATTTGGAGACTGGAGCGGTGTCTCCTGTTTCAATATCAACACAACTCGTAATGAGCGGTTGATAGATTATGCAGGGTTCCCCGTGAGAATGAAACAAGTCCTTTTAAGAGAACTTGAGTAGCTAGAAGGTTTAGTGCAGTGCGTCACTAGGTCCATGACGTCTTTTCTTCAATACCGGTGTTACCTTAGTAACCACCAGTAGCATATGAATTGAACCCGGTTTCTGCCCTAAGGTTGAATAATTGGAGGGCTATTTCTTTTCACCCTTT
The DNA here is from genome assembly GCA_021014915.2 of Artemisia tridentata subsp. tridentata. Taxonomy (NCBI): domain Eukaryota; kingdom Viridiplantae; phylum Streptophyta; class Magnoliopsida; order Asterales; family Asteraceae; genus Artemisia; species Artemisia tridentata. The sequence goes on along the minus strand of CP139508.1, from coordinate 196,940,985 downwards.
CTCATTACATTTCTTTTTAATTCTCCAACCCCTTCTTTCTCCTTTCTCATATTACTCCTTTTTTCATAATCATACCTAAGGACTTTCTAATACTAACTATTTGGTATTGTCCTTGGGTAGATCCCTCCAGCTCTGGCAGATCATAGGATGGTTTTCCTAACCTTAGTCACCTTATAACACCATGACTATCATATCTTGCTGTAAACCATTTATTTGAAAAATCTCTCAAAGTGTTTATAATTAAGAAATACGTTTTTCTAACACTTTGAGAGTTTTGTACTTTTCAAATACTCCCCCTTAACATGTGCTCATATGTTTATAGTTCAAATTTGCACATGTTGGGTAGAGTTCGCACTTTTTGAATTGATCCACCTTCAGTGAACATGACCGATTCGAGTCACGTTTACATCACTAGTTAGACTAGCTTGAAATTATTACCCAGCCTGGTCAAGTCCACAGAAAGTTTCTCGAAACAGTACACTCTACTCAGACAAGTCCTCTTCGAGACACACTTACATCACTGGTTAGACCAGCTTGTAATTATTACCCGGCCAGGACAAGTCCTTTCGATTAATGACAGTTAGTTTCGCTTCGTCAATTCATTGGTGAAGTTTGAGTCGCGCTCACATGAGATGCCATTTCAACTTAGTTATATTTTAATCACCATTTATATTTTTATCCCCCTTAAAAATAGCATATTGATGTTGTTTTTGAAAAGCTTTGATTAAAATATGCTTTTTGAGGTTTTCGAGAAGAGTCTCACAAGATTGTATTTGTTTGTACAAAGAGTTTCAAATACTCCCCCTCTTAAGAGGGAATACTTGTTCTTTTGAGCAGAATTAGTAGAGATCGTTTGAAACAAGTTTGAATTAATTCTACTCAAAACTAAGAAGCTTTCGCTTCTTTTATCAAGAATGAGGCACTGAAACGTACCTCATACTGCTCCCCCTCAACAAGTGAAGGAGGTAAGGACGACACACAAAGCATATGTTTATCACTACTTAAATAGTACAAAGTTCACAACATTATATAATTACACAACAAAAAAAGAGGACTAACTATTACAGAGAAGATATTCTCATTCAGTTCTCTGTAGAAGTCTGTAATCGCCCTCTCGAACACATCCACCAGAATAACTTTCCAGACTGTGAAAGATCCTCCTAGTCTTCAATCATTTTCGAATGGCATAAATGAACTCATTATTCATATCCAGATCTTTCTTTGTCCAGAAAATAGTATACCGCCCTGGTTTTGCCATTTTTATCTTGTACTATTTGACCCTGTAGTCCAATGCTTCTTCAATCTGTTGTAGAGTAGCATCACTGAACTTGTGGATTTCATCGAACCGCATGATCATCTGAACCTCATACCTATCTCTGAACACCACAGCCTCTGGAGACTCAAGAACCGTGTAGCCGTGCTTGAATTCCATGTCATTTGCTTCCCATCGAGGCCTCGTGAGGTTGAGTTAAGTCTGATAACTCTCGATCCCAAGCTGATAGTCCCTTACCCGTTGTCTGATAACTAAGCCCCTGGTCCATAGATTGACGGCAGTGGCAAGAGCCTTCTTTTCATGAGGTGTTAAGTGGTGCAACTTGCCTTGAAGATTCAACAGGTACAGATCTTAAAAGTCACTAGGGTGCAAGTGTTTGAAGTCACTTTCTGCAATGATATGCTCTTTGAGATCAACTCGGCGAAGGACGATCTTCCTCAGGTAGTCATAGCCATATATTGAGAAGATCTCAACGCTGACTATGCTTTAGATCTGCATGCGATATCATACAGCCTTGCGATCACCTTCAGCAGCGAGTCGTTCAATGTAGAACTGTTGTCTCTTGAACCACTAGTGCGATATACCATACGAAACCGATATGTCATACATGCATTCTTCTTCAATCCACATCTGATCTGGTACCATTTTCTCTAACCCGATGTCTGGATAATATGCAGCTTTCATCTTAGTAATTGACAATGCTTGTTTATGCTCCTTGCTGCCAAACCTAAGATACTTTAGATCTTTGTTGAGGAAGAAGTCTGTTTGGATGGTGACCTGTCCAGATGGACCACCCAGAGGGAGTGGTTTGCTGACATTGTACTTGAGAATTCCCTCGTTAACCTGATCAGTCAGAAGCTTGTGGCATTCTTCCATCTGGAACTGAAGATGAACCACATCAGGATGAAAGGCTTTGAAAATTTCATAGACTGGCCCTTCCAAGTCTTTAGGTGTCAGTTTGGTGATTCCTTGCTTCTTACAGTACCAGTATATAAACGCTCCCATGTCTCCAGTCTATGCAAGCAGTGAGTTTTCCGAAGGAGGCACATAGCTGGACATAATAGCATCAGCCCAGTTGCTATTAGGAACTTGCGGATCAGAAGAAGGGCTGGACCAAGCTAGTTCAGGTGTTGGAGGTCTGTCTCCTATGGGAAGAGGTTGCCACCAATCTTTCTTTGCCTCATCAGAAGGTACAGACCAAGTTGAGTCAGATCTGTCATCCTCTGAGAAAGACTTCCACCAATCTCTCCCCAGGTTCACCTTTGGAATATGCAGATTGGAGATATCATCCTCATCATCAGAATCAGGTTCCAGTTCAAGTGCTGACTCTTTATTCATGACCTGATCCTCAGGAAAGGAAGGAACAAAGGGCTTGAATATTGAATCAGTAGTCGTCCAAGCTGTGTAAACCGTAGATGCGACTGTCTTTGATGAACTTGGACCGGTAGAATGTCTTGGTGGATCTTCCTTAGCAGATGATCAAGGTGGTCGAGGTGGTGGTGTGGCTTGAGAAGATCCTGAAGCTCCAGAGGAACCTGCAGCTCCAGATGGTCCAGATAGTGGAGGAGGTGGAGGAGGATGAGGAGGAGACCCAGGTGGAGTATTGTGTTTGTCCTGGCTTTTCCTTTTCTTTCTACCAGTTTCAGCCAGGTCTTTCATGAGTAGGTCAGAGTTGTCACGAGCAATAGATAATTCCAGAACTTCGTATAATCTTCTGTGATCTTCATGGCCTTTGTCAAGATTTGTCTCATACATACGTTGTAGAAGAATCTCCTTCATATATGTAGTAGGAAGATCTCTGAAGCGAGCTCTCAAGGGTGCTTCCATTGCCCAACCCACTGCTTCGACAACGTGTTCATCTACAACAGTCTTTACCTTATATTCAATGTTGAGATTTTCCAGCTTGGACAACCTAGTGCTGTGATGTTTGACAACCTTGGGTAGATTATGACCTTGGGAGGGTAGATGGAGGTACAGGAGTTGCAATTCTCGTGGTGGTGGTTGCAGTAGCAGTTGTAGTAGCTGCAGATGAGTGAGTTGCTGATGTTGGTGTTACTGTTGGAGTTGGAATTGCCATTGATGGAACTGCTGAAGTGTCTTGTTCAATAGTGATGGACACCATTGACACAACCTCCTTCTCTTCATTAGTCTTCTCAGTTTTAGGATCAGTGGGCTTGTCTTTAAGAAATTGGTCTCCGTATGTGAAGTCTGGTTCCAAGTGCTTGAGCGAAGAAAGGGTGCCAGTTGAGCTATCTGGCTCAAGTATATGAGTCTGTTCATCAGCTCTCAGCTTAAGATTCTCTAGTACATTCGGGTATGTTGTGGACACAAACTCATCATTTAACTTCACAAGAGGTGGATCAGAGGTGAAATACTTCTCATGGGTTGATATCTCCTTCTCTGCTTTGCCAGAATCATGGCCTGTAATATCTTTAGCTTGTGTCTCACCCTTCCTAACATTCTCTTCCATGGTTCCCGCTTCTTCTGATTCAGTGTCACTAGAGTCAAGATCAAGCTCTTGACTTGGTGACTTTTCCCTTGCAGCTTCAGAATCTTCAGCATCATTAGCAGTTTCAGAGGTTCATCTCTTGAGAATGCATTTTGTGGTTGTCTTTGATGCTGGAGAAGAGATATCCAGAAGTGTCTGAGCAACCTATTCGTCAGTGGCAATCCCTTTTCCTTTACCTTCCACTTCCGCCAATGGTTGAGGTCTCCCTGTATCAGGTTCTCTGATGATCATACCTTTGTTAGAGTGTCCCGTCAACTTCTCTTGTTCTTTCAAACTGGCTTCTACGGCCTTTCGAATGGAAACTTCTTCATTCACAAATTGATCTTCCAGTCTTCGTCTTTTAGACCCCTGTTTCTTACCCGCAACACTCCTTTCGGGTTTCTTAGCATCACCAGGAGCATCATCAGCAGGGGATGCCTCCTTTCTCTTCTTGGGTAGAACATCATATGTGGGTTTGGTGGTCTTGGATTTTGTCTTGCTATGCTTGGTTGACTTCTGAGGTTTAGGTGCCAGGGGTCCAGCATCACCAACTAGTTCATCAGCAGGATACCTTTGATACACAGCCACTTTATTCAAATAATCCTGATAATAAGGAGCATTACAAATGTCATTTGTAATGAGAGCTTCATGTATATTCATCCCAAGGAACTCTTACTTGGTTACCTTTGCCAAGAATTTGAGATTTCCCAGGATATGTTCATCAGATGGCAAGTGGAGAGGAGAGTCAGATCTTGGATGGAACTTGTACTGGCATTGAAGATGATGAAATATCCTCTTTGTGTACCTGATACTTGGAATCACAAGTTTGTTGACCATTTTCTTACTAGCTTTATGCAATGCCAGTTTTTTCTTGTCCTTAGTGAAAGTGTGAATGGAGTGAGTGAATTCCTCCAAGATCCTTTCAGCAAAGTCAATGTTGGCCCTTTTAACAATTCCCCATAGAATCTGTAGTATTGGAGCTCTTGGTCTTTCATACCCTGAGGTTTTTCCTGTGAGACACATGTTGATGATAGTGATGATTGCCCTCCATGGCTGATACATATCATTAGTGACCACTGTAGATAACGTGTTGACTGTTATGGGGTAGCCCAGATCATTGACGAAGTTGATAAGATCATCAGGTGGTGGTGGTGGAGTAAATGGCTTGTTCACAATGACCGGTGTGATTTGTAATGCGTCTCTGATGGTGTCTTTGGTAAGATCAAACCATTGTTCATCCAGCTGACAACAGTAGCATCCAGTATCTTTATCATAGCTCACTGTGTTCCAGAACTGCTGAATGTAGAAAGCTGGAATAGCTGAGCTAGCCGTAAACGCACTGAAGAATGTGGTTTGCTTAAGAATGTCCACCGCGATTTTGTAGATAGGATTGGGTTGAGACTTATCCATATCTAAGTAGCAGTTGCTTTTTCCGATAGAGACCCATCTGCTACTAGGCAAGATCTTTTCATCTGAACGAATGGGAGGTGGAACAACTGGTGCTTGTTCAGCAGGAACATCGACATTAACATCGGCCATTGTATCTGCACAATTACATTCACAAGGAAACATATATACAGATACAATGTTAGACAAGAGCAAATGCTCGATGTAAGATCATTGTTTAGAAGCAAGATGCACCCATTAAATCTCAATCAGTCACAATTTGAAAATGATTTGACAATTGAATACTCATAGTATATAATAAGCAAGGATTGTGATTAGACAAAATATAAACTGATATATGACCAAATCACAATAACACAAATCACAACAGCCAAATCGCAAGCAGTCAAATAATCAAATCGCAGACTATTCAAAACGCAACAATCAAGTAGTGGATCAAATCGCAAGAATTAAATATTTGACATGTGAGCCCTGCTCATTGAATATATAGATTTTTCAACCTCAAATCGCAAAGCTTGTGATTTGGCCTGTTTTAACAATATAATATTCAAATCGTAACCGGGTACGAGCAACTCGCAACACTGGGGGTCCTACAATTTGATTATAAAATTATTGCCATAGCAAATCGCAGACATTGCGATTTGACCTGAAACACACAATATTATAATCAAATCGCACCCATGGGACAGTCAAATCGCAAGGAGGCAAATATATTCAAAACGCAACTAGACATTAACTAAACAAAAACGCAACCACAAAGATTAACCTCCAAATCGCAACTTAAATTAAATGATCAAATCGCATTAAAAAATGAGACGCCAAATCGCAACCAAGCACAACAGGTCAAAACGCAATCAGGAACATATGGTCAAAACGCAACCAAGAACATTATGTGCAAATCGCAACTAGGAAGTATCCTCACAAATCAATCATAATAGATATTACCCCTAACCACTACACTAAGATATCCAAATCGCGAATATAAACGTAGCAAAGGGAAACCTAAATTACAAAGCACTAACTTATCATATACAAACAACAACACACACTTGATTTTGACTTTTACAAGTAAACTTATGCCACAAAGATCAACGGATAATACGAAACAAATAGGATAGGCAATATGGCACAAAGCAAGGTAACAACACAAGATATATGATCAAACCCATAAACAACTAGCATAATCAAACACTAACCACGAATTCGTAGTCGAGTACACATGAACACTTTCAAATCATTAAAAATAACGAGTTTAGGACAATGATATTAAAGACGAGGCAAGCAAACATGATATGGAATGAAAAACACGCAATACCTAGGCAAGAAATCACACAATGGCCCTAAAACAATGAGATTGAAGATGTTGTGGTTTGAGTATGAGAGAAAATTTTGATTTTTTGTTTGACTGGGTTGTGATACATTTGACTTGGTCAAACCGCAAAGAGTATATGTACCTCATTGAGAAATTTTGAAGTATGGCAGAAATGGTCCCTTTAATTCCTATAGCTAACTGTTTAAAGGTATAGGTTTCACAAAAGGTGACAATTTAACTTTCATTAAGACACAAATGTTCCTCTAACTTATGCGAGCCTAGGAATAAAATAGCAAGTAGCAAGTAGGGACCAATGCAAACACATACTCGACACATATGCCCAATTAGGAGTTATGACAAGCTAAACACCCCAGTTTAAATCAATGAGCTGTAGATACCTAATTGAGAAATTTAGAACATCACTCTCCCCCTCAATGAATGACCCTCTTTTAATTAGACATACTGTAGTCATTGATTGAGTGTGAAAAATTTATGAACATTCAAATCTAATTGATTATGCAACAATATTTAAACCACCATGTGAAACACAAATATTTTCTTGAAGAATCATAGACGGAAAAATATTTGTTTTGGTAAAAGAAGACTTCTCTTCTGAATCTGGAAATAATGCACTGAAGCGTACACTAGATCGAGGGTGCACGGATGTAATGTAATCCAAGCACGGGAGAACTTAATCACCCATTGTTAGGAACAGCCGTCTTTTTGGCGACGTGTTTTCCTCATTTTGAAAAAACGGGTTGCGTATCTAAAATAATAGAAAGCCATTTAGGCATGTTTTGAAAAATTTATGAACTTCTGCTCGAACTTCATTTAAAGATCCGTGTCTTTATTGAATGACATTTCTAGGACCGTAAATGTTATCGATACCAGAAGAACTGCCTTGTGAAACTGTTTTTGGTAATTTTTTGTTTTTCAGGTTTTTATGATTTTTGAGAATATATAATTTACAAGTTCTTTTTGTTTAAATATGTACAGAAATAGAACTAATTTGTGAAAGTATATGAATAAATGTATATGCAAAGGATACATGAAGAATTACCATCACAATTCTTCCAAAAAAAATTGTTGTTGCACGAGTCCTGAACAGATGTATTCAGGAGTCATTACACGAATACATCACTGTTGAGTTTCCTGAACCCCTAAACTAGGAGATTTCAGTTCTTTTGGCCGCTAAACTCTGAGTCTTTCCTTGATAGGAATGACCGATGTACCTGCACTTTGGTAAGGATGACCTGCACTAATATGACGAGTTTGTTTGTATTTATGTGGGTTAGTGATATCAGCCTCCAGACCATTTGGGGTTTCACTGTCAACCTTGGTTTCGCAGTTTGTGAAAAACTTACTAGTAGGTATCCATCTAAGCCCAACCATCTTAAAAATTCTACCCGTTGGAATCCACCTAAGGCAAGACTCAGGAGTGTTTGGTTTCTCATGCACAGTGGAAGACATGCTGAGAGAGGGCCTACTTCCTACAGCAGTTTGCCTAACAGTTTTCTGAGTAAAGCTCTTAGATCCTACGGGCATGTTGATGTATCTAGTCTTAGGGGATTGAACATGAGCACTAGTATTCTCTTCCTTTTCATTAGCCTTAGAATATTGAGCCTTAGAACGAGCATCTGCTTTCTTTTCATTGGGTCTTAATTGTGACGTGACTTGTTTTGACAAAACTTGATTCGCATCAACTTGGGGGGCAAACCGTTGTTTTGAAGATTTTGGTCGTTCTGATCTAAACGTAGTCGGTTACCTAACAACTGATTGGTTTCTAACTGGTTGTGAAGCTGGTTTTCCCAAGATTGATGGTTTTTCAAACTTAGTGTTCACACTTTTTCTTGTTATTTTTCTTAGCTCGTTTTTTAAAGCTGCAATTGTAAAACCCTTTTCCCGAATTTGAGCTTTGAATTCATCATTTTTGGCAATCAAAGAGGTTGTCTAAATTATAGTCTTAGTTGTCGTTTCTTTGATTGAATCACACAGTTCTTTGCAATAAAATTTCAAAGTCTCATTTTCATTAAGTAATTAAGCCACTTTAAGTTCCAATTCACTATTTCCAGTTGCAATTACATCTCTGTCATGTTTATCATTTACTTCATTTCTTGTATCACATATCTCAGTAATACGTTTTTTCAAGTTGTTGATCGTTAAGTTTTTGGCTTCTAGCTGAGCTTTCAAATCATTTATCATAAAGAATTCACGGAAATCAGGGAGTTCCGGATTTTCACATGGTAGGTTAGTTTGAAAACTTTCTTCCTTTTGTTGCATTGCAATTTCAAGTGAAATACAATGTTTTTCAAGATGTAAAAATCTGTTTGAAAGTTCATTAAAAACTTCTTTATCAACCACATCATTTGATTTAAAAGTCTCAGTCGTAAACAAATAACTTGACTCATCATCATGTTCAACATCATCCTGATCATTTTCTCCCCCTTTATGATTCATATTTGTTGAATTAGAAATGGTATTGCTGTCAGTCTTTTCCAACAAATATGTGTCATAAGTGGGCATAACTTGATCAGTATGCAGTCGTTCATTAGGGAGCACATTGTGTTGATCAGTGACATGTACCTCAGCAGATGGAACTTGGTCATTTTCTGGTCTGTGATATGTATCCATGTCAAGTGTGGTATAAGTCCCAGAACTGTCGTTTGTATCCTTCTTATCAACCATAGTGTCACTGCATTGTTGATGCTGCGCCCTTTCATTAATGACCTCCTTAACATTACCCATGAGTTGGAGTAGTGTAACTCTGAACATGTCAACCTCGATTCCAGTGTAATTGGCAAAACACCTTTTCGTCATTTGACTGTCATAATAATAATCCTCAATGAATTTCAAATCAATGAACACTTGGAGTTGGTTGTTGATCACATAAAAGGCAGCCATGGATCTACCTACAGAAAATTCTCCTTTGTCAAGTTGTTCAAGTTGATCTAAATAAAGAATCATTTTGACTGTGAAAGTCTGAACATCTTGACCAAAGAGTGATGCGAATGCACGTTTGTATCCTCCCAAGTATCCAGGTTGTTCAAAGAGAACCTTGAGATGTGAGTGAAATAATCGAAAACATTCAATGCAACTTTCCTTTGCATTAGGCAATATTAGTTGCTGATGAAACTCTTTCTCTTGAGAATTCGAGCACGCCGATTCCATATTAGCATTATCAGAATCAAACACGTTTATTTGTTCTACAGGGTTGGAAGTCTTATGTTTATCATTCGTATCGTACAATTTGAGTACCTCAGATATGAAGGAATCTGAATTAGTAGACATTGTGTACACGTGCACAGGATTTTACAAATCTATGATTTAAACCCAGAGATTGTTACTTTCGCGGGATTTTACAAAATCAAGAAGAAACCGTGAGATAATGATAAATTGGACATGTTATGATAATTGTTGGATCGGTACAATGATTAGTGATTGTATGTTAAAAGGAATGATTGTTTATTGGATTAGGTGAATCATTGTTACGTTAAGTTAAATTGTGATTAGGTTTGGTTGAATGGAGTTTACGTAATGGTTTGAGTACATAGTAATGAATGCACTTGAGCAAATCTCAATGAAGAATCAGGAGCAAATCGCAGTGAAGAAACTAGTCAAATCGCAACCTTGAAAATTCAAAGCTCAAATCGTAGCAGTGAAACCTCAAATCGCAAGATTCAAATCGCAGGAGCCAAGTCTCAAGTGCCCAAATCGCAACCCTTAAATCGCAATAGCTAGACGACAAATCGCAACAGACAAAAATGTCACTATCAAATCGCAGGACTCAAATCGCAACCAAGAAATTCACTACGAGACTCAAATCGTAGAAGGTAATTTTCACCTAAAATCACCTACAAATCACCCTTTTGAACGTTTTTGCTTTGTTTCTTTTGCACCACTTGATCTTAGAAGGTTATAACAACAATAAAAACACTAACTTTAACACCACAAATGTGAGAATCAAAGAAAGCCAAGAATAAGCCCATAAACCTTCAAGAACCAAACTTTTGATCTTAACTAACCAAGAAAACGCACACACAATCTAGCTAATCAAACCATGGGCTCTGATACCAATTGTAATATATTGGATATCACAACACAAGGTTAGATTAGAGTGTTAGCCGAATTACATAGAGAGAGAAAGAGAGTGTGGGATATTCTAGTGAGAGAAAATGTAATATATTAGCTTGAAATAAAATGAACATCTAACCCTTTCCCTTGTGTGGGAAAGGGTATTTATAGTAACACATAAAATGCCCCACATGGGCTGTGGAGTGAGCTGACAGTGGGTAAAGACCCAACCTAATTCCACAAATAATACTGTGACTAAACTAGTATTACGATAACTAAACTAATAATAATAAGCCTACGAGCTAACTTAATGCTAATAGATACTCGGGGTGACCGAATCTTTCATATGAATATTTATATTCCTAACAGCCCGACATTAGATCATTTCCTTGTAAGTCACGAACAAAACAAGTTTTCTCCCGAAATGCTACTTCCAAATCCCCATCACAAAATTGACCGACGGAGAAATGGTTGTGACCAAGGCCTTTGACATAATAGACACGACTAATTTCGATGTTGCCATTGACGTAATCTCCATAGCCCATGATTGCAGCGAAATGATCATTCCCAAATCCGACCGTGCCGATGAACTTTGCAACAAAGTTTACTAACAGTTTAAGATTGCCTGTCATATGTCGGGTACAACTGCTATCAACAATCCATAGAACAATTTGTACCACCTGCATCACACGAAGACGACGAAGATGAAGCGATGGTAACGGTAGAACCCAGAGAATTTGTGGGTTCCGTTGGGTTAATAACACAGTTATTAATAACTTTAGGTAGCCATGTAAAACTAGGTTTCCTTTGTAACCAACGTTCCCATGTCCAACTAGTTTTAGCTTTCTTCTTAGTGAATTCGCTAGGTGATGGGATTGTCTTAGGAGTTGTTTTTGCAACTCTGGGTGTGTCTAAGGCATTTTTAGAAACTACACTTAGCGGTTTTCCTATCACAGACTTAGAAGCAATAGTGGGCCTAGAGGGAATGCCAGTTGTACGTTTCTTGTTACGAGTTAAAAGAGATGTTGCAACACATTTCTTATGATCACCAGATAACATACTTTTACGAAAAAACACACAAGATGCATTAATATTCAAAACATTCAAAGGTTCATCATTCGTTACACTGATAGTACGATTACAATTTGCCAAATTAGAATCTAAATCAGATGCAACATGAGTTTTATTCAAATTCCTAAGTTGATCTTCTACTTCTGGTGCTTCTAGTTTTCCGCTTCTACGTTGCCAGATCCTATTCTTTTGTTTGTTGCTCTTATGCTTTGATCTGCTAACGCTAGTAGTGGGGACTACTCCTGTAGAAGTGGAAGGATTCAAATTAGTAGTCTGAGGGGATGTTTGCCTAGGTGTTGTGTCCATTTTGTACATTCCTTGTGCAATCACGTTTGTGTTAACAAACTTTCCTTTTTCTAGTAACTTTATTTTCTCTTTAAGTTTAATGATGATGTGATTCTTTTGTTGAATTTTTGAATCGAGTTCTCTATTTAAGCGAACGGTGTCATTACGATTTTGACAAACTTCATCGATTTCCTTTTCATATTTGAAAATTTGACTTTTTAAAACAGCATTTTCATCTTCAAGATTCTCAACTATGGATGTGTGACTGTTATGGAAGGACATCATTTCATTTTAACTTTGCAATTTTAATTCAAAATCAAGACTCTAAGTTTGACACCATTGTGGCTTCTGATTAAGTGGAAATTTTTTTGTTGAAAGTTTACTTTGCACATCATCATTGTGTTTAATGATTCTCTCATTTTCTCTTTTTAAAGTCTCAATTTCGTGTCTCAACCTTTCAGTGTCAGCAGTTATAACACCCCCATTTTCGGAACGCAGCGGAATACAACATGGGGTGCTATTTATTAGTCATATAGTACAAATATAGTAAACGAACTCAAAATAGAGACGTTTATGATAAATTTTCACATTTGATAATATCAGAGTCTAACAAAACAAGGTCCCAAAAGTTTTACAGGACACAAGTTTTCAAAAACAACCTAAGTTTAATCATAACATAAGTTTTTAAATTTTCATCGAATGTAAATTTTAAAACATAGTCCATTCTTGTTGATATCCATATCCTTGCGCCGCCCATCCAAGCATTAAACACCTACGGACCTGACATAAAACATGCTAAAAGTCAACAATAATGTTGAGTGAATTCATAGAGTTTAATAAATAATAAGTTGAATACAAGCATTATTCATAGATTGACATGCAACGAATATAAGTCGGGAAATAAGATTATAGCATCGAGCTCATGTAACCGAACCTTAACTTAAAATTAATAATGCCCCTCAAAGGTAAATTTGCCAATTTACCACGAATCTCTCAATATTATGTAACCGTTATATGAGAGCGCGACTCACCCGGTCAGGCTTGTCAAGCCAAATATGCATATTGATAATACTAGCGTTTCCCACGGAATTAACGATTCATGAAATTAGGGATTTGAATGGCAAAAGTTACTCATTAACCATAATCATGTAATCAGGTCAAGCATACCAAAAACTACTTGTATTCAGTTTGTAAAACTAGCATGTATCTCCCCCAATGGGTTTATAAACAGTTTTAAGAGTTAAAGTGGGGCTATGAAGTCACCGATAGCAAAGTGAACGATCAAAGTGAAGTAGTGAAGAATAAACCGCAAGAATCCTACGAGCAACCTAGATATATATACGCGTGTCTTAGTTTCTAAAAATAATGATGCCATTATGTCTATATGCTATATAGATTATAATCTCAACTATACTTGGTACATAATATCTAATTAATTGTCAAGATTTAATTTGGAATTTTACAATGACTACAAGTGTGAAAAATATATTTCTTACAAAATTTCAAATGTTAAGTCTATTTTTGTCCCTAAGTCCAAAATAAATCTTAAAGGTTCAATTTAAGTCTAAGGGTTCAATTTTAGTCAAAAAGTTCAGATTAAGTCTAAAGGTTCAAAATGTATTAGGTGGTTCAAAAATAAAACTTAAGGGTCCATTTATATAAGTTGCTAACCTTTTTATACTTTTTAATCACAAAGCTGATGGAATTTTTATAAACTTGTTCACATTCAAAAATTCATTACTCGCAAACCGAAAGTCAAAAAATTAAGTTCTTTATACCCCCGGAAAGGTATTCGACCATACTAACAATATTTGTGGGGCCCACTAATTTATAAATTTAATAACAGTAGTGAAATTACTATTTACCCTTGCTATCCAGTTCTGAAATTAATAACATCACAACAGTCCCGCAAAAAATACGATATCTAGAGTTCTACAAGCCCGATTAATCTCATTCTTGCGGCCACGTTTAAGTTAAGATGTTATATACAACTTTTATGTTTCGAGCAACAGTTGGTCGTATACAAAAAAAATGACTTTTATAAGTTTCAAATCTGTTACTTAGAATATGATATGTTTCACGAAAACATTTTTAATTTAATCATTGGCTGTCGTCACGGGATGCACCACTCGGAAAAATGACCACAAGACATTGATCTAAAACTATATATTTTTAGTTTAGGTCTAAAGTCTACTGATTAGTACAGTTAATTCCGTTTTTACCCCTGAATAGAAAACTGTTTTGCATGTCAAGTCCTTTTAGAGTTTTCTAGTGATCTAGCCTATGTACTAACTATAACTAAGCATGATAACTTATATAACATACAAATACATCAAGAAAAAATAAAATTACAGGAGTGAAAGTGAAATGAGAGTGATTGGTTCCTTACAATAGTTGATGAACAAGAAAAGATCAAGAAAACAATGAATACTAAACCTAGATTATCAATACCCCTTGTACCCTTTTCTTTCAATCTTTCACCCAACTTTTTCACCTTGATTTACCATTGATAATACCTTAAAATCACAGCCCTTGAACACCTTGAGAACCCTTAAAACCCTTTGAATAAACTCTTGAAAACCAAGGCTCTTGGAGTAGAAAATGATTAACAACAAACTAGCACACTTGGACCTTCATTCTTGCACTAAAATCTTTAATAGAAATCAAAACACAATGGTGTGTTTTGGTCTTGAGAAGCCACGGCAAGAACAAGGAGAAAAGAGCAGATTTTTAGTTGATTTGCATGTACAAATGATAGTTGGTGGGATACGGGAAGGTTTGTAGTCTTTTAGAAAGATGCCTTAAACACTTGTCTTCACTTTGGACAAGTGTTGAGAATGTAAAGTGGCGACACAACCAAGAGGAGGGGAAAAGAATTAGTGCAGAATTTTTGGATTTAATTTGGTTATTGAGTGTGTTATGTTGTGTATATTGCTCCCGGTTGTTAAACGTAGGGATTTTAAGACGCGTAACGTAAAACCGGGTAACGTAAAAATATGAAAACTTCCAAAAATATTAAAAATTGTTTTCATAATCTATTTTATTGTTTTAGATGAGTGGTGAGTTCATCGAAGGATTTAAATGTGGTTAAAACCTAAAAACATACGTTTAGATCGCGTAAAACGTAAAAGGTGCAAGGTTTACCTTAAATTGAAAAATGTAAATTATGACTTTTAAAATAGGATTGCAAGGAACCAAAAGTGCATAAAAAATGTAGACTGGACATAGTCTAGTGTCGGTTAAATTAATTGTACGTGTCATGACGTACGCGGATAACTTCCGACGAAGTTAATTATTTAAAAATAGAATAGTTAGGTAATTAAAATAGAAAAATTAATGACATGAAATTACGAAATGTCACAGCACGTACCCCTTAAGAGAGCGACGTCCCGGCGCTCAATTCGTCTTAGTCGCCGTATGGTTTAATTGTGAAGAGATGATGATATAGACAAGTCATCGTCGAGGTTTCCAACAAAAGTTGAATGCTCAAAAGCCCAAGCATCAAATATGTTCAATGAACAAGAGTGAATGGATTGAAGAATTCTAACAGGTCCTCAACTCTTGGAAGCGGATAATGGTACATTACTATTAGCTTATCAAGCTCGCGGTGGTCGATAAAAATTCGGAAAAATCCACACAACAAATTATGAGTCGAGAGGAGTTCATAGCCCAAAGAATGATTCGTACGCTTGCTATGGTGGATACACATAAGCCCACCCATTTATAATTCGTCACTTACATTAAAGAGGCATCCGAATCCATGTAAGTAAGGAATTATAAACTTATGGGTCGGCGGTTTATAATTTACTTATTCAAATGAAGAGGCGTCCTAATCCATTTCAATAAGATGATTATAAATCATCCTACTTATGTATTGCCGACACAAAACACAATAAAAACAACACCAAATGCTATTCTTCAAAATCATAAGAAGTAACGAGAAAAAGAATGAGATGTTAGTCAATCACGTTTCAAAGGTAAGTGTC
Organism: Artemisia tridentata subsp. tridentata; assembly: GCA_021014915.2. Classification (NCBI taxonomy): domain Eukaryota; kingdom Viridiplantae; phylum Streptophyta; class Magnoliopsida; order Asterales; family Asteraceae; genus Artemisia; species Artemisia tridentata. The sequence goes on along the minus strand of CP139508.1, from coordinate 196,925,092 downwards.
AAAAGATGGCACGATCTGAGGTAAAAAATTTAAAGTCATACTCCCATCAACTGGAATAGTTCAAAACAACGGATTACGAAGCAATATATACGCTACTTTATTTAATTTCTTTCGATGATATTGAATTTCAGTGTAGTTTGCCAATTTCACTAGTGATCTTATTATTCGAGTCCAAGTTTGATCAGGCTTCTTATGCTTTCAAAATCGTCCGTGGCAGAGTAATTCGTAAAAATGTAACAAAATGGTTTATAGTGTCACAACTCGTAATTTCAGGTCTTTTTCAAGCTTCAAAAATTCACTATTCATCTCAGGAAATTACTACTCACGGGTTACTATTTATCATTTTACTATTCATCATTTTTGAAGTCGGTTTGAGACTTTGAGAAGCGTTCAAAAATTTCAATATTCATGAAACACTATTCATCCCCGGAGAAAAATCACTATTCATTGTCATCATTCATCATCTTGTAAACTAGGTTTACAGGTATTTGAATTCGCGTAACCAGTAAGGTTTAGCTGCGTATTCATGCATCTTCAGTAAGGACACGTTATATAGACTAGAGTAGTCTACATATCATCAGTAACATCATCAGTATATTAGTTCATGCACGGATAAACATTATTTCAATTTACGTATGTTCATTTATTCATTAAACGTTACCACTCAGTCATTACTACTAACATTATACCCGATACTCCCGTCAGTGATCATAACATATTTCATACTAATTATAATAATATAAAGATTATATTATTACTTTACCCGGTGTTTTTAAATCGTTTGCTATATTTTTCGTTAAAAGCTTATAACACCGTCAGTTTGCAAAATTTCAACCCGATAACTATTCTGACACCCGATTCTTGCAAGGAATATGATTTTACAATTTTTACAACTTCTTCGTATTTTATTTTACCTCGTCACGACTTATTTCTAATTAACTCGGTACCCGATAACACCTAATGTATACACTAAACACACTAATACTTCCAACACTAGACAAGAACATTAATTAACCTCAAATCTCTTCCATTTTAGCTCCATGTGCTGCGCCCCCCCTAAACACCCCAAATTCTTCCAACACTTGATTACAAGTACCATTCATTTAATGTTTATGTCTTTGTGTTTCTTGATTTAATTAGACAAACACTTCATTCTTACAAAATCAACTAGCTAAATAAGCACCAAACTCTCTCTTTTCTCTTCTTGTTGGATCGGCCAAGACCAAGAACACCACCATAATCCATCACTTTTTTAAGAACAAGTTATAATCTAGCTCCATTTACCTTCCTTGTTAGAGTTTTGTGATAAAACTCAAGGTTTCTTATATATTTTCATCCAAATCTCATCACATCATCAAGTAAGCTTCAAAATCATCTTTCTAATCTTTTCATACTTTCATTTGATTGTTTTTCAAGTTATATTAGTAGTTGATCATGCAAATATATATGTTATATATACCACTTTGTTCAATAATTATCCTTAACACTAGATCCATAAGTTTCACTAGTAATCTCATGAAATCCACCATGGTTGGTGATGTTTAGGACCCCATGACACCCTAAGAAGGTTTATGGTAGGATTTGCGAACTTGTGGAGTTGATTTGAAGTGGTATGATCAAGTTTAGAACCAAGAAAATGTGTTTTTAACAAGTAAATAAACCTACTTTCCAAAAACGTGAGATCTGGAAATTTCAGTAAACATTGAACTATTTTGGCCTTCATATTCAAAAAGTTCTTTCAAAAACAAAACCGTGGCCGCTTGAATCACTAAAAACCGACTTATAACAAAGGAGATATGATTTTTCTAAGTTAAACGACGAAAACTAATTTTCTGAAAATTTAGTTGCTGATCGCCGAGATTCAAAGGACAAAACGAGGCGTTAGATGTGATCTAGAAGAGCCGACCTACTGAGAATATGTTAGTTCATGTACTTACGAACCCGTGGATATAAAGAACATAGAAAACGAGCTAATAACGGCCGAGATATGCACGTTTAAAGCCCGACGATTCACAATCTATTTTGACAGCCCACTAATAGAAAATGTTCTAAGTGTAAAACTAGTGTTTTTGCGAGACATAACATTGATAGCCGATTTTCTAATTGATCGATGCGCGTATGATCAAAAGTTAAATGAAACGACATTAAGATATTGTTGCAAGGTTTTCAAAACGTCGAGTTTGATCACTAACACTTAAAGTACACCATTTCGCGAGTAGTTTTGCGAGGCCATTTGGGCACATTATTTTCAAGTTATGAAAAATAGTAAATTGCGACGAAAACATTATATTTACCGATAGAACACCAAACGAGGATCGTGGAGTATCGTTTCAACATGTTTAGACGAAAAGTAGTTTATAACTTAACGAGACGTCAAAAATGTACTTTTCAACGATAAACGTTATTTTCAAAACAACGAGTGGTATCGTTAACATACGTATTTGCATGTGTAGCATCATTTCATTTGCTTATATTAGATCATATCCTCATATTAGGTCGCGGTTAGAGACCGAGCCTCATTTCGGCATATTCATTATTATCATTGTTGCTATCGTACCAGGTAAGTTCCATAGCCCCTACCTTTATGCGTTTTGGATTACGTTTTGGGGGAGAATACATGCTCAATTATTTTCATTTACCTTCACAAGCATTTTAATCTTTTAAGGATTACTGTGAGTTTCCATAGCCCTGTTTTACATTGATTATTTAATTTCTAAATTCACGGGGGAGAATACATTGAACATCATTTTGTTACAATTTCAATTTCATTAAATCCATTTACATTACTTAAGTTATTTCATTGCCACATTAGAGTCCCCTTTTTATTTATCATGGACTGTTAATTACGTATTAATTGTTTATATGGCGTCATTGTCATTAATTGTTTATATGGCGTCATTGTCAGAATTGTTTATATGGCGTCATTGTCATAATTGTTTATATGGCAACATTGTCAGAATTAATCATATGACATCATTGTCATGACGATATTGTCTTATTTAACATTAAATTTGTTTTCCATATATTACTTACGTTCACATAAACCAAAACTTATTTGGCAGTGGGTTGTAAACACACAAGTTGCAAGTCTTGTATGGGCGGGACTTGGGACTGAGTGGATTTACAATGCCTTTGCTGGGAAATCATTATCCAAATGCTTACATTTTTCACTAAACTCTATGAACTCACCAACCTCGTGTTGACACTTTTAGCATGTATTTTCAGGTATAAGCAATAGCACGTTACTGGAGGCTTTTGGCAGGGCATGGCATGGTCATAGAAGACTCTGATAAACATTTGGGGACCATTTAAACTGTTTGAAGGGCCTATTTCCGCACTACTTTTAACAATGAAAATTCAACACCTTTGTTAAACAATTTTATTCTAAATGTTTGAGGTGAAAAACGTTCATTTGTACTTGTGTTGTAATACCAATTGAGTTGCACCCCAGCGACATGTATGCTTCCGCTAGACCCGATTCTGGGGGTGTGACATATAGTATGGTGACAAATTGGGTATAAGGTAATTGACAGAACGATTTGCAAGGTGATAACAAGATAGTATATTCGTAACTAGTCCAAAACAGTTTATGTAGTAGTAGTATATCAGTGATTTAGTTTATAAGATGGTGGTGAAGTATCTTGTAAAAGAATGATGAAATTTTTGATTGGATAGTGACAAATAGTGTATAAAATTTTAGCGAAATGGTTTATAAAGTGATAGTAAAATAGTTTCACAAGGTAATGGCAAAACTGTTTGTAAGGTGTTTACAAAATAGTTTATATGTGGTTAACAAAACAGTTTATAAGTTGATAGTAAGTCTGGTTATTAATTTATAAGGTATTAGTAAGGAAATTCTGAAGAGCATAGTAAGTCCGTTTGAAATATAGTGAAAGGATAGTTTATAAAATAATAATAAAATTGTTTACAAAATGATAGTGAAATAGCAAGTGCAACGGACAGAAGTTGTCGCAACATGTTGATGCAAAATAGTAGATAATTATGGGTTGAATAAATCCCACCACTTGGAGTAAAAAGGTTATAAGATGATAGGTTAAAGTCGCATTCAATTTAATTAATTTGTTTCTAGGTGATGGGTTACGAGGTGATGTAGTGTTCCAAAAGTTTAGGACAAATATTCAAATTCATTTTCGGAGGTGGATAGTGTGATAATCAAGGGAAATCAATAGACTGAGATGGGTTTATGTTAAACAATGCTATGTAAGGTCATGAAAAGTTTTTAAATTATCACTCACAATGTTTTGAAAATAAATGAGACCGTTGTGCCACCCACAATGCTTGAGAAATAAGAGAGACCATTGTAATCACATACAATGTCTGATAAATAAGAGAGACCATTGTAATCGCATACAATGTCTGATAAATAAGAGAGACCATTGTAATCACATAAAATGTCTGATAAATAAGAGAGACCATTGTAATCACATACAATGTCTGATAAATAAGAGAGACCATTGTAATCGCATACAATGTCTGATAAATAAGAGTGACCATTGTAATCACATATAATGTCTGATAAATAAGAGAGACCATTGTAATCGCATAAAATGTCTAGAAGATTTTAGTATTCACATGGAGAAACTTCATAAAAAAAATATAGCGATGCTTTAGGAACAAGAAAGATAGTCGAACAATATCTTAAGTACATATAGTAATATTCACTATACGTATACATATAACAAGGGTGCACTTGAAGATGTGTATAAATTTCCGAATGGAAATTCACAATGCTCATGAATAGCATAAAATACACCAAGGAAGTTTAGTGCACAAAAGGTTACCTATATAAGAAGTGATACTTTCTCGGATTATCGGACAAATTAAGAAATAATTATACTGCTTCTATAATTATCCTTAGTATAATATAATAAAGATATATACTCAATGGAGTAATAGGAAATTTAGGAAGTAGGTGCGCATGGATATCGGACAAGATGATGGAACTCATGACTTCTGAAAAATAAATGGTTATAGTCTAGGCTTTTAAACGAAAACGACCAAGTTCACTATAACATGTGCTCTGGTACCAATCTATAACACCCCCATTTTTGGAATGCAACGGAATACAACATGGGGTGCTATTTATTAGTCACATAGTACAAGTATAGTAAACGAACTCAAAATAGAGGCGTTTATGATAAATTTTCACATTTGATAATATTAGAGTCTAACAAAACGAGGTCCCAAAAGTTTTACACGACACAAGTGTTCAAAAACAACCTAAGTTTAATCATAACATAAGTTTTTAAATTTTCATCGAATGTAAAATTTAAAACATAGTCCATTCTTATTGATATCCATATCCTTGCGCCGCCCATCCAAGCATTAAACACCTACGGACCTGAGATAAAACATGCTAAAAGTCAACAATAATGTTGAGTGAATTCATAGAGTTTAATAAGTAACGAGGTTGGATGCCCACGCGTTGCTGGGGGGTGTTTGTATGCGCAGAATTGTAGAAAGTGAGTAGAAAATTGTTGTCGTAAAAGAAGCTTGTATTATATTACAGAACATCAAACACTTTTATACACATAGGTTGTTTGTGCAGGGGTTGCACAAATGTTGTACCAAAAAATATACATGTTTCATTACATAATATTCATTCGCTGCATAAATGATGTACAAAAAATTGGTTTCACACCCAAATTCACAGCTAAAAAATTGGTTTCACAGTAAATTACAACACTCAAAACTATATTAAGAAAAAACCAAAAATGGATTGAATAAAGGGAACAAAATGGACTCAAGCCAAGTGATTTTGATAGCGAGGGTGGCAGTTGTAGTATCTTAATGGCTGCTCTAAGTTCATTCAATCGTTCCTCCACTGCCGTGTTCCACTCTTCAACAGCCTTTTGTAGCATTATATACTAACATTACTTGAGGCAACCTGTAACATAATTATATAAACATTATTCACACTTATGATCCCATGATTTCTTTGTATACTTAATCAATGAAAACAACCTGTAGCATAATTATACAAACATTATTCACTCCAAGTGGCTCGCATCCGTCATGAATGAATGAATGAGAAACGACAACTCGGTTCGTAATGGGTCACCTGCACAAACAAATAAGTGTGATTAGAAACATGCACTTATGCCGCATAATAAGATCCATACACTTCCAACTTAAATTACATAAAAATTGAAGTTTGATTTAAAAATGTAATGATATAAAAATAAAATCTTATATAATAAAATTCAGCCTATAGATAAGAATAGCCAAAAGCATCTAATAATAAGTATTAACCTCTCCATGATCTCTTCCGTTAGTACACTCGAGATGCATTACCGTGGGGCAGATCAGCCTATATTAAAAAGCCAGGGTATGAGCCCGCGCTTCGCGGCGTGGTGTTTGCATACGTAAGTGTTATAACCATAATATCAACTAATAGTTTCAAAAACTATCGGTATAGGAATCACAGCTTTCACATATTAGTCAAGTATTGTACAATTTACATGTATCATAAAACTAAAGATCGTGTTTCTATTGAAGACTACATACTTGATAGACATTATTGACACATAACTGAAACTACATCCAAACCAACAAACAATTGAATCTGATGATTATTACCTGTGGTCATGAAGGCGGATTTGATGGCAGAAACCAACAACTCCAGCAACATGTGGGCAATACATAGAGGTACCCGACTCTATGTTATATGGAAAGTCTGGTTTTGAATCTTCAGTGTCTTCAGTGTATGCTGCAATGATATTCATACCAGGTGCCGTAATATTAGGCTGTACATATGTAACACAAAGATGATTAATTTTCAGTTAGTTAGTTATATATCTATGTTAACAATCAATATATAGTTTTCACCTTAAGAATTTCTTGTGCGATTGGATTCGGTCCCCTTAAAGAGAATGCTGCCATAAATGGAGCAGGCTTTATGTTTACAGCGTCTTCAGGATGCATGATGTACCCCAATGGTTCTCTACGTTAGAAAATCAAAATATTGTTATAATTTACAAAACTGTCAAAGAATATATGATATGAAAAGTTAGGGCACTTACTTGGTAGAGTTGAGGTAGGCAAAGAGATGAAGGCAATCAGCATAAGTGAGGTGGGTGGTAGGCAGTATGTGAGGGTTGGCTATTATTTCATCGCCACTGGAAAGATCATTACAAAGGATCATGCCAGCTGCACCCGCATGAGCTGCTTTTGTACTTTTGTCAACTCTAGCATTGAACCTTCTTTGGGTCAAGTGATCCTTCCTTGCAAAGCATCCTACATATATACCATCATAAATCTTCATGGAAACAATAACACAAATTTCAGCAAACGAAGTGACATAAGTATACCGTATTAAACTGAGATTGCAGCAGCTGAGGTCACAGAATTCAGTATATATAAACATGCAGACGACACTCAGTTTGCAGACTTACCACACACTCGCGGGCGTTCATCACACAACCCAGGCACCCTATTGTTGCAGTTGGTTGGTCAAACTAAGACATTACCTCAGTCTGAATCACGAATTTCTCAATGCTCTATGCCTACAATCTTTTGTCTATGTGCATACGTTTCACGAATACTAAAATCACATTTAACATAACTGTTAAAAACTATCGGCAATGTCGTTGTAACAGAACAAAAAAAAAAAAAAAAAAAAAAAAAAAAAAAAAAAAAAAAGGAATAAAAACATAACTCGGTGTTGCTTATTTGAAAGGAAAGAAAGAATACGATAGTTTTTATCATCAGATCCCGGCTAAAATCCATTGCAAATAGATTATACTTAAATTCACTAAGAAGCCATATTTTTTCAGATCTTATAGCAAAGCGAAACAGTATCAATGGAAATACCAAACAATTGCTATTATGTAAGCATAAGGCCAAATCCCAAACAACCTCTTATTTGGATGGTTTTAAGCACACTATAGAAAGTAAACAAATACTACATTAACCTTCACTTTAAAAACTGTAAATGCAACATATAATTAGCACGGGTACCTTTTATCAGCGGCAGTCCTGGTGCAAAGGTCATAAACCGGGAAAATAAGCTATGGCAAACATTTGACATCCAACTGGCGAGAGGTGAAGGCATGTGTGCTGGTGCAGATTGAAATGGCTAAAACATGCTGTTGATATAAATAATGCCTAAACACGTTATTAATATTTTTCGATATCTCTACGTTTTGATATTCACAAAATGTAAAATCATTAAACGAAAAATTATGACGTAAACAAGTATTTAGTTGTAAATATCTATTTTAACAACTCAATCACTTAAGGTATGAATAAACAAATGCTTAATACATTATATGATCAAAGGAACATTTTCTTAAACACTAAATTTTTTATAAAATGTGACAAACATTTTATATCTTTTAGAAAAACATTTTTGGTAATAAATAAAAGGTTTAATCCATTATAAATTTATGAATTCAAATTTTCAACCAAAAATGGCAAAAATGTTCCAGAAAAACCTTCCCCACAAAAAGACAAAACTGGGCAACGGTACAGAGGGGCGGCCACCTTAAATATACAAGGCGGCCCCCTTAATTTTAAGGGGACCGCCCCCCTCCTCCAGCTGTCCAGTTTTGCCTATAAATACTGGACTTTCTTTGGACTTTTTCCTCACCTTTTGCACCCCAAACCTTCTGTTCTAAATCTCTTCTTATCTCTCTAAATCCTTTCTAAATCCTTTGATCATATATTCTTAAGCATTGGTTTCCAAGTGATCCAAGCTTCCATCATCCAAGTGCAAAAGAAGAATACTTCTATCAAACAAGACTAGAAGTATTACAACTTAGTATCATCTTGTTACTTAAGTTGTTAGTTTAGTAAACTTTGTAAATCATTCATTCATTTGTACAAGTTGTGTATATTTGTTAGATAGGTGTGAGCATAGTTGGTTAGGCTAGATTAGTGTGTAAGTAGTTAAGTTGTGAAGAAGTTAAGGTGTGAAAGTAGTGAAGGCGTGAAGAAGTAGAAGAGTATATAAGTAGTGCTAGGTTGTGAAGAAGTTGTGAAGCCGTAGTAAAGTTGTGAAGAAGTTAAGGTGTGTAAGTAGTGAAGTCGTGAAGAAGTCGTGGAGAAGGTGTGAAGCCGTTGTGAAGAAGTTGTGAAGCCAGTGTGAAGAAGTTGTGAAGAAGTTGTGTAGAATTTGTAAGATTGGTTTTATCTACGATTAGAACTCGACATTTAGCTTTGTGTCGTTAAACCGGTGTAAGCAAAAGTTGTGCAAGGTTTTCTACGCCATAAGGGAGCTTGTTGACATAGTGAAGAAAACTCTCGAGTTAGGTGCTCGGGGAGTGGAGTAGGGCAAGGAAAGTGTCCTTGTAGCCGAACCACTATAAATCCTTTGTCTCGCGGTTAGATCTTTCCATCTTTATCTTTCATTTCATTTCATTACTTTACTTGCATTGCTAATTTAGATTTACTTATATTTGTTCATATTGTTCAAGAGTTGAGTTCACATAAATTCGAATCTAAGTTTTTAAAAGTAAACAAAGTTTTCATAATAAAATTAAAAAGACGTAAAACTATTCAACCCCCCTTCTAGTTTTCCACAATTGGTATCAAGAGCCACGTCAAACAAGATTTTTAAAATATATTGTATTTTAAAACTTGAATCGATCTATGGAATCGGAAAAATATTTAGAAGGGCAATCTATGCAAAGACCACCGCTATTTGAAAGTGATGGTTTTCTTTATTGGAAAAATAGATTCGAAACTTATGTGAAATCAAAAGATCTTGATCTTTGGCATGTTATTACCTATGGTGATTTTCCCCCTATTCAAAATAATCCTTTAACTAAAAGAGATGAAATTGTACCTTTTGAAAAACAAAATGATGATTTGAAAAAGAAACTAGCTAAAACTAATGAGGCAAAAATGGGTATTTATAATGCGTTACCACGTAAAGAATACGAAAGGATCTTTATGTGTGAAACCACAAAAGAAATTTGGAACTCCTTACTAATAACTCACCAAGGTAATAGTCAAGTCAAAGATAATAAAATAGATCTTCTTGTTCAACAATAGATAATGCTTTTGCTAGGTTTAACACTATCATCACAAGTTTAAAAGCACTTGATGAGAGTTTTTCTAGTAAGAATTTTGTTAGGAAATTTCTTAGGGCTCTTCATCCAAAATGGCGGGCTAAAGTTACGGCGATTGAAGAATCGAAGAACTATTCAACTCTTCAACTTGACGAGTTGATCGGCAACTTGAAAGTCTACGAAGCAATTATAAAGAGAGACTCGAAAACGGTCAAGAGCAAGAAAGATCAAATAAAATCACTTGCGCTAAAAGTCAAAAAGGAAATTAGTGATGATGACGATTCAAGTGACGATAGTGAAGACGAAGAATATGCAATGGCCGTAAGAGAGTTCACGAAATTCTTTAAGAGACGAGGAAGATTCACAAGACAGCCACGAGATGAAAGAATATCGCTTCAAAGAAGTAGGAATGATAACTACTGGAAAAGAAAGTGTTTAGATGTGGAAGTCCAAACCATCTCATTGGCGAATGTCCGAAGCTACCAGGTTATGATTACCAAAGCGCCTTTGTTAGTGAAGCATGGAGTGATGGCGACAAAGATGAAGCGGACAAGGCAAACGACGAAAAATGTCTTGTAGCTCAAGCTACCGATGAAATATGCCTAGGAATAAATTTGGAGCCAGACGAATGGATTAAGGATAGTGGATTCTCGAAGCACATGACGGGGAATCGCAATCTATTCTCCTCTTACAAGCCTTACAACGGAGGTAACATTATTTTCGGTAGTGACTTTCGTGGTAAAATCATTGGCAAAGGTATGATTTCTCAAGACTCTCTAACTATTGAAAATGTTGAGCATGTAGATAATTTAACATACAACTTGCATAGTATAGGACAAATATATGATAATAACTGTAGAGTTACCTTTACCGATAAAGATAGCGAAATAGTTAAGGACCGAAAGGTCATAGGTAGAGGAATTAGGAAAGGTGGCGTATATGTCATGAAACTAGGAAATAAACCGGAAGATAAAATATGTCTAGCAACCTTAGATGATAACTCTACATTATGGCATAGGAGATTAGGTCACGCTAATATGCAACAAATACAATCCCTAGCCTCTAAGGAATTAGTTAGAAATTTGCCAAACCTAAGATATGATCAACATTTTTGTGATGCCAGTAAAATAGGAAAACAAGCACATGCTAGTCATAAAGCTAAGAACATAGTCTATGTGGAAAACTAGAAGGGGGGTTGAATAGTTTTACGTCATGTTTCTTTTATTTCGAAAACTTTATTTACTTTAAAAACTTAACTTCAAGTTGTTTGTGAAAACAAATACTTGAACAAAATTATTAATTATATGTGTATCCTTTTTAGATTAGTTATAAAGGTTTTGTTTTTATGAATGGAGTTCTAAATAAGTAAGAGATGGAAATATCAAACCGAGACACGAGGGATTTATAGTGGTTCGGCTACAAGGACACCTTCATTGCCCTACTCCACTCCCCGAGCACCTAGCACGAGAGTTTTCTTCACTACTTCAACAAGCACCCTTATGGCGGAGAAAACCTTACACAACTTTTGCTTACACCGGTTTAACGACACAAAGCTAAATGTAGAGTTCTAATAGTAGCTAGAACCAATCTCACGACTTCAATCACAACTTACTCACAACTTCTTCACGATGGCTTCATGACTTTTTCACGACGGCTTCATGACTTCTTCACAACGGCTTCACGACTTCTTCACCACGGTTTCTCAACTTCTTCACAACTACTCACAAATACTACACACCACAACTACTTCACAACTACAATCTAATTTACAATTATACACTACTTCTTCACTTCCTAGTACTTCTCCTTCACGTCTCTACTTCTTCACACCTTTGCTAAGCTTCTTATACACCTTGTATTTCTTCACTCCTTAGCTACTTCTATTTCTTTACTATCTTACGGCTTCTTTATGATTGCTTCACCACTTCTTCACACCACAACTTCTTCACCACTTTACAACACTTCTACACCACTACTTTACAACACCACTACTTATACAACTTCTTCTCTACTTACTACACAAATCTAATCACTTATGTACACACCAAATATACACACCTTATACACAAATGAATGAATGATTTACAAGGTTTACTAAACAAGCAACTTAGGTACCAAGATGATACTTAAGTTGTAATACTTCTAGTCTTGATTGATAGAAGTATTCTTCTCTTTGCACTTAGATGATTGAAGCTTGAATCACTTGGAAACAAAAGCTTAAGATTATATGATCAAAGGATTTAGGAAGATATAAGGAGAGAAATAGAACAGAAAGTTTGGGGTGCAAGAGGTGAGGAAAAAGTCCAGGGAAAGTCAAGTATTTATAGGCAAAATCTGACAGCCTAGAGGAGCGGGGCGGTCCCCTTAAATAGGTGGACGACCCCATTAAAATTAAGGGGACCGCCTAGCATAATTGAAGGGGCCGGCCTTCCTGAACGTTGCTCAGATTTGTCTTTTTGTGAGGAAGGTTTTTCTGGAACATTTTTGCCATTTTTGATTGAAAATTTGAATTCATAAGTTTATACTAGATTAAACATATTTATTTAATACCAAAAATGTTTTTCTAAAAGATATAAAATGTTTGTGACATTTTATAAAAAGTTTGGTGATTTAAAAAAAAGTTCCTTTGATCATACAATGCATTAGGCATTTGTTTATTCATACCTTAAGTTATTAAGTTGTAGAAATGAATATTTCCAATTAAATACTTGTTTACTTAATAAGTTTATGTTTACTGAGTTTACATTTTGTGATCATCAAAACATAGAGATATCAAGAAGTATTAATAATGTTTTTAGGCATTATTTATATCAACAATCTCCCCCTTTTTGATGATTACAAAACTTAAACTCATTAAATCCAAAATTTTATTTTTGGACAAGTATTTAGTGAGTTTACATTCACTTCTCCCCCTTTTTGTAGAATCAAAAAGGTTATGCCGACTATATTCAACTAAGAATTTTGTCGGAAACTAGAGCTCCCCCTTGATGTATACTCCCCCTCGTTTGAGGGCACCAAGGAATCGAGATATGGAATACTTTGCAAGAAAAATATTAGAAGCACAAGCATATATGTATAATAATAATAATAAGAATAAGAGCAACAAACATAGCAATCAAATATTAAGGACATGAAACAAAACTTGCATTAATTTAAAATGATTATGTGAAAAACATAATCATTGATACAACATTTATTTTGCTTAGAGCATACAATAAGTAGAAAATCCTAAATTTCCAACTAGAGGCATCGGACTTGCTTGCGACATAAAAACTTGAGCTTGGAGCGATTGAAATTGAGGTGGTTAAGTAAGGGTGAGAAAGTAGGATTAATGGAGGTATGTTTTTGGGTGCATAGATGTTGGAGAGTTTGGTGGTGGAGAGTTTGGAGTGGAACATGTTGATTGAGGGTTTTGATTTTGTTCAAGTAAGAGGGTTGGATTAGATTTTTTGAGGAGATACTCAATCCAAGTGAAGTGCTCATTCAATGTAATGGTTTGTTTTTGGAGAAAGATGCAACAAGGACAATTGTTGACATGTCTTTCAATTTGATTTAAGTTGTGGGGTGATGAAGGAGAGCTAGATGGAGGTTGATCTAAGTTGCATTGAGCAAGGTGTAGGGCAAGAAGAGCACTAAGCTCATAGGCTTCCTTGAGTTCTCCAATGAACTTCAAGGGTTCGGAGGGAGGTGATGATGGTGGAGTATGGTTGTCATTTGAGATGGATGTTTGGACATGTAACATAGGGGTGACATGTGAGTTGGTGGGAGGTGGTGGTGATACTCTTGGGGGTGGAGACATTTGTGAGCTTGGGTAATTATGAGTGGATGAGGATGGAGATATGGAAGATGAGGATATTCCAAGAGTGGTGAGTGTGTTGGATGGTGCATTGGTTGATTGAGCAAGATGTGGGATGGTGTGAGTGAGATTGGGATTATTGTTTTTGGATTGATCATGCTCTCCATATGAATCATGTGGGTAAGATGGAGGTGTGTTTTTGGGAGCAAGGGTGGATGATTGGTTATGTTTGTCAAGGGGTTCATGAGACTTAGGTGTTGGTTGGTTTTGGACAACATCATTTGTTGAGTTGGTGTTGTGACAAGTGTCAAGCTTTCTTCTCCAAACGGGTCTTACGGAGATTTTAGTAACTCTTGAAGGTTTGTATCTTAGGTTGTTGGGAGATGACATGTTTGGATGAATGAGCACTAATGATGGATGAATGAGCATTAATGATGGAGAAAGGTATTTATAGTGCAAGAATGGTGTGATTGAGGATGGTGAATTTTGGTGGGTGGTTTAGGACAAAATATGTTTGTGAGTTTTCGGAAGTGTAGGATAAAATGGGCTGAAAAGTGAAAAAGAAAATAGTAACTCCGTCCCTCAGATAGGGGCCGGTCCCCTTAAATAGGGGCCGGTCCCCTTAAATATTAAGGGGGCCGCCCATCTACTGATTTCCAGATTGCTAGAAATGGGTTTTTGGCAAAAATTTGTAGAAAAGGTTATGTTTTTGGGTTTAGTTTCAAGCAAGTCCAACTTCTTTTGAGGCAATTTAGCATTTAATAACTTATGTATGCAAAGCATATTTATTAAAGTCATTAAGCATTTTTATCTAGCATGCAACCTACTCATTCAGCAAGTGATATATTTATATGGACAAGAAAACAATACATGACACCAAGTAATTCATAAAATCATTTTTAGGAAGATTAATAATCTAGTTAACTTATCCTAATGAGTGTCTATGTGCTAAGGATTGATAAGTTGTGATAGCATGGACTTTTAGACTTATACCAATTAAGATCTTAATGGGTAAACAATGGTTTTACAGATTCGATTTAGTTCTCTTATAAATGTCATATACATAAATATAGATGACAAATATGAGATCACCATGCATGATTTAAATAAGTGTTTTTAGCATTATTCAACAATGTTTGAGAGTAGGTTTTTATGTGGGTGTGAAAAGAAATTTTAATGAAATAGATTTGGTTTTATTTCAAAATGTTTTTATGAGGAAAGAAAAAATATTTTTCCAATCTTTGACTTTGATAAACACGTAACTATGGACAAAAGTTTGGAAGAAATGTGGGATGTTAAATACAAAGGTGTCATAATCTTTTGAAAAATCATTTTTCCAAAATGTGAAGTTTTTGCATATTTAAAAACAAGTATCATTAATTATAGGTTTAAAAAGAGTGGTTAAAAAGATCTCATGCTCAAGGAAATTGGTTAAGGCTATTGACACATGCTACCCCTTTCTACATATCCTGTGATCATACGAAAGTGATGACTAAATTCTATGTGATGCGAGAGTGGGATATATGCTAATATGGCTCCTTTGATTACGCACATTATCTAACTTAATGCCATAGTCTATAAGAGTTTACTTCATCCATGAGTTATATTGTGATATATCTAATCCTACTTCCATGTTGACAATTAATCCACTTTACATGCTTTATCTAAATAAGTTCTCTACAAGTGGACATGGAAGATTTCCATATTTAATTTGCGAACGCAAAATGAGTTTGACAGTGAATACTTCATTTAATGCTTAGGGGATAACTAAAGGGTTTCTAATTAAATCGTAAATAGGATATAACTAAAAGTGTAAAGGCAAGGCAACCTATCAAACTAAGCATATCCTAAGGCAATGATTAACACAACTATATGTATGAAGTAACTACTCATGAAATTTTAAAAA
Source organism: Artemisia tridentata subsp. tridentata (assembly GCA_021014915.2). Lineage (NCBI taxonomy): Eukaryota > Viridiplantae > Streptophyta > Magnoliopsida > Asterales > Asteraceae > Artemisia > Artemisia tridentata. Next base: position 196,909,356 of record CP139508.1, on the reverse strand, counting down.
GAGAACTTACCTTATGTCCAGCTTTTCTTCATGATATCCAGGATGGTAAATGAGGTAGTGAATGATAGATGAATCTTCAAGATAACCAAGGTATGAAAGTAAATCATAGCAAGCTTCTAACGCCTTATTAGACCAAAGCGGCTTGACCCGAACATGTCTTGAACTTGACTCATTTGATGTCTTAGCCTTGATGTATGTGACGTCTTTTAGTAGAGACTTTCACATCTTTATTGCAACCAGATTATGCATTTGCAACAAGCACTTGTTTAAAGAATACTTTGTAGATTTCTCAAAGTTTCGGATTACGTAGTGGAGATATCTTCATTAATTCTTCAATTGCCGCACCATTAATTTTCCATTACGCCATTGGTTATTTCTTGAGATGGATTATCATGTGAGATATTAAGTGTGGTTCAGGATTTGAAGATTCATTAGTCTTCACGCGCGTGTTTTGAATGTGAGTAGGTTAACGCAAGATTGAGTTTCATTCCTTTGTGCGTTCATCACCTAATCAAGTAAAACAGCTTGGTACCCAGATTCTCATGGGTCCGAGATGGTTAGTTGAAGACATCCATTGCATTTGTATGCATATGGTGAGGATGTCGCCAAGAAGTACAAGAATTCCTTAATAGTTTGTTTTGATGTACAAACAATGGATTTCTTGACTTATATTAATTGTAATCATAGTAAATAGCCTTATATCTAAATTTCTCTACTAGGTTTTATAATTTTAATTTGTTTTGATTTACTTGTTGATGAGTTATCCGAACTAAATCCTAAACCGGTTTTATCTTTGAATGGCTTTTGACAACTTAGTAGATATTTAAGAGATTTGGAACTTTCTTCAAATTTAGCTAATATTTTTTCTCTTTCATTTAATCTTTTAATTTCATGCTTATATTCTTGACATGTTTTGCATTCAGATCAATTTCAATGTTACTTTCAAGTCTAGATATTTTATCTTCTAAAATTATTTCTTTTTCAAAATTGCTTTCAAAAGTTTTTGATGATTCATTTTTAGAAATGGTTTTTAGATCTATGTTGCAAAAATGTTTAAGATCATTTTCTAATTTTGAAAATTCTAAAATGAATTGATCATAGCAAAAATGTTCTGTTTCGGATTGTACCTTATTTGGAGTTTTATCTAATTTGGATTATTCACATACCGGATAGTAATCTTCTTCTTCGTCTGTGTCACTCCATGATTTTGAATTTAGTTTACGTTGGAGTTGATCCATGTGGTCTTCGTCATTAATACCTTCATTAAAGGCAATTGAACTAGTAGTACATGTATCTATTTTATCTAAATGATTATCTATCAAATTTTCTAGGACAACTAATTTATGTACAAGATCAAATTCCTCATCTTTGGCTTGACATTCTTCTTGATGAAAGTTTAAGAGATTTTTCCAAATATCATTAGCCGTTTGACAGAAGAATATTTTTTCATATTCAACTCTCGGCAAGGCTTTATAAATAATTATTTTAGCTTTATTATTTTTGTCATTCTTTGTTTTGAAACAATCATTTTGACTTTCAAACTCCGTTTTTGCTTGACTTTCAAAATCCGTTTTTGTTTGACTTTCTAAATCCGTTTTTGTTTGTTGAAAATCACCAATCGAAATGACATGCCAAAGATCTAGATCAATTGATTTCACATAATTTTCAAATTTATTTTTCCATTCAAGAAAAGTATAGTTTTCAAATAGCGGTGTTTTTTGCATAAATTCCCCTTCAAAATATTTTTCGGATTCCATAGATCGATTCAAGTTTTAAAATACAGTATATTTTAAAAATCTTGTTTGACCTGTCTTTGATACCAATTGTGGAAAACTAGAAGGGGGGTTGAATAGTTTTACATCGTGTTTCTTTTATTTTGAAAACTTTATTTACTTTAAAAACTTAACTTCAAGTTGTTTGTGAAAACAAATACTTGAACAAAATTATTAATTATATGTGTATCCTTTTCAGATTAGTTATAAAGGTTTTGCTTTTATGAATGGAGTTCTAAATTGATCTTTATGTGAAATCAACTTCTAAGTAATACTGACAATTATATATGCCTATGTGTACGAAAGTAATTACGATATAAATAAGGAAATAAGTAAGAGATGGAAAGATCAAACCGAGACATGAGGGATTTATAGTGGTTCGGCTACAAGGACACCTTCCTCGCCCTACTCAACTCCCCGAGCACCTAGCTCGAGAGTTTTCTTCACTACTTCAACAAGCTCCCTTATGGCGGAGAAAACCTTACACAACTTTTGCTTACACCGGTTTAACGACACAAAGCTAAATGTCGAGTTCTAATAGTAGCTAGAACCAATCTCACGACTTCAATCACAACTTCTTCACGACTTACTCACAACTTCTTCACGATGGCTTCACGACTTTTTCACGACGGCTTCACGACTTCTTCACAACGGCTTCACGACTTCTTCACCACGGTTTCTCAACTTCTTCACAACTACTAACAAATACTACACACCACAACTACTTCACAACTACAATCTAATTTACAACTATACACTACTTCTTCACTTCCTAGTACTTCTCCTTCGCGTCTCTACTTCTTCACACCTTTGCTAAGCTTCTTATACACCTTGTATTTCTTCACTCCTTAGCTACTTCTATTTCTTAACTATCTTACGGCTTCTTTATGATGGTTGCACCACTTCTTCACACCACAACTTCTTCACCACTTTACAACACTTCTACACTACTACTTTACAACACCACTATTTATACAACTTCTTATCTACTTACTACACAAATCTAATCACTTATGTACACACCTAATATATACACCTTATACACAAATGAATGAATGATTTACAAGGTTTACTAAACAAGCAACTTAGGTACCAAGATGATACTTAAGTTGTAATACTTCAAGTCTTGATTGATAGAAGTATTCTTCTCTTCGCACTTAGATGATTGAAGCTTGAATCCGTTGGAAACAAAAGCTTAAGATTATATGATCAAAGGATTTAGGAAGATATAAGGAGAGAAATAGAACAGAAAGTTTGGGGTGCAAGAGGTGAGGAAAAAGTCCAGGGAAAGTCCAGTATTTATAGGCAAAATCTGACAGCCTAGAGGAGCGGGGCGGTCCCCTTAAATAGGTGGCCGGCCCCCTTAAAATTAAGGGGACCGCCTAGTATAATTAAGGGGGCTGCCCTTCCTGAACGTTGCTCAGATTTGTCTTTTTGTGGGGAAGGTTTTTCTGGAACATTTTTGGTTGAAAATTTGAATTCATAAGTTTATACTAGATTAAACATATTTATTTAATACCAAAAATGTTTTTCTAAAAGATATAAAATGTTTGTGACATTTTATAAAAAGTTTAGTGATTTAAAAAAAAGTTCCTTTGATCATACAATGCATTAGGCATTTGTTTATTCATACCTTAAGTTATTAAGTTGTAGAAATGAATATTTCCAATTAAATACTTGTTTACTTAATAAGTTTATGTTTAATGAGTTTACATTTTGTGATCATCAAAACATAGAGATATCAAGAAGTATTAATAATGTTTTTAGGCTTTATTTATATCAACAGTCTCCACTACTAGATGCCTAGAATTATTACACATGGACCTTTTTGGTCCATCCGCTGTGCGGAGTTACGGAGGTAACCGTTATACCTTGGTAATTGTAGACGACTATTCACGATACACGTGGACTAGATTTTTAAGTGATAAAACCGAAGCCTTTAATAAGTTTGAAATATTTAGTAAAATGATTCAAAACAAACTAGGATGTTCCATAGTATCTATTAGGACGGACCATGGTCAGGAATTTGATAACGAAGTGTTGTTCGGAAAATATTGTGACTTAAATGGCATATCTCACAATTTCTCCGCTCCTCGCACTCCACAATCAAATGGGGTAGTAGAAAAAAAGAATCGTTCCTTACAAGAAATGAGTAGAACAATGCTAAATGAACAATCTATCCCACAAAAATTTTGGTGTCACGCCGTAGATACATCAACATATATAATAAATAGAGTCTCAATTAGGCGAATATTAGGTAAAACCCCATATGAGTTGTTAAGAGGTAGAAAACCTAATCTAAATTACTTTATGGTATTCGGGAGCAAATGTTTTGTTCTCAATACAAAAGATTACCTTACTAAGTTTGACCCTAAGTCGTACGAAGGAATTTTTCTAGGATATTCACAGAATAGTAAAGCTTATATAATACTTAATAAACACACTATGAAAGTAGAAGAATCATTGAACGTAACATTTGATGAAACTCCACCACCACCTAAAACATTGCCTCTAGAAGATGATGACCTAGTTGAAGAAGAAGTTATTGAGGTTAGTAAAACTAAACCCTTTGGTGATGATGATGAAAATATAACGCTAGGAGAAAACGAAATAGTAAATATTAAGGAATCTAAATCACACCCAATAGATAATATAATAGGAAGCCTAAATCAAAGAACCCTTAGATCACAAGCTCAAGATAAAAATAATTTCTTTTGTTTTCTCTCAACAGTAGAACCTAAAAATATAAATGAAGCCTTAAAAGATGAAAGTTGGGTTATGGCCATGCAAGAAGAACTAAATCAATTTAAGACAAATGATGTTTGGGAACTAGTCCCAAATCCCATGAATATGACCATCATAGGAACTAAATGGGTATATAGAAATAAGTTAGATGAAAATGGAATTGTTACTAGGAACAAAGCTAGGTTAGTTGCCCAAGGTTATAATCAACAAGAAGGAATTGACTATGACGAAACTTATGCCCCCGTAGCTAGATTAGAATCTATAAGAATACTCCTTGCCTATGCATGCGCCCTAGACTTTAATTTATTTCAAATGGATGTGAAAAGTGCATTCCTTAACGGTTTTATCAATGACGAGGTATACGTGGCACAACCTCCAGGATTCGTTGACTTCGCAAAACCTGATTATGTTTATAGACTCAAGAAAGCTTTATATGGACTCAAAACAAGCTCCCAAGGCTTGGTATGATCGATTAAAAGCTTTTCTTATTAAACATGATTATTCCATGGGAATGGTAGATAACACTCTTTTCACGAAAAAGAAAAGCCCAAATCTCATCATTGTCCAAATTTATGTCGACGACATTATATTTGGATCGACTTGTCAGGATATGTGTGATGAATTCACCAAAATCATGCATGATGAGTTTGAGATGAGTATGATGGGTGAACTAAATTTCTTTCTAGGATTACAAATAAAACAATTAGAAGATGGAATATTCTTTAATCAATCTAAGTACATTAAGGAAATGCTTAAGAAATTTGGACTAGAAGACTCTAAGCCTATGAAAACACCGATGTCTACAGAAGTAAAACTCACAAGAGATGGAGAAGGTGAGTCCGTAGAAAATACTAAGTATAGAGGGATGATAGGTAGTTTACTATACTTAACGGCTAGTAGACCGGATATCATGTTTAGTGTCTGCCTTTGTGCTCGCTTTCAAGAGGATCCCAAAACCTCTCACCTAGAAGCGGTTAAGCGTACCTTCCGATACATTAAAGGCACTATACACTTAGGATTATGGTATCCTAAGGGATCCGGCATAGAAACCATCGTCTATGCGGATTTGGGTCATGCGGGAGACTACGTGGATAGAAAAAGCACTAGCGGTATTTGCACGTTTATGGGATGTTGTCTAACATCTTGGTTTTCGAAGAAGTAAACCGCTCTTGCTATTTCTACTACAGAAGCCGAATACGTAAGCGCTGGAAAGGCATGTCAACAAGCATTATGGATGAAACACGCTCTCGTAGATTATGGCATTAGGTTAGATAATGTCCCAATTATGTGTGATAACAAAGGTGCTATAGATTTAAGTAAAAATCCCGTTCAACACTCTAGGACTAAACATATAGAAATACGCCACCACTTCCTTCGCGACAACGTTCAAAAAGGAAACATATCTATAGAAAAGGTTGCATCGGAAGATAACATAGCGGACATATTCACTAAACCCCTCAAGCGCGAACTCTTTAACCACTTACGTTTAGGCCTAGGAATGATGGAACAAATTGACTGAATTTTCTACACTTTTGGTAAAATTTTAAACGTCAGATGGGTGGCCCCCTTAATTCATAAAGGCGGCCCCCTTAATTTTAAGGGGACCGCCCACCTATTTAAGGAGACCGGCCATCTGTCAAAAAAATTTTTTCCTTTCTCCCTTCTTCTCATCTGTGTCTAGGAATCTATTTTGCACAAAATTAAAGATTGGGAAACACTTCTATTTTTGCATAAACATATATATATACAAAACCCAATCCATTTTATTTAAATCATTCTCACATCTAGGAAAATACATGAAAATAATTTCTCTTGCATTGTTGAATAATGCTAAAAATATTTTTCTCTCATGCATAAAATCTCACATGAATTGTCAAAATATATAACCTAATATATATCTTTGATATTCATAAATTGTGCAAAATCAAATAAAGGATAATTTGGATTGTTTCTTAGGAAATTCTTGCATTTAGGAGTCGAAACAATCACATCTCCACATTTGTTGCATATAGGCACACACTAGAACTAATTGCTAATCACGTCTCCACATTTGTTCCATCACCAATTCCTTGTTAGTTTCTAGTGCCCTTAGTCTATTATCCTTGCCTTATATGATTACTTGTTTTAATATTGATTGATTACTAGATAGAAGTTCTTGCTTGCTTATTTGTTTAGTTAATATGTATTGCATGCATAATTATTAGTATATTATATGCTTTATTGCCTCAAAGAGTTGGACTTGCCTAAAACCAAAAATTCCAAACATAGCCCTTCTTCCCTATTCCTACAGAAAAACTCATTTCTGGAACTCTGAATAGCTGCAGATGGGCGGCCCCCTTAATTTATAAAGGCGGCCCCCTTAATTATTAAGGGGACCGGCCATCTCCAGTTCGAGTTCTCAGAATCTTTTTCTGCTTTTTAGCCTATTTCATCCTACACTTCCTTAAATTCACAAACATATTTTGTCCTAATCACCCCAACACTTTTATCCATCCTCAATAATCTCAATCCTCCACTATAAATAACCCCATTCATCACCATTTTCACTCATCTCATCATGTCTTCTCCCACCAAACCAAAACCAATGACCTCAAGGTTAGCAAGGATGAACGAAAAACATATGTGGAAGAGAAAATCTAACCCTCACAACAAGTCCATCACAACAAATGGTGTGACTAGACAATCAACCCCTCCATCCTCATTTGTTCCCAACTATTCTCCAAGATCTCAAGCCCATTTCATTAAACCCTATCATGTTGGCCAAACATCCACATTCATCTCAAACTACACTTCTAAACCTCAAACCACCCTCAATGAAACCTTCCAAAATCCTCATCACATTGGTCAAACATCAAACTTAAACTCAAACCACACACCCCAATTTCATCCATTCCCACCAAATGATCAAAACCATATTGCCATGGAGAACCAAAAGCTCCATGAAGAGATTAACCAAATCCACGACCTTAGCGATCTCCTTGCTATACACCTTGCACAACGCAACAAAGGACAACCTCCATCCTCACCCTACACAAATTGCTTACCACACTCTCTCAACTTGGATCAAGTTGCAAACCACACCCACTATTGCCCTTGTTGCATCTTCCTTCAAAATCAAATTCTCCACTTGAGTGAAGATATTTCTTGGATCAAATATCTTCTTACTCGTCCTCATCCCATTCCTCCTCTAACCCGATATAAGATCATTAGATCCACTCCACCCGCTCCATTTCCCTCACCATCATACAACTAAGTCCCATTCACATGCCTTCCGCCCCAAAATAAAATCCCTCACCCTTTTGTGTCGTAAGCATGTCCAATCTCTCTCTTTGGCAATATTAGGATCATTAGTATCTTTTACTCATGTTGTAATCCTTATTTTATGTGATGTAATGATGATTCATGTTTTACACATGATCATCTTGAATGAATAAATATGATTAGTTGTTTATTATAAATAATTTTTCTATGCATATATATGTCTTGTGTTCTTAACTTGTTTTTGCAGCCAAGATTTCCATAGCTCGTCTCCTTGGTGCCCTCGAACGAGGGGGAGTACACATCAAGGGGGAGTTCTCGTCCCGACAAATTTTATTTATAAAACTTGTCGGCATAACCTTTTTGATTCTACAAAAAGGGGGAGAAGTAGATATAAACTCACTAAATACTTGTCTAAAAATTAATTTTTCAATTTAATGAGTTTAGATTTTGTAATCATCAAAAAGGGGGAGATTGTTGATATAAATAATGCCTAAACACTTTATTAATATTTTTCGATATCTCTACATTTTGATAATCACAAAATGTAAAATCATTAAACGAAAAATTATGATGTAAACAAGTATTTAGTTGTAAATATCTATTTTAACAACTCAATCACTTAAGGTATGAATAAACAAATGCTTAATGCATTATATGATCAAAGGAACATTTTCTTAAACACTAAATTTTTTATAAAATGTCACAAACATTTTATATCTTTTAGAAAAACATTTTTGATAATAAATAAAAAGGTTTAATCCATTATAAATTTATGAATTCAAATTTTCAACCAACAATGGCAAAAATGTTCCAGAAAAACCTTCCCCACAAAAAGACAAAACTGGGCAACGGTACAGAGGGGCGGCCCCCTTAAATATACAAGGCTGCCCCCTTAATTTTAAGGGGACCGCCCCTTATTTAAGGGGACCGCCCCGCTCCTCCAGCTGTCCAGTTTTGCCTATAAATACTGGACTTTCTCTGGACTTTTTCCTCACCTTTTGCACCCCAAACCTTTTGTTCTAACTCTCTTTTTATCTCTCTAAATCCTTTGATCATATATTCTTAAGCATTGGTTTCCATGTGATCCAAGCTTCCATCATCCAAGTGCAAAAGAAGAATACTTCTATCAAACAAGACTAGAAGTATTACAATTTAGTATCATCTTGTTACTTAAGTTGTTAGTTTAGTAAACTTTGTAAATCATTCATTCATTTGTACAAGTTGTGTATATTTTTTAGATAGGTGTGAGCATAGTTGGTTAGGCTAGATTAGTGTGTAAGTAGTGAAGTTGTGAAGAAGTTAAGGTGTGTAAGTAGTGAAGGCGTGAAGAAGTAGAAGAGTATATAAGTAGTGCTAGGTTGTGAAGAAGTTGTGAAGCCGTAGTGAAGTTGTGAAGAAGTTAAGGTGTGTAAGTAGTGAAGGCGTGAAGAAGTCGTGAAGAAGGTGTGAAGCCGTTGTGAAGAAGTTGTGAAGCCGGTGTGAAGAATTTGTGAATAAGTTGTGAAGAAGTTGTGTAGAAGTTGTGAGATTGGTTCTAGCTACGATTAGAACCCGACATTTAGCTTTGTGTCGTTAAACCGGTGTAAGTGAAAGTTGTGTAAGGTTTTCTCCGACATAAGGGAGCTTGTTGACATAATGAAGAAAACTCTCGAGTTAGGTGCTCGGGGAGTGGAGTAGGGCAAGGAAGGTGTCCTTGTAGCCGAACCACTATAAATCCTTTGTCTCGCGGTTAGATCTTTCCATCTTTATCTTTCATTTCATTTCATTACTTAACTTGCATTGCTAATTTAGATTTTACTTATATTTGTTCATATTGTTCAAGAGTTGAGTTCACTTAAATTCGAATCTAAGTTTTTAAAAGTAAACAAAGTTTTCATAATAAAATTAAAAAGACGTAAAACTATTCAACCCCCCCCTTCAGTTTTCCACACATGCAAACATTAAAAAAAAGGTTAGAAACCTCAATTTTGGAACTTCAACCACTGAAACATACATGTTCGAGTCCATATGTAATATGTAGTAGCCACCTGTATTTGCGTCATATTTCCATCCAGGATAAAGATTATCCCAAAATTGACTACTATTCGAATCTTGACCATCCGTACCGTGTTCCGCCTTATCGGCAGATTGCTATGAATAATCATTAAAATTCTCATGAACCATTTCAGAATAATCATTAACATTATTGACATGTAACGAATTACTTAACATTATTGACATGTAACGAATTACTTACTGGTTGAAATAAGGAGGCTTGCGAATTTTCTTGAATCTCCATTCTGATTCCAGCCTTCACATAATCAGGATTTATAGCCTCTTAAGATGGTTTTCATCTGAAAAGATTGGATCGAAACATATGTTAAGCAAGTCAATCTAACCCGGGCGCACCGCAATGGGAGCATATGTATGAAAATTACTTATGAAACATTTATGTGTCATTGTATAGGGCTGGGGGAGATTGGAGTACAACAAATGCACCTTTACCATTTTATATGACTTCAAAGATGAAATTTATTTACTCTCGAAGGTTACGACTATTCCGTCTTTGATTTAACACAGGATGACAGAGTCCAGACATGGGTGAAGTTTCCATTCCAGCTGCTAGGTTACTTCCTCAAATCTGGAAATACATTTCATAAAGATGAAATCAACTGGTTTTCACACTAACATTTGAACCACATTTTGCTATAATTTAAACATCATGTCTTGTTATGAACCTTCATGATGTGTACAACATATGCACCTTCACCATTTTATATGACTAAAATATGAAATATCTTTACCTCGAAGGTTACGACTATTCCGTCTGAAGCAATGAGCTCATTGGTGAATACAGTCAGGTCACTCGCCTCGTCATCCTTGTTCCCTGCAGTAATAATATTAACATATAATAGGTTAAAGTGGATTACATTGGGTTATCTTTTATTACGCAACCTGCTTAACCCATCCATTTTAGCACCTATAATATTTATCGAGAAAACATAGAATTAATATATCATGCTAATTACGTACCAGCGTTTAGAACTTTAGATCCTCGAGAACCAATGAGTCTTCTGATGAAACTAAACAACATGGAAAAAGCTTGGTGCAAAGAGAACTCATGTTGTAGACTTCTCGGTACTATAAGAAGAAACTATAATACATGAGAGATTGTACGATTCTGATGTATTTAATAACCGTGCTGAAAAAACACATCCAAACACCCCTATACGACTTATCAATTAAGCTCATATTCAAGGTATCTCAAAAGTCATAAGTCCCGGAAAAAGGTTTTTTCATTTGACTTATGTGTGTTAAGCTACTTATATTCTTACATTGAAATTGACAATAATTATTTTCTTTTCAAGGACTTTTTCACTTAACTATATAGATAGTATAAAAACGGAAACATTTTCTAAAAACCTCCAAAATAATATGTGTGTTAAGCTACTTATATTCTTACATTGAAATTGACAACAATTATTTTCTTTTCAAGGACTTTTTCACTTAACTATATAGATAGTATAAAAATGGAAACATTTTCTAAAAACCTCCAAAATAATCCAACTTGAATATATATTTAGGAACTTTAACTATTAACATAACAGAAGCATAAAAGTGGACACTTTTTTTTAGCAATAGTTCCTTAAAATTAAAAGACTCATTCAGATACTTGTTTACGCAGACTTTTCGGCGATTTTCACATACATATATACACACACATAATCATATAGTACTTCTTTTTCACTAATGAACAAACACTAATTCAACAGAATCATCACTAGCTAATCAGCAGAAAACAAAAAAGTCCGGGATTTCAAAGAATTACATATTATCAAATGATATGATTATGATATAGAACAAATTTAAATATACCAAAAAAAGCAAAGATTTATAAAAATCATACCTTTATAGAAAAGGCTCCACTTGGTTCTTGAAGTCAACCACTAAAACAAAAAGTCAACTTTCTAATTCAGAATCACAATAACCCCAAAAAGATCCTCACCTTTTATCAACTTTCTACAAAAAGTCAAATCAAATTTCTTACATTTTCACCTTAAATACCAAAAAATTTATAGAAGGATCGATAATTTCATACACAAACCTTAAATACCAAAAAAAAAGACTTACCCTAATTTCACACACACAACCTCTTATTTGTTTTTTTTTCTGGATCTGTGGATCTGGTTGTATGTGAATCTTTTGGTGGATGGATAATTTGTTATGTCTGGAACTTTCTTGTGTATGTTAAACATATGGCGTAATAACAGCCACAAAACTAATAAAAAATACAAGTTACAAGTTACTAGCGTTTCCCACGGAATTAACGGTTCATGAAATTAGGGACTTGAATGGCAAAAGTTACTCATTAACTATAATCACGTAATCATGTCAAGCATACCAAAAACTAATTGTATTCAGTTTGTAAAACTAGCATGTATTTCCCCCAATGGGTTTATAAACAGTTTTAAGAGTTAAAGTGGGGCTATGAACTCACCAATAGCAAAGTAAACGATCAAAGTGAAGTAGTGAAGAATAAACCGCAAGAATCCTACGAGCAACCTAGATATATATATATATTATATAATATATATATAAAATATATAATATATATATATATATTATATAATATATAATATATATATAAGCGTGTCTTAGTTTCTAAAAATAATGATGCAATTATGTCTATATGCTATATAGATTATAATCTCAACTATACTTGGTACATAATATCTAATTAATTGTCAAGATTTAATTTGGCATTTTAAAATGACTACAAGTGTGAAAAATATATTTCTTACAAAATTTCAAATGTTAAGTCTATTTTTGTCCCTAAGTCCAAAATAAGTCTTAAAGGTTCAATTTAAGTCTAAGAGTTCAATTTTCGTCAAAAGGGTTCAATTTTAGTCAAAAAGTTCAGATTAAGTCTAAAGGTTCAAAATATATTAGGTGGTTCAAAAATAAAACTTAAGGGTCCAATTATATAAGTTGCTAACCTTTTTATACTTTTTAATCACAAAGCTAACGGAATTTATATAAACTTGTTCACATTCAAAAATTCATTACTCGCAAACCGTAAGTCGAAAAATTATGTTCTTTATATCCCCGAAAAGGTAATCGAACAATATTTGTGGGGCCCACTAATTTAGAAATTTCGTAACAGTAGTGAAATTACTATTTTACCCTTACTATCCTGTTCTGAAATTAATAACATCACAACAGTCCCGCGAAAAATATGATATCTAGAGTTCTACAATCCCGATTAATCTCATTCTTGCGGCCACGTTTAAGTTAAGATGTTATCTACAACTTTTATGTTTCGAGCAACAGTTGGTCATATAAAAAAATGACTTTAATAAGTTTCAAATCTGTTACTCAGAATTTGATATGTTTCACGAAAACATTTTTAGTTTAATCATCGGGTGTCGTCACGGGATGCACCACCTGGAAAAATGACCATAAGACATTGATCTAAAACTACAGAGTTTTAGTTTAGGTCTAAAGTCTACGGATTAGTACAGTTAATTCCGTTTTTGCCCCTGAATAGAAAACTATTTTGCATGTCAAGTCCTTTTAGAGTTTTCTAGTGATCTAGCTTATGTACCAAGTATAACTAAGCATGATAACTTATATAACATACAAATACATCAAGAAACAATAAAATTACAGGAGTGAAAGTGAAATGAGAGTGATTGGTTCCTTACAATAGTTGATGAACAAGAAAAGATCAAGAAAACAATGAATACTAAACCTAGATTATCAATAACCCTTGCACCCTTTTCTTCAGTCTTTCACCCAACTTTTTCACCTTGATTTACCATTGATAATATCTTATAATCACAGCCCTTGAACACCTTGAGAACCCTTAAAACGCTTTGAATAAACTCTTGAAAACCAAGGCTTTTGGAGAAGAAAATGATTAACAACAAACTAGCACACTTGGACCTTCATTCTTGCACCAAATCTTTAATAGAAATCAAAACAAATTGGTGTGTTTGGGTCTTGAGAAGCCACGGCAAGAACAAGGAGAAAAGATCAAATTTTTAGTTGATTTGCATGTAAAAATGATAGTTGGTGGGATACGGGAAGGTTTGTAGTCTTTTAGAAAGATGCCTTAAACACTTGTCTTCAATTTGGACAAGTGTTGAGAGTGTAAAGTGGCGACACAACCAAGAGGAGGGGAAAAGAATTAGTGCAGAATTTTTGGATTTAATTTGGTTATTAAGTATGTTATGTTGTGTATATTGCTCCCGGTTGTTAAACGTAGGGTTTTTAAGACCCGTAACGTAAAACCGGGTAACGTAAAAATATGAAAACTTCTAAAAATATTAAAACTTGTTTTCATAATCTATGTTATTGTTTTAGATGAGTGGTGAGTTCATCGGAGGATTTAAATGTGGTTAAAACCTAAAAACGTAGGTTTAGATCGCGTAAAATGTAAAAGGTGCAAGGTTTACCTAAAATTGAAAAATGTAAATTATGACTTTTAAAATAGGATTGAGGAACCACAAGTGCATAAAAAAATGTAGACTGGACATAGTCTAGTGTCGGTTGAATTAATTGTACGTGTCATGACGTACGCGGATAACTTCCGACAAAGTTAACTATTTAAAATTAGAATAGTTAGGTAATTAAAATAGAAAAAGTTAACGACATGAAATTACGAAATGTCACAGTAGTGTGATCATCAACAAGCATAGCACTGCAAGACTCATAAATCGAATTCATAACCACAGAGATAATATCATAACTTAGAACATCTTCCAAGAGTTGATCAGCCTCATTTTGTAAAACTTTTTTTCGACGTATTTGTATTGAGATCAAATTTTCTGTTGCATTGAAAGTGTTCATCATAGATGTTACTTCTATTTAGAGTTCCTATTCCCAGTGTTTAGCACAAAGACGCAAATGTTTAACGTATGGTAAAAATTCTTTTTGAAAAATTACTCTCTTTTCTTTTTCGTAAGCAGATAGAAAAGTGGAAACTTTTATCTCAGAATTACGTTCAATTGCTTGTTCTAAAAGGTTGATGTCTTCCATAAACGTATCAAAGTATCTAATACAATACATAGTTTAGGTAATGGTGCAATTACTTCAGAAGTTGGTAAAGGACTATTTATTTGTGCCACTGGTTTAACAGGACCAACATCAGAAGAAGATTCATGAATTTGCATTACAAACCATGGTTGTTCTGTTTTATATTTTTGAGGAACGAAGGTGTCAGAAATATGAGGCACTTTTGAATAATCAAATGGTTTATTGAACTTAACATTGCTCATTTTTTATCGACTCTCTTCGTCCTGTTCCTGTTCTTCCTCACAGTTATGTACAACAACACGCATAATTGAATCATCAAAGAGGTGGTCTGCACTATACAACTTTGGATTTTCCTTGAGTGCTTTGTGTAGAAAATGTGGTTTGTCATCACCAATAGCAAAACCGTAACCTTTTAATTTACTTGTTTCATACTCACCTGTTTTATAAACAACTTTTTGAAACTCTTTTAATTTACTTCCCAAATTTACGATTTCATCAAGATAAGAATCAATTCGTTTCCTAGACACTTGTTTATGTTCAGAAAAACTAGCTTGACAAGTTGACAACTCTGTTTTTGTTTTTGAAAGTTCAGAATTGAGGTGTTCAACCTGTTGTTTGAATTCTAATTTTTCTTGTTCCAATTGAGAAACCAAGTTATTTTTGGAAGCAACTAATTCTCATATTTGATATTGTAAATCTTGTTCTTTGACATTAGCTTTTTGAAATGCAGCTTCAAAACCTTGTTCTCGTTTTTCTTTTGTTTCAAAATTTTTGAGTTGTATTTTACAGCATTCAAGGTCTGCAGTTAATGATCCAACTTTTGCTTTTAACGTTCTGTTGATTTCATTGCATTTTTCAATCTGAGATTTTTGTGAGTCCAATTGGGATTGGGTGGTCAATAGTAAGGTCATAAGTTCTGGATCTGGACCGAGCGAAGGTTTATTTTGTTCAATTTGATCATTGGTATCTTCATCAATTGGATCATCAAATGTAACAACTGGGTTAATTTGAGCATCATCAAATGTAACAACTGTGTTCATTTGTACATCTTCTTGAGGAGATAATAATGAGTCATTTTGAACAACTTGCTCCTCGTCTGATGCAGATGCAGATGGTGATGCAATTTCATGTATTAGACATATTGTTGGATCAGGTGGCTGAGACAGACCATCAGTATCATATACTGGGCCTGTGTCACTCATGTGAAGTTCCTGCATGTTAAAAGAGATTTTGCAACACATTTCTTATGATCACCAGATATCATACTTTTACGACAAAACACACAAGATGCATTAATATTCAAAACATTCAAAGGTTCATCATTTGTTACACTGATAGTATGATTACAATTTGCAAAATTAGAATCTAAATCAGATGCAATGGTATGTGCTTATTCACATACCTTTATTTGACCAAAATCATACCAAAATGACAAAAAAACCTAACCATAAATGCCAAATATATTGTGTTTTTGCATTTGTGATTGTGCAGGTACGTATATTTGAAAAAATGGACAAAATCAAGTCAAAAACCGGCAAAAACGAGCACGAGATTTGGAAAGAGCATTTAAAGCCGAGGCCGGGAAAGTATCTCTCAAAGTGGATCACATTTGAGCTCAATATTTCAGAAATAGCCCTTGGATCATGTCATTTTACAAAATCAGTCCTTGTGTAATTTCCCTAATTGGCAGGATTAGTCCTTAATAGTTAAAACCATTTCAAACCAAATCCTAAAACTAAATCCTAATCCTAAAATAAAACCCACAAAATAAACTAACCCATCACCAACCCATCCCAAGCCCAAAACACAATAAATCCAGTCCACCTCCTTAATAAATAAAACCCAATATTAAAACCCCCGGAGTCCTTTTTTATTCCAACCCGGCCCACCATCCTTTATTTAACCCAAGGTCAAAGCTCATTAAACCCGGGTCAAACAAGGCTAAAAAAAGGGCGGGTAAAGGCTTTGTTACTGTACATCTTCTCTACCACTTTACCCTGCCCTTCACCATTTTTTTACCCGTACTTAAATGGCTTCTAGAAGCTGACATGACACAAGGAATGCCACCTTGGCAATTCCCAGCCCTCCCATTGGCTGATACACCTCACAATTTAATCTTAGGGCTGAAATTGAAGATTGGAGACCAAGGAAATGATCAAGGGCTAAGATTGGTTGATCCAGAGCCTTCTGAAACCCTAGAAGCTCACCTCAGCTCGCCTAAAAATAGAGACCTCCTCCTTCATTAGTTGCTGTCCAATTTTTCATGTTATTAGAGAAATTTAGTGATGAAGCGAAAAGTGTACCGCTTTTAGGGGGTCATTTATGCCCTAAATCGTATTTATTTGATCAAATATTGCCCTAAATCGTTCCTTTTGTCATTTTAGGTACTTTGGAGAAGAAACCTGGAAAAGGAAGCATTTTGGACGTTTTTGGAGCATAAAAGTGAAGAAAACGACAAAGTCTCCAAAGCTGCTGGAAAAGTACACTTGACGGCGTCAAGAATTGCTCCTGACGGCGTCAAGGCTTGGCAAAAGAGGTGGATATGCAAAATACACGTGACGCGCCAGAGAGTTTTGCAATGGAAAGTCTGACGGCGTCACCATTTAAGGTGATCAAGGCCACCACGGTTTAAGTTAAAGTGAGACGGCGTCAAGCACTAATCTGACGGCGTCAACCTTTGATAGGCCAGAGCGGATTTTGGAGGACTAAAGAGGGACGGCGTCAGGAAGACCATCCGGGAACCCTAGCCACGGCGAGGTGACGGCGTCAAGATCTACAACGTGACGCCGTCAGCCCTTAAACTCTATATATAGTTTTGCAATTTTTAGTCATTAGTGTGCAACTTTGTGAGGAGAAACCCTAAGACGAATTTCTGCCATTTTTAAGGGTTTTCATACCCTTGGATCTCCCATGTTTAATTGAAGATAAGTAATCACTTAATAAATCAATATGTCTATGTGTTGTTTGATTATATCTTGTTCTTGTCTTTTGATTAACATGCTAGGCTAGATTTATCTTGTGTTTGCTTAGATCTAATGAAACCTAACTATTGATTATTGGTTGTTAGTGTGTTATTAATTGTATTGGATGATTGTTTATCGATGTTAGGCTTAAGAAAACTGGCTAACCTCCTATACGGTAACTTGCTTGAACGTCTTAAGAAACATGAACCAATGCGTACTAAGGTTATTATGATTGTATTTAATGCATGAGCGAATTCTAGTGATCCCATGTTAGGAGCTTCTTAGCCGGCTCGACATAGGAGTGAAGTAGGAGCTTGTAGAGTTGGGGAAGTACGTACGCCACCCCACGATTGGTATTAAGGAATACACCCATCATCCACGCAATTAATACACACTAATCAACCGGTAAAAGATAGTTAGGGAGTAAGGAAATCTAAGTAAACACATTTCTCCCCATATAAGTTACACAACCTTTTCATTTTCAGTTATTTTATTTTATTTGCATTTGTAGTTATTTGGGTTAGTTGACTAGCAACTAATTCCGCCCACTCCTTCAAACCCGAGATTTTACTTGCTTTCATAAAATTATAAAAATACAAAAAGAATCTTCCCTCACTCTTAGACTTATTAGAGTAGTTTTTCAATCTTAACGACACTATTCCCCTAGAGAACGATCAATCCCCCGGTACATGCCACTTCACTATACTACATCGGTCAGGTACACTGCCTGGTGGGGATTGCAAGCCTCTTGAGATCCCTCAAGAGGTAAAACCTGTTGTAAGGTCGCAAAACAACGCATCAAGTTTTTGGCGCCGTTGCCGGGGAATAGTTATTGTTTAGGTTGAATTTTTATTTTATTAGGTCTACTCACTAGATTCCTTTCAAGTGAGATTTTTATTTTATTTTTCTAGGATTTTCTTTAGTCTATCTTTTTTTCTTCGTTTCTTTGTTCGTAACCATTACCATCCGACATCATGGAAGGTGGTAATATCCTTGATCCCAACAACCCACCACCACAACAACACCCACCTCCTAGAGCCCGTACCTTAGGAGACTACTCTCGTCCTAGCCACCATGGCTATCGAAACACCATTGAGCTCACTCAAGGAGCCAATGTCACTCCCTTGCGATCCGACACCATCCGGTTGGTGCAAAGCGGATGCGCATTCCATGGACTTCGTTCCGAAGATCCTAACCAACATCTCAAGGACTTTCTCAAAATCGTTGATTCCATAGACCTTGATGTTGCCACTCGAGAGACAACCCGATTGCGTCTCTTTCAATTCTCTCAGCGGGACCAAGCTAGTCAATGGCTAGAGCGTCTACCCGCAGGATCCATCACCTCTTGGGATGATCTCACCACTCGTTTCCTTGCTCAGTTTTTCCCACCAGGAAGAACTACCAAGCTAAGGAATGATATCTTGATGTTCCAACAACGTCAAGGCGAAACCCTCTACGAGGCATGGACTCGATTCAAGGACTTACTCCAAAAAGTCCCTCACCATGGCATAGAACTTTGGCTCCAAGTCCAAATCTTCTATGACCATATCAATCTCTCCACGAGGCAAACCATTGACCAAGCGGCTGGTGGTAAGCTACGTGATCTAAGTGCGGAACAATCATGGGCTCTCCTAGAAGATCTTGCTCTTTATGACAACAAAAGTTGGAGTGATCCCCGTGATTTGAATAAAACGGTCAAGGCAATATCTTTGCCTTCGAACAATTCAAGCACTTCCGACCGTAGGATCATAGAACTTGAAGACCAAGTCAAGTTTCTTATGAAATCCTACGAGGCTCCTAAACCTTCAGGCCAAGTGAACAAAATCACTTCTTCGTGTAAATTATGTAGTGGTCCCCACGACACTCATGATTGCATGGAACTCCCCAAACAGGCTTTCAAAGAATTTGCATCCTCGTGAATCGATAAGGCGGGAGATAAGTGGCTCACCACTAATTATGGACCCAAGAATTCCGAAGATAGGTACGAGGCATGGAAGAGTAAGCCAAATTTTAGTTGGAACCAAACTCGAAGCGTATCATTCAATGACTCTCCCCCACTCACCTGGTCTGAACATTATCCTCATCAGCATACGCATAAACAACAAAATCGCGAGGAATCACTGCAAAAATTCATTCTCTCTCAAGAAACACAGCTCTCCAAACTTGAGAATCAATTCAGACAACAGCAAGTTGATATGAACAACAAGGTTGATAACCTGTTAAAAGTTATCAATGATCGCATTGCTGGCAGGTCAACTTGTGAGTTGGCACGAGTTAATGAGATCAAATCTGTCACGGTGACTCACCAAACACCCCCTCCTGTAAAAATCAAGCAGCCTAGTAAACTCTTCAAACACATATCACAAAACGGAAAAGAAACTAGAGATGCTCATACCCCTTCAAAACCACTCCACTTCGTGAACACCATTACAACAATACCTATTCCTAAACCCAATCTGGACCAACAATCAACCGAGAACGTGGACAATGAAATGGAGGGTGAAGTTCCCGAAAAGAACCCCGAGACGCCCGGCGACTATCTAGACTCACCAAAGGACTCGAGTACAAGAGAGGTGAGTGATGAGGAGGGCTCGGAAGAGAAACCCGAAATGCCTCATGGGCTCCCAGGACTGCTAGACCGCCCCCTTGTGGAGGAACTTGAGAGGGGCACAGCAAAGTTGCCTATGGGATTTGGAGAGAGAATAGAGGATGACGCTCCCAGAGTCTTTAAGATATCTTGCACCACTAGGAAAAAGTTTATAAAAGATGCCTACATAAACCCCAACTCTTCTATGAATGCAATATCCCTTTCTCTATATAACGAAGCCTTCGCCAAACAGGTCAAATATGAAGGGTTTAATATCATTGGGGTAATAAGGAGGGTACCAATTGTGATAGAAAAGTTCCTCTTTCATATCGAGCTGACTGTATTTAATAACATGAACTCGATTATCAGCCCATCCTTAACTAGCCTTGTTCTAGGCAAACCATTCATAAAAGCAACGGGAGTGATACTCGATGAGGATAATAGTAGTGCATTATTTACCGATGGTGTCAGGAAAGTGATTTTTCGGGATGGCAATGAAGAAGTGTATGAGTATCAACCATCAGCAATTAGCAACACATGGGGGCTACACGGTAGAAGGCCTGGCCAAATTAAGCGACGTGATCCGAACAATCTCAAAATACCTTGCATGATTGGTCACAAGCATTTTTATAATGTTTACATTGACGCATGTTTACCCAAAAATGTGATGTCCTTGTTTCATTATAACAACATTTGCAGATGGGGAATGATTCATAAAGGGAAGGATGACATTGGCATAGATGATGATGTACAGGTGTTTGTAGGAAATATGACATTCACTATGAGCTTCGCAATCGTCGATAATATCGAAAAGTACATCAAATCCAGGTTATCACAAGTTGTTTTTGGGGCACCTTTTTGCAAGGCCACAAGCTTAGTTGTTGACGAGCTCAATGGGATCATGACTTTCACCGATGGGATTAGGGAAATCTCATACCAAACGCCTTACAAGATGAGAGAATTCAAGGAGATTGATTATGGAGGGCTCGATGGGTTAAGTTCCCAACTCGTGTTATGTGATGATGATGTGAGAAGGGGATGTAAGGACACTCTTGACCTGTCGAGTGGATTCTTTAAGCATGATAAGGAGTTTAGTTCTAAATACCAAAACAATCCTTTTGATCTCGAGGACCCGAAATACCTTTACTATGAAAGTGATTCTGATAGAGAATCAAAGGAGAATGGCCTAGGAACCGTGACCAATGATGGAGTCACGTAATGTCCGTGACTTTGAGTCTAGCTACAAGACTCGTTAATAAAGAAAAGCGCTTCTTGGGAGGCAACCCAAGCTTTATTTGCTTTGTGTGTTTATTTGTTTGGTTGTTTGATTTTATTTGCTTCCGTATGTGTGTTTAATTTTTATTATTATTGATTCATGTTCAAAACTAAATTGTGAAAATGCTTTATCTTGTTTTTAACTTCGTCTTAACTACATATAAAGGTATTTTGCAAAAGATAAGTGTAAGGGAAATCCAAATCGGTTTATTAGAACAAATGAACATGAATCATAACAATAATAAATTAACATACATATTAGTAATTGTTTGAGTCAAATGCTTGTATCGAGTCATAATGATGTTTTGCAGGATTTCCAGGAAGTAAGGTAGAGGTTTTTCCAGAAATTTTTCGGAAACTTAACATGAGAATTCTGTCAGATCATTTCTGACGGCGTCAGGCATTACAACCTGACGGCGTCAGGTTTTAATTTTCTGAAATTTTTGAAAGTTTTGTTTTCATAAAAAGTTTTTATTAAATCTCTGACTTATAAACTCCAGGAATCTGCAAAATTATCATTCCACAAGCATTATATCCTTATATAGAATTTATCCGCCGATGTTATGCAGGTTTTCGTGTTTGTTTTCTCAGGTTTAACAGGTTATTTTGGACAAGGAGATGTATGTGGAATCAAGCTTTTGGCGATGCTTTAGTCTTGAAGCTTCTACATTCCCTTGGAAGAAGATCTAACCATGTTACCTCTTTATCCACCAAACGAATCAGGGGAGTATTTGATTTCATTCTTTTACCTTATTTACTTTTACATCTTGTTATTTGAACATTGAGGACAATGTTCATCTTAAGTGTAAGGGGGGGGTAAAGTACGATACTTTAGAGAATGCTATTACGCTTGATTTTTGATTGTTTGATGGTAGATGTGTAATAAAACTGAGATAAATACCTGTTAGGGCAATTTTAGTGCCAAATTTAAAATTTTTTACAACATTTAGGAGTGAAACTTTGATCTTAATGAGCGTCTCATGGATAGGAGTTATATGACTAGCACAAAAACCGTACCACTAAAAAATTTTCCACCCCCAAATATGTGAGGTTCGCCCCTAGAATTGGTAGGAAAAGCATTTATGCTATGATGTGTGTACCGATAGCACTTAGATTCTAGAACTTGCGTTAGGACCATTCCGAGGCCACAAGTGAGACTACATTCGTGTAGTTAGATTTACTACATGATAAGAGGCATTAGGATTAACCCATTGTTTTACACCTGTGTTTTTGTTATAATTACTTTGGCTACATTGGTCAAGTAATTCTCCCACACCCTTTGCGTTGTACTCATTTTTTAGTACACGATACCCCTAGTACACCTCTCAGAGCCTATCTTTTCGTTTCGACCTTTAAGCATTTTACTTAAAGGAAGAATTTGTTACACCCCACTTAAATGTACACCCAAATCGCCTTAGCCTACCTTGTATGCACTCATTTTTAGTGCATTATTATGACAACATTTGTTTAAACCCCAAGTTAATTATCTAATTGATTACATGGTTGCTAAGTCGAGTCATATCCTTGTACATATTGTTTTGGGACGATTGGGACTCATGGGTAAAGTACTAGTGTAATGGAGTAATGGGGAAGAACAACATTATTACCCCCATATGTGCTAAATATTTTAAAAGTACTCCAAGTGTTTCGATTATCTTAATTCGAGTCATTAGAATAGTTATTTGTAAAGTTATGTAAAAGTTCAAGTGTAAGGGGAATGCAACGCCCCTGCGATGTATTATTTTGGATGGTAGGGCAAGAGTGTATGAAAAAAATAATAATAATAATAAAGAAAAATACAAAAAAAAATGAGAAAAAAAAAGTAGAAAAAACATACGGACTACCATCCCGTTTCATTTTATGTTTATTTTATCTTTTTGTTATTTTTTTCATTATCTTAAGTCGAGTCTAGTCTTGGCTTAGCAACGCCATATTGTACATGTAATTAATCAAGATCTTTAACTCGCCACCAGTAAAATATCCCTTATCCAACAAATCCGTGTTTATCATATCCCTACACCTCACTTTATAACCCGTGTAAAAGCCCTCTTTGATAGTTTATCTTAGGTGCTTACGCCTAGTGGAGGAGGTTTTTGATCCTTTCCCAAGCCTATGGTAATCTATTTGCTATGACAGGTAGTGAGAGATATTATCCGTTTTCATTTATGAGATTTATTTTGATGACACCTGAGAGATGTGAGTATCTAAACACTACTTGTGAGGTGCTAATTTGTAATCTCCGTGCTTATTATGATTAAAGTGGAACGACTATTTGTTGTAATTACTTTTATATTAGCGTTAAATGACCCCTAACTTGTATTTTGATTAGAATAAAAGCGCATTTGCTTGAGGACAAGCAAATCTCAAGTGTAAGGGTATTTGATGAAGCGAAAAGTGTACCGCTTTTAGGGGGTCATTTAAGCCCTAAATCGTATTTATTTGATCAAATATTGCCCAAAATCGTTCCTTTTGTCATTTTAGGTACTTTGGAGAAGAAATCTGGAAAAGGAAGCATTTTGGACGTTTTTGGAGCATAAAAGTGAAGAAAACGACAAAGTCTCCAAAGCTGCTGGAAAAGTACACTTGACGGCGTCAAGGATTGCTCCTGACGGCATCAAGGCTTGGCAAAAGAGGTGGATATGCAAAATACACGTGACGCGCCAGAGAGTTTTGCAATGGAAAGTCTGACGGCGTCACCATTTAAGGTGATCAAGGCCATCACGGTTTAAGTTAAAGTGAGACGGCGTCAAGCACTAATCTGACGGCGTCAACCTTTGATAGGCCAGAGCGGATTTTGGAGGACTAAAGAGGGACGGCGTCAGGAAGACCATCTGGGAACCCTAGCCACGGCGAGGTGACGGCGTCAAGATCTACAACGTGACGCCGTCAGCCCTTAAAATCTATATATAGTTTTGCAATTTTTAGTCATTAGTGTGCAACTTTGTGAGGAGAAACCCTAAGACGAATTTCTGCCATTTTTAAGGGTTTTCATACCCTTGGATCTCCCATGTTTAATTGAAGATAAGTAATCACTTTATCAATCAATATGTCTATGTGTTGTTTGATTATATCTTGTTCTTGTCTTTTGATTAACATGCTAGGCTAGATTTATCTTGTGTTTGCTTAGATCTAATGAAACCTAACTATTGATTATTGGTTGTTAGTATGTTATTAATTGTATTGGATGATTGTTTATCGATGTTAGGCTTAAGAAAACTGGCTAACCTCCTATACGGTAACTTGCTTGAACGTCTTAAGAAACATGAACCAATGCGTACTAAGGTTATTATGATTGTATTTAATGCATGAGCGAATTCTAGTGATCCCATGTTAGGAGCTTCTTAGCCGGCTCGACATAGGAGTGAAGTAGGAGCTTGTAGAGTTGGGGAAGTACGTACGCCACCCCACGATTGGTATTAAGGAATACACCCGTCATCCATCGCAATTAATACACACTAATCAACCGGTAAAAGATAGTTAGGGAGTAAGGAAATCTAAGTAAAAACATTTCTCCCCATATAAGTTACACAACCTTTTCATTTTCAGTTATTTTATTTTATTTGCATTTGTAGTTATTTGGGTTAGTTGACTAGCAACTAATTCCGCCCACTCCTTCAAACCCGAGATTTTACTTGCTTTCATAAAATTATAAAAATACAAAAAGAATCTTCCCTCACTCTTAGACCTATTAGAGTAGTTTTTCAATCCTAACGACACTATTCCCCTAGAGAACGATCAATCCCCCGGTACTTGCCACTTCACTATACTACATCGGTCAGGTACACTGCCTGGTGGGGATTGCAAGCCTCTTGAGATCCCTCAAGAGGTAAAACCTGTTGTAAGGTGGCAAAACCACGCATCATTTAGGCCAATTTTACTTTAATGTTTTTAGTATAATCATTTTAAATTCCAGTGTTAATTTCTTTTCAGAATTGTAATTTCCATCTTTTATTAATACAATTAAGTTCTTCTTTAATTTCCTTGTTCAAGTTACATTTTAAGCATTTATTGTGTTAGAAATCTGTCTTTAAGCTTAGTTACTGTTCTCATAAGCTCATATCAGCTTATAATAGCTTTTGTGAGCTTTTTGTTGATTAAATTATGTTTTAATTGTTTTAATTGCAAAAAAAATCAAAAAAGTCAAGAAAAGTAAAAAATAGTCAACTGTGGTCAAATAAGCTGTTTGGGAAGATAAGCTAGCAAGGGAAGAGCTTATTGGGCTTATTTAAGCAGCTTGTAGAGTAGCTCCTCGAGCCATTAAACCCTATTTGTGCAAGGGCAGTTGTAAGTTTTATTTAAATTCCATTTTTAGTCAAATTACTTATTAGCTTAATTTAGTGCTTAATTGCTTTCTATTTGTTTATTTATGCTTATTCTTTGTTATTAGTGCTTTTAGTAACTTAGTTGAAGTTTAGATCTTATTTATTTATTTATTTTTTGCTTAAATCTCAAAAAAATTCCAAAAATATTTCATAATCTAGCTTAGCTTATTTTAGTGCTTATCTTCTGTTGCAAATCACTTGTTAAGTCTTTACATAGCTTATTAGATATCTGTCTTTCAACTTCATAGCTTAGTTTGGTCTGTTCTAGTTTAAATCTCAAATTAAGTAGTAGTTAGGAGTGTTTGGGTCAAGCATTAAAATAGGTAAAAACTAATGGTACTCTTCATTTGCTCATTTGATTACTTTTGATCTTGCTTATAATCATTAATAGAAGTTGTTTGTTAGGAATTTTCAGCTTAAATGAAGGTTTTGATAGACTTGGGGTGATAAGTAGAAGTTTTGTGGTCTGAACTGTTCAAATAAGCTTCTGATAAGCTCAATCCTTTTAAACCCTCTTTTGTGATATTCTTAGGTCCATTATAGTGTACAAGGTAGAATTCCAAGAGTTGGTACCAATTCGTTAGGCCTTGAAGTAGTTTTGGTCAATTTTGCCCAAAAGTCTGCTCAGAACACATACTGCATCAGCAATCAAAATGCCCTAATCAACCTATGATTTTGATTTTTAATCTCTTCATTTTAAGATAAATTAAGCTGAAACTTGGTACAGATAATCTTTGGTAGCTTATCTAGTTGTTACCTATTTTTCTGAAATTTCTAAATTAACTTTTAATAGCTTTTTCCAAGCTTGAAATCACCTCAGTAAGCCCCCCATTTAGGCCTGCAACTCAGTTTATATAATTGCTTTTTGATTTGTAAAAGTGCTTATTTGCCTATTAAGTGTAGCTTATTCTGAGTATATTGGATCATTTAGGGTAGACTTTGTTCTAATTAGCTTATTCAAGTTTCCTCTTAGCTTATAGTAGCTTATCAGTCCTTACTTTAGCTTCTTTTGTTAGTTTTCTTCTTGTTACCTACTGTTCTGATTTGATAAGCTTTTCCTGAGCTTGTTTGAAGTTTTCAAAAATAAGAGTAGTTATAAAAAGTGCTTATTATTTAGTACTTAAGTGGTTTTTAAAAGAAAAATTTTTAAAAAAAATTATATATTTTTTACAAGAAGCCAAGACCAGGGTTTGAACCCTGGTCCATAGCCTCGACAACACCTCCACACACAAACCTGGAACCAAAATGCCCTTGGGACTTTTCTGACTTAGTCTTCTTCCTTAATTCTTTTATACAATTAACACATTTTTAGCTTATTTCAACTGTTAAGCTTTTAACAGTTTATTTAGAATAGATTTTTGCCTTGTTTTATTTTTCTTACATTCCTTTTATCATTAATTAGTTTTTGATAAATTTTCAGATTTTTCTAAATAGTTTTAGTATTTTTAAACATTTAATTTCTTTAAAATAGTTTTTAATTCATAATAATTAAAATAAAAAGCAAAAAAATGTAATTTTTTTTTCTAAATTTTTTTTTTTTAATTAGGACTTAAGAAAAATTAAGTTGGCATTTCTAGAGTTAGTATCCCATTATTTTCACTTTTATTCTCGGGATTAGCCTGGGAATTTGCGTTTTTAGGTTTTCCTTTACGTTTTCACTTACGTTTGCCTTAGATTAGCATTTCCCTTTCCTAATAAATTGTTTTTAGTTTTAGTTAAAAAATCCAAAATCCCATATTTTTCACCATTCACAACACATTTCACGTCCCGAAATCACGAGATTGCATTCATCCTTCAACGGAGAAACGACCCGGGTTATACATATTTCCTTTGTGTTTCCTTTGGAATTAAATTAACAAATCAATTTTTGGCGCTACTGTCGGGGAAGGTTGAAGTGAATTTTTGATTCCCGTTTCGTCGATTCGTGTATTGAAGACCCTTCCTCGTGAAGTTATCGTTTTCATTTGTAAATATTTTCTTATTATAAAAAACCAAAAAGATTTCCTTTTCAAATTTCTTTTTCTTTTGTGTTTTTCAATGTTTCAAAATTATAAAAATCCAAAAATATTCTTCTCAATCCTCTAATCCGTTTGATTCTTTATCTCTTACCTTCTATCCATTTAATTCTTTATGTCTTCATCTTACCATTATGGTTGTGAATGGTGTGGAGGTCCTCCAAATGGTGGAAATTGCCACGGTTGTAGCATTGTAAATCTGGGAAACGGGTTTGTCTATGACCAAAATCCCTACAATGAAACAACCAATTTCTTTAACCAACCCCCACACCATGAGATGGAAACATATTCTTGTGAATATTGTGGAGGTCCACACCCAAGTTTTGATTGTCAAGCAAGGAATACATTTGTCTATGAGCATGTTCCATGTAATCAAAACTTTGGTTATGACCAATATCCATATACTTCACTGAATCAATCACAACAATCATACTGTTGTGAGTACTGTGGAGGTCCGCATTATAACTCCGATTGTCAAACGAGGAACCCGCTTGTCTATGAGCGTGGTCCTTGTAACAATTATGACTATTCTTATCATGACCAACCTCCACAGTACCAAATGATTCAAACACCATCTCAGCCACTTCCTCAAGAACTTCTCCATGATTTTGTTGATTTACTAAAAGATCTTAAGGATTTGGTTAATGAACGTGCTCAAGAAGATCCTCATTAAAAAACTTATGGAGAACTTCTAGCTGAAGAACAAGCAGCTAGAGTAAGTTTCCAATATTGTAAAACTTTTGTTTACAATGACGATGATGATGAGGATTCTATTCAAATGGGGGGATTTTATAAGAGTTCGTCAGCTGCAACCACACCCGTCCAGAAGAAGCAGGAAGACAAAACTATGGGTGATTTGCTAGCAGAAGAGCAAATGGAACGTATAAAAGCTATTTGTGCTAGCAACAATTATGAGGAGGACGACGAGGAGAGTGCTATTCCTTTGAACGATATCATTGCTTAACTCCCTCAGTCTATTGCAATCACATCCATCTTACCGACTATGGACTCCGAGGACTCTCATTATAGGGGATGAGCATCTGAGCACTATTCCTGTAAAGGAATCGGACGAATTCATAAAGTCTAGTGCTGAGAACCTTGTCCCAATCCCAAGTGAGTCTGAGGAAATATTCGACAGTAAATGTGATTTTCAATTTTGTGGAGATTCTCTTGACGTTTCTGAGGTTACTTCCGGGATTTTCTCTAACCCTCTTTTTGAATTTAATGACAAGTACACTTCTAGCGACGTTAATCCTCTTTTTGATGGGGTGTTAGAGAACGTTGAGGGCGAGGACTCTATTGTTTCTAAACTTGATGAGCCGATTTTACTTGTTATACCTCGCCCCAACGATTATGAGGATACGGCTATAATGGATGATTCCCATAACTCAGAAGGGGATTTTCTTTTTCTTGAAAAATTGCTTAACAATGATTCCTTTTCTAAAACTGAGTCATTTCACGTTGGTCCATCATCCCCTCGCCTTCCTGCTAAACCACCAGATGACGATTATCTCACAATCGTTATTAAGATCTTTCTCCCTTTCTTCACCTATCCGGTGACTTCTCCTCTCCTTCGGGAGTGAGGATACCATCTTTGACCCCGGCATCGTCGTTTATAATTTCTATTTAGAGCCGTGGGCATCTCATCGGAGTGAAACTTTTAAGAAATTTAATGTTTATCCAAACATCTTAAATGAAAGTCCGATGGAGATTTTCTTTTCCACATGCTCCCCCAAGAACAATTAAATTCGGGGCGAGTCCAGCTATACGACTCGATAATAAACAAGAGCTTCGTGGGAGGCACCCCATTCTTATCCTTCTATCTTCTTTCTATTTTCTAATAAAAGTGACGTGAAGGGGTTCTCCTCTTCCATTTCTCGTGTTTTGTGGTTGTTGTTGTTTATGTCCAGGATTTGCCCGAAGTTTGAAGACTCTCGTACTCGTGGTTTTGTCTTTTCTCCACTCGAGTCTCATTCTTCGATGCTTATATGGGAAATCCGATATCCTAAATCTTATCGACTAACGTTTATCTTTTGGCATAATTAATAAACGAAATTAGATTTAGTTAGGAGAACCCTTACCTTTAAGACATTGGGGACAATGTCTCGTTTTAGTCTGGGGGGGGGGGGTCATCTTTTGATTTGATTTTGCCTTGCATTTTTGCCTGTTTACTCTCGCAACTCCGTTTTTCCTCCAAAAAATGAAAAAAAAGTGAAAAAATGAGAAAATTTAAAATTTTTTGCAAAAATATAATAAGAGTTTTGACACTTTGTTGATTTTCCGCTGGTGAGAGTAGGAATAAAATTTTGACTTGACCGGGCGTGTTGAGCCCTAGCTTGTCCCCTTAACTTACATAATCTATAAGCTTTTGCTAGTCTTTTATACAAGGAGCTATAAAACGCGAATTCTTTTTAAGAGTTTGCAAGTTCCCATAATTGACTTTATATATGCATGGCTTGATTATTTGGCTAAGCATTCGCGGATCTTATTATTTAAGATTTTAA
This sequence comes from Artemisia tridentata subsp. tridentata, assembly GCA_021014915.2. Taxonomy (NCBI): domain Eukaryota; kingdom Viridiplantae; phylum Streptophyta; class Magnoliopsida; order Asterales; family Asteraceae; genus Artemisia; species Artemisia tridentata. Next base: position 196,878,895 of record CP139508.1, on the reverse strand, counting down.
ATTTGCGAAGAACGAGAAATGATAGAGTTATTTATAAGTTAGATTGCTAAACATGGAGTAGTTGGATCTCTTTAGAGCTCATCGAAGTTACTTGTGGCATTTTGCTCCCATAAGCTTGTATCACCAAAATAATAGTAATCTAGGAATAATTAAAGGTGCACGGTTTTGGCGATAATTAGTTCTTAATCCTTTTTAAGAGAATCCTTGCTTATAAAACCCTAAAATCTGAAAAGCATGTAAAATTACCAAAATGCCCCTGAAATTTTAAAATTTAATTAAAGCTTGATGAAAGTTCTGAATCGATCCCAAACTTCTGGTAATGAACAAGATATGATCCCAAATAAATTTGACAACACCATTTAATATTTTTGCAAGTGATAAATTACGAAAATACCCTTTGGGGCGCCAAGTATAATTTTAAGTATTTATATTATAGTTATAAATGGAATTAAAGTATATTTAAGGTGAAAATTAAAGGCCCATCAATTCCTAAACAAAAATTCCGAAAATTCCAGCCTAACCCTCCCCCAAGTTCGGCCCTATCATCATTACTTAGTTACCATTCCTTTTATTTCCTAAAAACCCTAGCCGCATAAACCAACACACACAAATAATTCTCCCTAGTGTTCATCCGATTTTCTGGAGGTGCAAGCTTATTTTTCTGGTGTTATACACGACCTAAGGAGGCCAAGAAAAATGGGGTTCGATTTATGGGTCGCTGTTTTAGGCGTGGCACATTTCTTGACGTTTTTACTCCATCCGATAGGTATAATTCGTGAACCTTGTTTCCATACGTTCTAAAATTAATCTAATATTTTTCACAAGTTACTTACATCATATAAGACTTAGGAAAATTGTTTAATTCGAATCATGCAAAGTTTTTAAGTTGCTTTGAATTATATGGGTTAAAACACACGTAAATTCCAAAATATGTGTTACGAATTTTCTGGGTGCCATGTTTATTTTATTTAGACCTAATATGATGTGTATGATCTGGGAAAAATGATGGAATGATTTATTGAGGCCTAGATGAGTCGTGGTAATTATTGGGGTTTAAAACGTACCTAAAATCAAATATATGCTATGCGATTTTTCTGAGTTGGTTATATAATTTTTATGAGTTCTTTATACATCTAATAACATGGGAAAAATATTGGTTTGATTTTTAGAAGCTTAAATGAATTATTGGAGAATTAATTTAAAACCGGGTTTTGTGAAAAGTGAAGAATAAATCAAATAAAATGGATCGGGCATTAGGATTAGCATTTTGGGGCTTGGATCTGGTCAATTAAATGTGTTCAAAGATTATTCAATGATTTTTTATGATTGGGTTTGTTAGGGTTTGAATTTGATAATTAAAAGTGGTAATCCGATTTAATTTAAAATGTTAGGGGGTGTTTTGTAACTTTTGAAACTTAAGGGTTATGTTTAGAACTTATTTTGGGCTGTGAACATTTCGAATAAAATATAAGTTGAGGGCCCCATGTGTAATTTTTATGTTTAAAGGAATTAAAATGTTTATTTTAATAAAATACAATTCGATTTGTAAATAATTAAAATGAAGGGACTAAATATGTAAATTCTGGAAACTTAGGGTTGATTTGAGTAATAAATTATATTCAGGGGGTTATGTGTCATTTTGGTAAATTAATGGCTTAATATGTAATTATTGATAATTAAAGATTGAAAATGTAAATTAAGGGTTAAATATGTAACTTTGATAACTTGAGGGACTTGATGTGTAAATTATGAATACTTAAGGGTAAATTCGTATAAACATAATGAAATAAGTGTCCATTGTGTCATTTTGATAAATTAAGGGCTTAATGTGTAACTTCTGGAATATAAGGGTATAAAATGTAAATTATGAAACCTAAAGGACTAAAAGAGTATCTTGAGGAATCTAAAAGCTAAAAAGAGGAAAACTTCTAAAATGGAAAATTACTTAAAATGAAAGGGTTTGTAATTCTTGTCTACCCCCCTCTATGTGTGAAGAAAGAGAGGTCCTGATCCACTTTGTGTCATCCATTTCTGATTTGTGGTTGCTTCTGGAATAAGGTACAGATATTCTGACCTTCTCTGTAAGGTTTCCTATGATTCTTTTCTGATCTGTTAAAATCTCTTATTTGATACTCTGTTACGATCCTTTGCTATGATACCTTTGCTTCGACCTTTGATCTCTGATTTTGGGACATATATTGACTTAAAGAAAACTATTTTTGAAGTTCGTTTTATGAAAACTATTTGAAAGATCATTTATGAAAACTATTTTGAATGATTGTTTTAATTGAACCTTAAGAGAAAACCTTTTTGAAAAGTATTTTTGATATTGAACCTTTTGAAGATTTGACTATCTGATACTTTGACCCTTTTTGGATATTGACCTGGGATATTTGCCCTTTTGATATTGAACATTCTAATATGACACACTGATTTTGATATGAACCTTTGACCTTTGACCTTTGACCTTTGACTCCCAGTTTGATACCCGAGCCAAAATTTGTTCCCTAGCCATGAAGGTAACATGGCCGTGTCTGTGATGCACCACTGGCATGACTAGTGTGTAGCCCTAGTGATCTGGTTACACCGTCCCCATTCTGATTTTGATTATGCATGCACACTATATGATTTATTATGGCCGATCTGTTCTGGGGGGCGAATGGATGCATCCTAGATTTGTTCTGTTATGATATGATATGTTATGATATGATCTGATTTCTGGTGACTGACGGTGGGTGCAATCCACGTCTTTCATGTTCTGGGAGCTGATCACTCCATATATTTCTGTTGGATACATGAGGTCACCCCTCATATTATCTGGGTACTTGAGAGGCATCCCCTCTGGATTCCTGATATGGTTACATGGATATGATATTTCTGTTTCCGGGCTCGTGGTGGATTACTGTCCTAAACCTTTACTCTCTCTCTTTGTACCTTTATTTACTTATTTCGTTATGCTATATCTGTTCTTTTCCTTTTACTTCCATTTCTGTTTGCTTTCGTTTCCGTTTATTATATATCTGTTCACTGGGCTTTGTAAGCTCAGCCGTACGTTTCTTTTCATGTACGGCAGGTTTTAGTTGGAAGCTGGGTTATTATTAGAGAGGACCTTGAACTTAGAAGCCCTTGCTAGCTAAATTGGATTAGAGATGATTGGAAGAGTGATATTCAGACTTAGTGATTATTGTATATCTCATTGTAGCCTGTAGGTAATTATTCAGAATTTTTGTTTGATAACCTGGGAATCCTATTGTTTATTTACGTCATATGTTGTGTTTGTTTGATAAGAATCGTATATGTGACATGCCCTTGTCGGGTTGGGGTGTTACAATTATGGTATCAGAGAGACAGGCTGCGATTTCGTAATACATTTACCCTTGACCTGTGTAAGTTAGGACCACTAAGCTTTCCCTGTAGGCGCTCGTAAGACAACCTTTGAAAATTTGCTTTAGGATTTCCCTATAGGAGCTTAAGTTCTGACCGGTGAGGAATGGGTAGACTATAAGGCATTTGTTTAGGTATCATTGCTTCCGCATCACTCTGATTCGTGCCTTACTTTTGGTTAGATCCTGTTGTTATCACTTTTGGAAATTGAAAGCTTGTGCCTTACACCTAAGATTTGAAACCTAATTACGTTTTGAGACATTGAAACCTGCATAGAAAGTACCTGACACTATTGAACCTTATCTCTAGATTCCGACTCTGATATCTGATCAGTTTGTTAATCATTTTGATGCCTCCTCGGACAATTCTAAGAATCTCCATGGCGATGACGTACTAGATACATTCTGTTGTTTGTCTCTTGCTTTTGATAAGCATCTATGAATCTTCTGACACTATTTGATTTCGTCTTGCCCCTCTCTATCCCTATAAAAAGTCTTGTGGTGTTTAACCATGAGTATGAAAATGTTTTCCCTCTCACTTTTGAACGATAAGATTTGCCTGGTTGATCCGTCTTTCTTGGATAGTCAACTTCGATTCCATTCTGATAAGGGACTGGTTAATTGAGCACTCGAGATAAACAACAACGGCGGCTACCCTGAAGAGTGAAGGCATCCCTTACAAGGCATAAGTGTTGGCGATGCAGAAGAAGAAATCTACTCAAGACGGCGAAACTGGAGCTGATGAAGACATGCAGTCTGACTTCCCTATTCACCTTGGTTGTACTAAGATGAATTGAGAGCAGAAGCAGACTGGATGATGAAGGATTTAAAGATCGTGCCAGAAATTCATATTACCCCATCATATTCCAAGAAGAACAGCAAGAGGCTTGACGGACCAGACACAAGTTCACGATTTTGTTTCACTTCCAGATTGATGGACACATTTAAACTTCGTTATATACTAATAAGATCCCCTGATGTTTTAAGTTCCCTAAAAGCATTTCAATTACGCGATTATTCGTACATTCATAGCTTTGTTCTGGGAAGATTTTTGGCAAATTGTGGAAGATCTGACGCTTGTGGACAACGTATCTTATTCTACTAGGCAATCTGGGATTCCGATACTCTTGCAAGTAGTTGCTTTCCCTCTTGACTATGACATCGATTTTGTTGACCTCTGAGACTATAGAGTACTAGGTGGATTAAGATAGGTGGCTTTGTTTACGACTTGAGATAAAGTATGATCATCATGAAGGCATAATTATGTGGTGCTGGTATTATTAACGTGATAATACTTACACCATATAACGTGCCCTCATTGTGTCCATAGGATATCTTGGGAAGTACCAAAGAAGTTTAGAACTTGATTTCCGATGGATTATCTGTGATTAGTGAGACCTTAGGTTCATTCTACCTATGTGTATACTCTACCTTCGTTCGTTAAATATCTGGGTGAATTTGGACTCTCGTATTGCATTCTGTCGACCTCAGTTATGAATCTTAAACTCCTTGAAGAGCTCTCTACTGTGGATACAATTAATTTGATCAGAAATTTTGTTCCTGTTCCATATGAGCCTTTCCAAAGATTCACCTATCGTTCATTTATGTTACATGGACCTTTTGATTGGAATCAACCCAATTTGTCTCATCCGTAGAAATTTGAACCCACTTCGTTTTGATTCGAGTCATGAGAAACTGTTCGGTTTAAAGATCCTTTCTCGAAGAATCCCCTCGACGTGAAAACGTTTGTGACGATCTTTTGCGATTTGCTACGACTTCATTTAGCTTTGCGACTTCAATTTTCGAGGACGAAAATTTTTTTTTAGGGGGGAAGAGTTGTAAAACCCTAAAATCTGAAAAGCATGTAAAATTACCAAAATGCCCCTGAAATTTTAAAATTTAATTAAAGCTTGATGAAAGTTCCGAATCGATCCCAAACTTCTGGTAATGAACAAGATATGATCCCAAATAAATTTGACAACACCATTTAATATTTTTGCAAGTGATAAATTACGAAAATACCCTTTGGGGCGCCAAGTATAATTTTAAGTATTTATATTATAGTTATAAATGGAATTAAAGTATATTTAAGGTGAAAATTAAAGGCCCATCAATTCCTAAACAAAAATTCCGAAAATTCCAGCCTAACCCTCCCCCAAGTTCGGCCCTATCATCATTACTTTGTTAACATTCCTTTTATTTCCTAAAAACCCTAGCCGCATAAACCAACACACACAAATAATTCTCCCTAGTGTTCATCCGATTTTCTGGAGGTGCAAGCTTATTTTTCTGGTGTTATACACGACCTAAGGAGGCCAAGAAAAATGGGGTTCGATTTATGGGTCGCTGTTTTAGGCGTGGCACATTTCTTGACGTTTTTACTCCATCCGATAGGTATAATTCGTGAACCTTGTTTCCATACGTTCTAAAATTAATCTAATATTTTTCACAGGTTACTTACATCATATAAGACTTAGGAAAATTGTTTAATTCAAATCATGCAAAGTTTTTAAGTTGCTTTGAATTATATGGGTTAAAACACACGTAAATTCCAAAATATGTGTTACGAATTTTCTGGGTGCCATGTTTATTTTATTTAGACCTAATATGATGTGTATGATCTGGGAAAAATGATGGAATGATTTATTGAGGCCTAGATGAGTCGTGGTAATTATTGGGGTTTAAAACGTACCTAAAATCAAATATATGCTATGCGATTTTTCTGAGTTGGTTTTATAATTTTTATGAGTTTTTTATACATCTAATAACATGGGAAAAATATTGGTTTGATTTTTAGAAGCTTAATGAATTATTGGAGAATTAATTTAAAACCGGGTTTTGTGAAAAGTGAAGAATAAATCAAATAAAATGGATCGGGCATTAGGGTTAGCATTTTGGGGCTTGGATCTGGTCAATTAAATGTGTTCAAAGATTATTCAATGATTGTTTTATGATTGGGTTTGTTAGGGTTTGAATTTGATAATTAAAAGTGGTAATCCGATTTAATTTAAAATGTTAGGGGGTGTTTTGTAACTTTTGAAACTTAAGGGTTATGTTTAGAACTTATTTTGGGCTGTGAACATTTCGAATAAAATATAAGTTGAGGGCCCCATGTGTAATTTTTATGTTTAAAGGAATTAAAATGTTTATTTTAATAAAATACAATTCGATTTGTAAATAATTAAAATGAAGGGACTAAATATGTAAATTCTGGAAACTTAGGGTTGATTTGAGTAATAAATTATATTCAGGGGGTTATGTGTCATTTTGGTAAATTAATGGCTTAATATGTAATTATTGATAATTAAAGATTGAAAATGTAAATTAAGGGTTAAATATGTAACTTTGATAACTTGAGGGACTTGATGTGTAAATTATGAATACTTAAGGGTAAATTCGTATAACATAATGAAATAAGTGTCCATTGTGTCATTTTGATAAATTAAGGGCTTAATGTGTAACTTCTGGAATATAAGGGTATAAAATGTAAATTATGAAACCTAAAGGACTAAAAGAGTATCTTGAGGAATCTAAAAGCTAAAAAGAGGAAAACTTCTAAAATGGAAAATTACTTAAAATGAAAGGGTTTGTAATTCTTGTCTACCCCCCTCTAGGTGTGAAGAAAGAGAGGTCCTGATCCACTTTGTGTCATCCATTTCTGATTTGTGGTTGCTTCTGGAATAAGGTACAGATATTCTGACCTTCTCTGTAAGGTTTCCTATGATTCTTTTCTGATCTGTTAAAATCTCTTATTTGATACTCTGTTACGATCCTTTGCTATGATACCTTTGCTTCGACCTTTGATCTCTGATTTTGGGACATATATTGACTTAAAGAAAACTATTTTTGAAGTTCGTTTTATGAAAACTATTTGAAAGATCATTTATGAAAACTATTTTGAATGATTGTTTTAATTGAACCTTAAGAGAAAACCTTTTTGAAAAGTATTTTTGATATTGAACATTTTGAAGATTTGACTATCTGATACTTTGACACTTTTTGGATATTGACCTGGGATATTTGCCCTTTTGATATTGAACATTCTAATATGACACACTGATTTTGATATGAACCTTTGACCTTTGACTCCCAGTTTGATACCCGAGCCAAAATTTGTTCCCTAGCCATGAAGGTAACATGGCCGTGTCTGTGATGCACCACTGGCATGACTAGTGTGTAGCCCTAGTGATCTGGTTACACCGTCCCCATTCTGATTTTGATTATGCATGCACACTATATGATTTATTATGGCCGATCTGTTCTGGGGGGCGAATGGATGCATCCTAGATTTGTTCTGTTATGATATGATATGTTATGATATGATCTGATTTCTGGTGACTGACGGTGGGTGCAATCCACGTCTTTCATGTTCTGGGAGCTGATCACTCCATATATTTCTGTTGGATACATGAGGTCACCCCTCATATTATCTGGGTACTTGAGAGGCATCCCCTCTGGATTCCTGATATGGTTACATGGATATGATATTTCTGTTTCCGGGCTCGTGGTGGATTACTGTCCTAAACCTTTACTCTCTCTCTTTGTACCTTTATTTACTTATTTCGTTATGCTATATCTGTTCTTTTCCTTTTACTTCCATTTCTGTTTGCTTTCGTTTCCGTTTATTATATATCTGTTCACTGGGCTTTGTAAGCTCAGCCGTACGTTTCTTTTCATGTACGGCAGGTTTTAGTTGGAAGCTGGGTTATTATTAGAGAGGACCTTGAACTTAGAAGCCCTTGCTAGCTAAATTGGATTAGAGATGATTGGAAGAGTGATATTCAGACTTAGTGATTATTGTATATCTCATTGTAGCCTTGTAATATCAGAATTTCAGTTGTAACCCTTGGAATCCTATTGTATTATTTATGTCATATGCTTGTGTTTGTTCTGATAAGAATCCGTATATGTGACACCTTTGCCCTTGTCGGGTTGGGGTGTTACAATTATGGTATCAGAGAGACAGGCTGCGATTTCGTAATACATTTACCCTTGACCTGTGTAAGTTAGGACCACTAAGCTTTCCCTGTAGGCGCTCGTAAGACAACCTTTGAAAATTTGCTTTAGGATTTCCCTATAGGAGCTTAAGTTCTGACCGGTGAGGAATGGGTAGACTATAAGGCATTTGTTTAGGTATCATTGCTTCCGCATCACTCTGATTCGTGCCTTACTTTTGGTTAGATCCTGTTGTTATCACTTTTGGAAATTGAAAGCTTGTGCCTTACACCTAAGATTTGAAACCTAATTACGTTTTGAGACATTGAAACCTACATAGAAAGTACCTGACACTATTGAACCTTATCTCTAGATTCCGACTCTGATATCTGATCAGTTTGTTAATCATTTTGATGCCTCCTCGGACAATTCTAAGAATCTCCATGGCGATGACGTACTCGATACATTCTGTTGTTTGTCTCTTGCTTTTGATAAGCATCTATGAATCTTCTGACACTATTTGATTTCGTCTTGCCCCTCTCTATCCCTATGAAAAGTCTTGTGGTGTTTAACCATGAGTATGAAAATGTTTTCCCTCTCACTTTTGAACGATAAGATTTGCCTGGTTGATCCGTCTTTCTTGGATAGTCAACTTCGATTCCATTCTGATAAGGGACTGGTTAATTGAGCACTCGAGATAAACAACAACGGCGGCTACCCTGAAGAGTGAAGGCATCCCTTACAAGGCATAAGTGTTGGCGATGCAGAAGAAGAAATCTACTCAAGACGGCGAAACTGGAGCTGATGAAGACATGCAGTCTGACTTCCCTATTCACCTTGGTTGTACTAAGATGAATTGAGAGCAGAAGCAGACTGGATGATGAAGGATTTAAAGATCGTGCCAGAAATTCATATTACCCCATCATATTCCAAGAAGAACAGCAAGAGGCTTGACGGACCAGACACAAGTTCACGATTTTGTTTCACTTCCAGATTGATGGACACATTTAAACTTCGTTATATACTAATAAGATCCCCTGATGTTTTAAGTTCCCTAAAAGCATTTCAATTCCGCGATTATTCGTACATTCATAGCTTTGTTCTGGGAAGATTTTTGGCAAATTGTGGAAGATCTGACGCTTGTGGACAACGTATCTTATTCTACTAGGCAATCTGGGATTCCGATACTCTTGCAAGTAGTTGCTTTCCCTCTTGACTATGACATCGATTTTGTTGACCTCTGAGACTATAGAGTACTAGGTGGATTAAGACAGGTGGCTTTGTTTACGACTTGAGATAAAGTATGATCATCATGAAGGCATAATTATGTGGTGCTGGTATTATTAACGTGATAATACTTACACCATATAACGTGCCCTCATTGTGGCCATAGGATATCTTGGGAAGTACCAAAGAAGTTTAGAACTTGATTTCCGATGGATTATCTGTGATTAGTGAGACCTTAGGTTCATTCTACCTATGTGTATACTCTACCTTCGTTCGTTAAATATCTGGGTGAATTTGGACTCTCGTATTGCATTCTGTCGACCTCAGTTATGAATCTTAAACTCCTTGAAGAGCTCTCTACTGTGGATACAATTAATTTGATCTGAAATTTTGTTCGTGTTCCATATGAGCCTTTCCGAAGATTCACCTATCGTTCATTTATGTTACATGGACCTTTTGATTGGAATCAACCCAATTTGTCTCTTCCGTAGAAATTTGAACCCACTTCGTTTTGATTCGAGTCATGAGAAACTGTTCGGTTTAAAGATCCTTTCTCGAAGAATCCCCTCGACGTGAAAACGTTTGTGACGATCTTTTGCGATTTGCTACGACTTCATTTAGCTTTGCGACTTCAATTTTCGAGAACGAAAATTTTTTTTTAGGGGGGAAGAGTTGTAAAACCCTAAAATCTGAAAAGCATGTAAAATTACCAAAATGCCCCTGAAATTTTAAAATTTAATTAAAGCTTGATGAAAGTTCCGAATCGATCCCAAACTTCTGGTAATGAACAAGATATGATCCCAAATAAATTTGACAACACCATTTAATATTTTTGCAAGTGATAAATTACGAAAATACCCTTTGGGGCGCCAAGTATAATTTTAAGTATTTATATTATAGTTATAAATGGAATTAAAGTATATTTAAGGTGAAAATTAAAGGCCCATCAATTCCTAAACAAAAATTCCGAAAATTCCAGCCTAACCCTCCCCCAAGTTCGGCCCTATCATCATTACTTAGTTACCATTCCTTTTATTTCCTAAAAACCCTAGCCGCATAAACCAACACACACAAATAATTCTCCCTAGTGTTCATCCGATTTTCTGGAAGTGCAAGCTTATTTTTCTGGTGTTATGCACGACCTAAGGAGGCCAAGAAAAATGGGGTTCGATTTATGGGTCGCTGTTTTAGGCGTGGCACATTTCTTGACGTTTTTACTCCATCCGATAGGTATAATTCGTGAACCTTGTTTCCATACGTTCTAAAATTAATCTAATATTTTTCACAGGTTACTTACATCATATAAGACTTAGGAAAATTGTTTAATTCGAATCATGCAAAGTTTTTAAGTTGCTTTGAATTATATGGGTTAAAACACACGTAAATTCCAAAATATGTGTTACGAATTTTCTGGGTGCCATGTTTATTTTATTTAGACCTAATATGATGTGTATGATCTGGTAAAAATGATGGAATGATTTATTGAGGCCTAGATGAGTCGTGGTAATTATTGGGGTTTAAAACGTACCTAAAATCAAATATATGCTATGCGATTTTTCTGAGTTGGTTTTATAATTTTTATGAGTTTTTTATACATCTAATAACATGGGAAAAATATTGGTTTGATTTTTAGAAGCTTAATGAATTATTGGAGAATTAATTTAAAACCGGGTTTTGTGAAAAGTGAAGAATAAATCAAATAAAATGGATCGGGCATTAGGGTTAGCATTTTGGGGCTTGGATCTGGTCAATTAAATGTGTTCAAAGATTATTCAATGATTGTTTTATGATTGGGTTTGTTAGGGTTTGAATTTGATAATTAAAAGTGGTAATCCGATTTAATTTAAAATGTTAGGGGGTGTTTTGTAACTTTTGAAACTTAAGGGTTATGTTTAGAACTTATTTTGGGCTGTGAACATTTCGAATAAAATATAAGTTGAGGGCCCCATGTGTAATTTTTATGTTTAAAGGAATTAAAATGTTTATTTTAATAAAATACAATTCGATTTGTAAATAATTAAAATGAAGGGACTAAATATGTAAATTCTGGAAACTTAGGGTTGATTTGAGTAATAAATTATATTCAGGGGGTTATGTGTCATTTTGGTAAATTAATGGCTTAATATGTAATTATTGATAATTAAAGATTGAAAATGTAAATTAAGGGTTAAATATGTAACTTTGATAACTTGAGGGACTTGATGTGTAAATTATGAATACTTAAGGGTAAATTCGTATAACATAATGAAATAAGTGTCCATTGTGTCATTTTGATAAATTAAGGGCTTAATGTGTAACTTCTGGAATATAAGGGTATAAAATGTAAATTATGAAACCTAAAGGACTAAAAGAGTATCTTGAGGAATCTAAAAGCTAAAAAGAGGAAAACTTCTAAAATGGAAAATTACTTAAAATGAAAGGGTTTGTAATTCTTGTCTACCCCCCTCTAGGTGTGAAGAAAGAGAGGTCCTGATCCACTTTGTGTCATCCATTTCTGATTTGTGGTTGCTTCTGGAATAAGGTACAGATATTCTGACCTTCTCTGTAAGGTTTCCTATGATTCTTTTCTGATCTGTTAAAATCTCTTATTTGATACTCTGTTACGATCCTTTGCTATGATACCTTTGCTTCGACCTTTGATCTCTGATTTTGGGACATATATTGACTTAAAGAAAACTATTTTTGAAGTTCGTTTTATGAAAACTATTTGAAAGATCATTTATGAAAACTATTTTGAATGATTGTTTTAATTGAACCTTAAGAGAAAACCTTTTTGAAAAGTATTTTTGATATTGAACATTTTGAAGATTTGACTATCTGATACTTTGACACTTTTTGGATATTGACTTGGGATATTTGCCCTTTTGATATTGAACATTCTAATATGACACACTGATTTTGATATGAACCTTTGACCTTTGACTCCCAGTTTGATACCCGAGCCAAAATTTGTTCCCTAGCCATGAAGGTAACATGGCCGTGTCTGTGATGCACCACTGGCATGACTAGTGTGTAGCCCTAGTGATCTGGTTACACCGTCCCCATTCTGATTTTGATTATGCATGCACACTATATGATTTATTATGGCCGATCTGTTCTGGGGGGCGAATGGATGCATCCTAGATTTGTTCTGTTATGATATGATATGTTATGATATGATCTGATTTCTGGTGACTGACGGTGGGTGCAATCCACGTCTTTCATGTTCTGGGAGCTGATCACTCCATATATTTCTGTTGGATACATGAGGTCACCCCTCATATTATCTGGGTACTTGAGAGGCATCCCCTCTGGATTCCTGATATGGTTACATGGATATGATATTTCTGTTTCCGGGCTCGTGGTGGATTACTGTCCTAAACCTTTACTCTCTCTCTTTGTACCTTTATTTACTTATTTCGTTATGCTATATCTGTTCTTTTCCTTTTACTTCCATTTCTGTTTGCTTTCGTTTCCGTTTATTATATATCTGTTCACTGGGCTTTGTAAGCTCAGCCGTACGTTTCTTTTCATGTACGGCAGGTTTTAGTTGGAAGCTGGGTTATTATTAGAGAGGACCTTGAACTTAGAAGCCCTTGCTAGCTAAATTGGATTAGAGATGATTGGAAGAGTGATATTCAGACTTAGTGATTATTGTATATCTCATTGTAGCCTTGTAATATCAGAATTTCAGTTGTAACCCTTGGAATCCTATTGTATTATTTATGTCATATGCTTGTGTTTGTTCTGATAAGAATCCGTATATGTGACACCTTTGCCCTTGTCGGGTTGGGGTGTTACAATCCTTGCTTATAAAAGTTGGGTACACATCAAGGTACTATCAGTGTTAAGGTGTAATAGGCAACTGATTCCTGATAGTACGTGCTATTGTTTCTATTGTTATAAAAGCCGTAGGACTCGGGGTTTGGCACCAAATATGTAATGAATAATAATAATAATCCAAAGCCGATAAAAGTTTTCTGTTTCCTGACGGTTCGCTCCCGTTGACTCAGACTTCAAAAGGGCAGAGGAAAAATATCCAAGGTCAAAATAAGGCTCCCGATTCATGACCGTTCGCTCCCGTTTTCTAGGTTGCTTAAAAGGCCAAGGATTAATAATATGTGCTTAATAATGTTAAAATGCCAAATTTAGACTCTGGGGATATCCTAATAAAAGCTTCTGTCTCTGGACTTGTAGATGAGTTGTTTCGGTCGTATATAAAAGGGATATCCCCTAAATCGTGTTAAATCAGAGACCTTGATGTGCACCTCATTTTTGTGGGCAACGGTTTTCGAGGGAAGGATTAGAAACTACTTAGCGTCTAAACTTGGTGCCTTTATCGGACTAAAACTTATCGAAACAAGAATATGAAGAAATTCATTTCTCACCAAAAATAAAATAAATAGAGGAAAACAAGGATTTTGGGAGTAAGAAGTTTTACACAATTAGCTTTTATGGGTAGTGTTAGCAATCTAACTTGTAAATAACAATGATTTCATTTTTAAGCTTAGTTTGGGGACTCGTGAAAAATCAGGAACGATGAATTTTATCCGTATGGTCACTTCATTATGAGTCGTGTTTCCAACTCCGTGATCCTAAAACTTATTGATAGATAATGAAAGTTAACAAACCGTCATGCAACATGAGTTTTATTCAAATTCCTAAGTTGATCTTCTACTTCTGGTGCTTCTAGTTTTCCGCTTCTACATTGCCAGAGCCTATTCTTCTGTTTGTTGCTCTTAAGCTTTGATCTGCTAACGCTAGTAGTGGGGACTATTCCTGTAGATGTGGAAGGATTCAAATTAGTAGTCTGAGGGGATGTTTGCCTAGGTGTTGTGTCCATTTTGTACATTCCTGGTGCAATCACGTTTGTGTTAACAAACTTTCCTTTTTCTGGTAACTTTATTTTCTCTTTAATTTCAATGATGATGTGATTCTTTTGTTGAATTTTTTAATCGAGTTCTCTATTTAAGCGAACGGTGTCATTACGATTTTGACAAACTTCATCGATTTCCTTTTAATATTTGAAAATTTAACTTTTTAAAACAGCATTTTCATCTTCAAGATTCTCAACTTTGGATGTGTGACTGTTATGAAAGGACATCATTTCATTTTAACTTTGCAATTTTAATTCAAAATCAAGAATCTGAGTTTGACACCATTGTAGCTTCTGATTAAGTTGAAATTTTTTTGTTGAAAGTTTACTTTGCACATCATCACTGTGTTTAATGATTCTCTCATCTTCTCTTTTTAAAGTCTCAATTTCGTGTCTCAATGTTTCAGTGTCAGCAGTGTGATCATCAACAAGCATAGCATTGCAAGACTCATAAATCGAATTCTTAACCACAGAGATAATATCAGAACTTAGAACATCTTCCAAGAGTTAATCAGCTTCATTTTGTAAAACTTTGTTTCGACGTTTTTGTATTGAGATCAAATTTTCTGGTGCATTGAAAGTGCTCATCATGGATGTTACTTCTGTTTGGAGTTCCTGTTCCCAGTGTGTAGCACAAAGACGCAAATGTTTAACGTATGGTAAAAATTGTTTTTGAAAAATTTCTCTCTTTTCTTTTTCGTAAGCAGATAGAAAAGTGGAAACTTTTATCTCAGAATTACGTTCAATTGCTTGTTCTAAAAGGTTGATGTCTTCCATAAACATCATTTAGGTAATGGTGCAATTACTTCAGAAGTTGGTAAAGGACCATTTATTTGTGCCACTGGTTTTACAGGACCAACATCAGAAGAAGATTCATGAATTTGCATTACAAACCATGGTTGTTCTGTTTTATCTTTTTGAGGAACGAAGGTGTCAGAAATATGAGGCACTTTTGAATAATCAAATGGTTTATTGAACTTAACATTGCTCATTTTTTATCGACTCTCTTCGTCTTGTTCCTGTTCTTCCTCACAGCTATATACAACAACACGCATAATAGAATCATCAAAGAGGTGGTCTGCACTATACAACTTTGGATTTTCCTTGAGTGCTTTGTGTAGAAAATGTGGTTTGTCATCACCAATAGCAAAACCATAACCTCGGGGATTTTGCTTTAAAGTAAACTTTTGAATTGTTGTTACATACTCACCTGTTTTATAAACAACTTTTTGAAACTCTTTTAATTTACTTTCCAAATCTAGGATTTCATCAAGATAAGAATCAATTCGTTTCCTAGACACTTGTTTAAGTTCAGAAAAACTAGCTTGACAAGCTGACAACTCTGTTTTTGTTTTTGAAAGTTCAGAATTGAGGTGTTCAACCTGTTGTTTGAATTCTAATTTTTCTTGTTCCATTTGAGAAACCAAGTTATTTTTGGAAGCAACTAATTCTCGTATTTGATGTTTTAAATCTTGTTCTTTGACATAAGCTTTTTGAAATGCAGCTTCAAAACCTTGTTCTTGTTTTTCTTTTGTTTCAAAATTTGTAAGTTATATTTTACAGCACTCAAGGTTCGCAGTGAATGATGCAACTTTTGCTTTTAACGTTCTGTTGATTTCATTGCATTTTTCAATCTGAGATTTTCGTGAGTCCAATTGGGATTGGGTGGTCAATAGTAAGGTCATGAGTTCTGGATTTGGACCGAGCAAAGGTTCATTTTGTTCAATTTGATCATTGTTATCGTCATCAATTGGATCATCAAATGTAACAACTAGGTTAATTTGATCATCATCCTGTGTTCATTTGTTCATCTTCTTGAGGAGATAATAATGAGTCATTTTGAACAACTTGCTCCTCATCTGATACAGATGCAGATGGTGATGCAATTTCATGTATTAGACATGTTGTTGGATCAGGTGCCTGAGACAGACCATCAATATCATATACTGGGCCTGTGTCACTCATGTGAAGTTCTTGCATGTTTGCCTTTAGCATCACAGCTGCATTATCTTCCAAATCTTCCATGTCATCATCTGAATATGCATTTGCCATGAAGCTGTTTTCTTTGTCAGTGAGAGTGCCCCCTGATTCATCCTTTAGAGCTAGAAGTAGTGCCTGCTTATGAAACTCACTGCCTCTGACTCTAGGTTTGGGACATGCATTAGCCAGATGACCTTTCCCATTGCAGTTATAACACTGAACCATATTATTCCCAGTCCCTGTATTCCCAATTTCAACAAGTTCAACCCTTTTCTAAGGAGCACCTGCATTATTCCTACATCCACTAGCCGCATTAAACCGTTGTCCATTTCCGGAATTTCCCATATAACCTCCTGATCCAGTTCTTCCATAAGAATGATTCTGTATTTCAACCCATCCGTATTGTACAACAGCTTGATTCCTTGTGTTAGATGAAGTGTGGAGACGATTGTTGGATTTGTTAGAGAATTTGCTGAAAGCATGAGCAATGAGTGCAAATCCTTCATTCAAAGAGTTGAATGCATCATCTTCGTCATTGTTTGTATTTGTGTAGAACATGGTGTCAGTGTTGTCATAGGGGACTAGTTGATTTTCAGTTGATTGCTGTGTCAAATCATATGGAATGAGTTGGGTTGATGGGGTTTGTTGAGGGTAAGTAGAGTGATGTTGTTGTTGGACATAAGCAAGGTTTGACTGTGGAGGTGGAGCAAAGTGAGATTGAGCTATCGGTGCCAATTAATTTGGAGTTGTAGAAGGTGAATAAGTTCCACGAAGAGCTCGATCTTTGTCAACTTCAGATTGATGGTGCTTCAGATAATCATACAACAACCCATAAGATGCATTATGTAGATTTTTGGCTTGACGAACAAACATGACATATTTTTGCCAATCAGGACCAAGACAGTTGAGAAACTTAGTGTTGATTGCAATCCTTGGTAAAACAATGTTGTGTCTGTCCAAGTCATTGATGATGTTTTTGAGCCGATGGTAATAAGACTTAAGTGACTCCCCTGATTCAATCATGAACATTGTATATTCGAGGTAAAGTTTGGATTCCATGTCTTCTTGGTTCAGTTCAGTGCCTTGCATTAAGAGATGAATGTTTTTCGACGAATCCTTAGCTGTTTTCTGAGCATCAATGCTTCAGAAAATCGGATTAGGTATTCGTTGAAGAATATATGACATTGCAAGTTCATTTGCTTCACTATGAAGTATTTTCTCTGCAGTAAATTGAGTTTCAGGAACAGGGATCACGGTTTCAGGTCTTGGAGGAGTAGCAGTTGGATCTCCAGGAACCGTTGTAGTTGGCATTTGTAATGGACCTTCAATTATAACCTTTTTCATATATTTTCCATGTGGTTTCTTGAGTTCTATGAACCTTAAGAATTGAATTGCCCATTGAACATAATTACCAAGAGTGAGCATTGGAGGTGTGTCAAGTGATCCAGCTTCTTGTCTAGATTGTTGGCTACTAATGGCCTCACACATTTGATCAAACCAATGTGGTTGTTTTGCAGGAAGTGGGAAGGATTGCATTGGTTGTTGTTGATATGGTTGTTGTTGAGGGGATTGTTGCTGTGGAAAGAATTGATGTTGTTGCATGAATAGTTGTTGTTGAGGATACTGCTGTTGCTAAGGACACTGCTGGTGAAAGTAGTTGAAATATGGTGGTTGAGACATGATTGTGATTAGTTAACTTGTGTTGTTATGGATCTTGTAGACAATTGAGAAGTGTGTTTTGAGTTATGTAGTTTGGTTTTGGTTAACTTTACTGTTCACGTCCAATTTCGACAAACATTGTTCAGAGTTTACCAATTGCGACGAGTTAACTGAATTGCGACAAACACTATTCACAGTTTACCAATTGCGACGAGTTAATTGAATTGTGATGACTGTTGATCCAATTGCGATAGATTAAGTAAATTGCGGCAGACTTTACAATTGCGACAAAACTTGGTCAATTCCGATAAGATATCTGAATTGCGATAGACTTTGCAATTGCGACAAAACTTGGTCAATTCCGATAAGATAGCTGAATTGCGATAGACTTTGCAATTTCGTTAAGGTATCTGAATTGCGATGGATCTTTGCAATTCCGATGATGTCTCACTAACTTATACAAGATAGGAGATTTCCACAAAGTCAAAGTATTTTCACAAGCTTGTACAAGCAAGGAATCTACTGAGTATCAATTCCGATGAATTCAGAAGTTCAATTCTGATAGAACCTTGTGTGGCAATTCCGATAAACCCTTAAATCCAATTCCGATAAACCCTTAAATCCAATTCCAATAAACCCTTAAACACAATTCCGATGAACGACAATTTTATCAAAAAACACTTTCTTTCTATCAAAACCGATGTTTAAACTGATTCTCTTTGGATAAAAACGTTTAAAAACACTTAAATGATAAGAAAGTTTCAAGCTTTAACGTTTTAAAAGAAATTTTACCAAACTTTCGACTACAAATCTGACTTCTAAAACTACGATCGTAATTTGTTCTAAAGCAAAAAGATCCAAACTTTCGACTACAAATCTAACTTCTAAACAGTATTGAAGCCTTAACACTTTACAAGCGCAATGGAAAAGTGATACAAATGAGATTTTGTCACAAAGTAAACCACAAAACCAAACGAAATAAATAGTAAATGGTACGAAACACTTCACAACTATCTGTTGGCGATTGATACCACTTGTTAGGTCACCTTAATGATATAAACACAAGTATATAAGTAAGATAGAGATAAGAGTAAGAGAGATAGAATGGTTCGATTACTTCACACAATAAATTGACAAAGGTTTGATAACATATATGAAATAACCAACCTATAAAAGAGTATGAATACAAGAGTATTTATAGGAGTGGAAGGCTTGGCCAACACTCCTAGTCCTTCCATCCATTCGTTTAATCATAAGCCAAGGCCCATGGTCTTGCTACAAGGGCCATAGACTATAACTAATATACAAGCCTATTATGAATAGCAACCTATTACATATAATAATGACCGAAACTTGATATTAATTAAACGTACTCCCAACAGGTTTGGCCCGACTCCACTTAAATTTTATAATTCTTGGCTCCTAGATAATCAATTTCATGACTTGCTAATCGAATTTTGGGAACATCATATGGTAGAGGTGGGGTCTAACCCAATTATTGGTTATAAAAACATGAGGAAGGCTTTGAAACCTATCATCAAGAAATGGTCCAAAAATCTCGATTCTTTTCAGTTTTCCAAAAAAGAAGGCTTGATCAAGGAAATAAAAGATTTTGATGAGAACATTGAAGGGGCATTGGAGATCCGTTAGTTGATTCTCAATGAGCTTTATGGATTGAAAAACTTTATGCTATTGAATTTAAATAAAACCTAGATGCTTCTCAGAAAGCAAAAATTAAATGGGGTGTCGAGGCGGACGAAAATTCAAAGTTTTTTCATGCCACCGTTAATCAGAAATGAAGCACTGTTGCTATTCATGGGATTATGTTTGAAGGGAATTGGCTTACAGATCCTCACTTGATCAAAGATGCATTGCATACTTTCTTTGAATCCAAATTCCAACGAATTGATGTGGTGAAAATCGCTTCTCGTAGCCCTTTCTATAAATCCTAACTGCTGATCAGAACACCTTCCTTGAATCCATGGTTAATGAAGTGAGATACGTTATGCTATTTGGGAATGTGGTTCCAAAATATCTCCGGGTCCGAATGGATACACTTTTGCTTTCTATAAATAATTCTAGGACAAAATCAAAGAAGACATTATGGCTTTTGTTCAAAATTTCTTCACCACTGGTATTCTTCCTCGTGGATGCAATACTTCTTTCATTACACTAATTCTAAAGGTTTCAAATGCCACGGTGATTACCGATTTTCGTCCCATTAGTCTCACCGGAGTCTAGTATAAAATCATTGCTAAAATTATGGCAAATCATTTAGCATGGGTTATTGATTCTGTTATTAATCAAGAGAAAACAGCCTTCACTAAGCATCATCAAATCCTTGATGGTCCTTTAATGGTTAATGAGGTGGTAAAATGGTGTAAAAGAAAAAAAAACAAAGCTAATCTAATGGTCTTAAAATGTGACTATGAGAAAGCTTTCGACTCCGTCTCATCGGATTTCTTGCTCCAAGTTATGCAATTTATGGGCTTTAGCGAGAAATGGATGAAATGGATTTCAGCTTGTTTAAATTCGGCCTCTTCCTCGGTCTTGATCAACGAACGCCCCATTCGAGAATTTTCTATTAATTGTGGGCTTCGTCAAGGCGACCCTTTATCCCCATTCTTCTTCGTCATTGCAATGGAAGGCCTTCACATAGCTATGGAAGATGCTATGGTAGCTGGATTATATTGGGGCTTCAAGGTTAATACCCTCACCCTCTCTTACCTATTCTTTGTAGATGATGCTTTGTTTATAGGTGAATGGTCCCATGCTAACATCAAAATTATGGTGCCTATTTTTCAAAGCTTCTATCGAGTTTCTGGATTAAAAATCAGTATTCATAAATCCAATTTATTCGGATTTGGTGTCCCGTTTGATGAAGTATTCATAAATCCAATTCTATCACTGGTTATAACGTAATGCAACCTCCATTCTCTTATTTGGGGTTGCCTGTTGACTGTAATATGGCTAAAACTAAAAGTTAGGATCCTATCTTCGATAATTTCTCTAGGCGGTTATCTAAATGGAAATCTTTGTTGCTTTCATTAGTGGTAGATCAACCCTCATCTCTTCGGTTTTGGGTTCCATCGGTATGTATTACCTTTTTCTTTTTCCCAAACCCATTACAGTCAATAACAAGTTAGAATTTACTAGATCCAACTTCTTTGGGAAAGTGATGTTAATTCTAAAAGGATCTCTTGGATTTCATGGAAATCTACCCTAGCTCCCAAAGCAAAAAGGGATCTTGGTATAGACAGTCTCTACTCTTTGAATCACGCTTTAATTTAAAATAGGAATTGGCGCTTCTTCAATAATCCACGTTCTCTTTGTGTCCAGTTGATTACAATCATCTATGGTCATTCCGAGGACCCATCTTCCTTCTTTAATCATGTTCGTGATCAAGGTGTTTGGTGTAGAATCGTAGAGTCAATAAATACTATGCATGAGAAAGGGATTGTTCCATACTCTTCTTTAAAAAGACACGTTAATAATGGTATCTCAACAAAATTTTGGACTCAAACATGGATTGGAAATACTTCTCTTCAATATCAATCCCCTCATCTCTTCTTCCTTGCCATGAACAAAGACTGTATGATCCGTGACCGTTGAATCAATAGGCGGGCCTTGGCATAGTCTCGTCCGATTAACAGTGGTACGCTAGCTACCCATCTCGTTTCTCTCCAAATTTTGTTGGGTGCATGCTCTTTGAATGATTCTAATGACACTTGGACATGATCAATAGGAAATCCAACATTCACGGTTAAAGCCACTCATAAGAATATTGATCATTTTGTTCTTCCAGACAACAACTATGAAACGAGGTAGAATCGATTTTTTCCTAAGAAGATTAATTTCTTCATTTGGAGAGTTCTTCGTGACTGTCTTCCAACAAGGTGTAATCTTAGTAGGAGGAATTGAATTGGACACGATTTCATGTCCGATTTATGATTCTAGTGTTGAATATGTAGATCATATTTTGTGGTTTTGTTCTCTAGCTACTTCAGTTTGGCATCGGGTCTTCGTATGGCTGGACATGCTAATTTCCATTCCCTCTAACCTCCGTGATTTATTCAATTGGTTAGATGACATGCTGATTTCTTCTTCAAGGAAAGCTATCTTGGAAGTTATTTTTGGAGTTGTCCTTTGGTCCTTGTGAAACTTTCAGAACGAGATGATCTTTGGCACTACCCCCCTCAGCGCAACATCTTATTTGACAATATTGTTGATTGTTCTTATAGGTCGTAGGCCTACATGAGTAAGGGAACTGGCCCTCCCTAATAGCGCTATCCATAAATATCCACGGCCCATCTACGAGTCTATCTAGATGAGTGGGACAAAGTTAATAAGTAGTGCAGGGACTTAAGACTACTACCTCTACACTTAACATAGCATACATACCAATTGCAAAAGATGTCAAAATATAAGTCTAGTAAAGTCTTAATGTTTAAAAATCCACAATCAATACTAGATCAAATATAAAATCAATAGCAATTTAATACCAGATCATGCTTTTCACCCCAAAATGAGTAAATAGTAAAAAGGGGCTGTGAAAACTCACCTTAACGAGAAATAAAATATGAACAAATAACGGCACGACAAGAATGTAAATCATTGATCACTTAGGCAAGACCCTTCGAACGTATTCTTTCCTAACACGACCTAAGAAAAGTAAAAGTACTTATTAATAGCTAAACGATATGCTCGGACTCAAAAATGAGAATTAGTTAGGTCACCCAAATTAGAGTTGTCAAAATGTGTTACTTTTACCACTACACATGAAATCACAAAACTATCCCAAAAATAGGGTAACTTTAAGTGACCATTTGACCAAGGTTAAAAATGTTTTAGGTCCAATCCTTCACATCTGTAAATACTATGTCTTAGGTATACTCATGAAATTTGATGATTTTTATTAAGTGTTTAAGTTAAGCAAAAAGGCTTGAACAAAAAGTCTCATTAATTTTGAAAATTACTAGATTAGTCCATAAACTTCGCGTGCCAGAGGGTCAAGATCTATGAGTTAGACCATAATCTTTTGTCACACTTAAGTGAGAAATGACCATGCAAAGTTGGCCATTCAAACCTGTCTAAAACAGTCAGTTTTGTAACTTATATTGTGACGACCATTTGAGGCTTTAACAATGTGTTTTACCAAGCAAGACCACTTGGACTTTAAATTTAAATTATAAAATAAAATATTAGAGGTATAATGAACTATTTTAACACAAAATGAATTAGATATGGTCTTGTAAAGTGGGGCTTAAAAGTCTGTGCATGCAAGTTAGTTTTATACTTTAATTTTTTACGGCTGTTTATGGACAAATCTTTTATTCACATCATGTGACCAAATGGGATTCCACGACAAAACATAAATCTTACTCTCAAAGGGGGAATCTATGAAATAGAGTTAAATATGACCAAGTTATGGCTTTATGAAGTTGACCTATCAAAAGAACTCTAAAAATATAGTTTTACACTTTGTTTTCTATCCACCATTTGGATGACTAAAACTTCTTTTTTTTCCACCAGACTACTTGGGTTTGAAAGATAGCTCAAAAATCTAGATCTTGGTATAAAGAACAGGTCATGAGGTTGAGTTATGACTTTCCAAAGTTGGCCATAACTTCATGAAAAAAAACTATCCCATTTTATAACCCACTTTCACTCACTTTTCCTTATACCAAACACCATAAACGACCAAAACATGAGTTTAAATCATTTTTACAACCTTATTAGAGTGTTTTTAAGTTCTTACTACCAAAAATCTCAATAGGTTTAATCTTTCTTTTAGTTACTAGTTCATAAAGACTCATAAAATATGAAAACAAGAGTTTGTGGTGTAAGAGTGGGTATCATACCTTCTTGCACCTAGACTTTACCTTAGAAAAATGGTGGTGGTGGTGGTGCTATGGCCAGTTTTCAAGGAGGAGAAGGGAGGAGAGAAACCCTAACTTGTGTGTGTGAAATGGTTATATGAAATGAAAGATGAAGTAAAAGGGGAGGTTGAGTGTTTTAGGAGAAGGGAAGAGTACTAAGAGGGGATTATGTTTGCATGGGGGGGGGGGGTTGTGGCTGGCCTAGGAGGGATAAGGCGGGGGGGGGGGGGGAGTGTTTAACTTTTTTTGTTAAGTTATTATACACGATGTATACAGTAAATTGTCTAGACCGAAAAAATCTTAAACGCGGCAGTGAATTGTCGAGTTAATTTAAAAGACGTAAATATATAAAATGAACTATGTTTTCAAATATAAGTGACACTAACAACTTAAAATGACTTGAGCATATTAATTAAAATCGTAAGTCGAAGGTATGTTCGTAAAGCAAGGGCTCCTAAGGAAAGTGAACAAATAACACAAATGACTCTATAATCACAAGACTAACTCAACAAAATTAGAATTAGTAAAAAAAATGTCACACGTCACTATCGGTCACTAACCTGAGCTTGAAGGTTATCACAAGAAAGTTATAAACACCAGAGTGGCTATGCCAGCAAATCTCACTAAAACTCTTCAGACAGATGGTCTTCTCACTGTCAACTCAGTAGGGGAAAGTAAGTCATGAATTGGTGGACTTGGTCACTCAGCACATTGCCAATACAAGTCCAGTATCACCACCTCCCAGTGCTGATACTGCGGGAGAGAATATTGCAAGTGCTGAGGAAGATGAATTAAAGAAGAAAACTAAGTTGAAAAGAAGTCCCCTTTTACTGATGATTCTAATGAAGAAGACACCAATATCCCCGAAACCCCAACAAATGCTCAGGGGGAGCATGAAGGTAATGAGTCAACATCCGA
Organism: Artemisia tridentata subsp. tridentata; assembly: GCA_021014915.2. Lineage (NCBI taxonomy): Eukaryota > Viridiplantae > Streptophyta > Magnoliopsida > Asterales > Asteraceae > Artemisia > Artemisia tridentata. The sequence goes on along the minus strand of CP139508.1, from coordinate 196,854,059 downwards.
TAATTTAGTAGACATAAATCCAATGGCCATGGTCATCCATTTCTCTGATTTAGAGTGATAAGGATTTAAAACGTGCGTTTTAGGGGGTCATTTAGTCTCTAAACTTGCACATATCTAATCAATTATTGCCCTAAATCGTTTCTTTTCACATTTTAGGTACTTGGGACGAGAAAGCTAGAAATTGACATGTTTTCGGCTATTTTGGATGAAGAAACAAAGAAAATGACCAAGTCGCAAATCCGTCAGGAAAAAGGGATGTGACGGCGTCACAATCTATAATGTGACAGCGTCACAATCTATAATGTGACACTGTCACTTGCATTTGGAATAAAGATTCAGAGTAAATTTTACAAGCGACGGTTCAGACTTTTTACAAAGCTAGAGAGCTGACGGCGTCACAAGTTACATAGCGACTGTGTCACAACGGCGACACATCTATAGAAGAAACCCTGATGATGGCGGGCTGACAGCATCACAACCATAACGTGACACTGTCACCTATGTAAACCTATATATTCTTTCGTATGTTTTTCATAATTCGTGTAACACTTTTGGATATCACCTTGGAGACGAATTTAGCAGCTTTTGTAAGGGTTTTTCAGCCCCCAAACCCTATGTTTAATTACAGTTAAGTTATTCCTCTTTAATCAGGCAATATGTCTATGTGTTGTTTGATTATATGTGTTTCTTTTCTTCTATTTAACATGCTCGGCTAAATCAATTAGTGTTTTCTTAGATCTAATGAAACCCAGCTATTAATTATTGGTTGTCGTCTCTGGTTTAATTGGTTTCCTCGCGTTAGGAGTAGGAAAACTGGATTCCTTCTTATATGTAATAGCTTGTCCATCTTACTAAACGCAACACTAGAGTGCACTAGTTGTTTTTCTCGTTGTATTTATTGCATGAATTGCGGCTTGTCGATAGTAGGAATTTTAATGACCTTAAGAATCTTAAAGGAGACCTGTACGTTCATAGAGTTAGGGCATATGGCACCTCCTTACGACCAATATTAAGGAATACAAGGCGCCCATTAACACAAGGACATGGCAATTCGACTAATAAATAAGAGATAACTAGGGAGTAAGGAAATCTAAGTAAACACATTTACCTAGCATAAGAGTTACAACCAATTTATTTTCCGCATAATTAGTTTAATTTACTTTTAAATAGTTTAATTAGTAGTTTTAAAAACCCACTTTCCAAACCTCAAGATTTTACTTGCTTTTATAAAACACATAAAAATATAAAAAGAATCATCCATCACCTTTAGACCTATCTTGTCATACACTTCCACCTTCACAACACTATTCCCTTAAAGAACGATCAATCCCCCATGTCTTGCCTATACTACACTACAACGGTTAGGTACACTGCCTAGGAGGATAGTAAAAATTCTTGTGTTTACAATATCCGCATCAACTTTTTGGCGTCGCTATCGGGGAATAGTTTAGGTTTCGATTTCAATCTCATTTAGGTCTACTCACTAGATTCCTATCAAGTGAGATTTTTCTTTTATTTTATTAGCTTTCTCGTAGTCTATCTTTTCTTTGCGTCTTTGTTCGTAAAACTTTTTCGTTAATTATTCCGTTTGCCATTATGAAGAAGGCGAATCCACCATACAACTCACCATGAAAGTCACGCCTTTCACTCGAAAATGATATATTGATGTTCCAACAACATCATAATGAACCTTTCTATGATATATGGACTCGTTTCCAATATCTACTCCAAAAATCCCTCCATCAGGGTTTCGAGTTATTTCCTCTACTTCAAATCTTTTATAGTCGAATTGACCACGAAACCCAAAAGAGGCTTAACTATATAAACGATGGGGAAATTTGGGACTTTGGTGTTGAAAACGCGTGAGAAACCTTTGAGATTCACGCCCAATTCGAAAATGGAACATGAGACCCAAAAAATGAAAGTTAAAATCTGTTTTCAATTTGGAAGGCTCAATCGAAAGGTTTGTTTAGGAATGAGATGGTTAGAGTTGAGGTACCTAGGTGCATGTCATGGTTAGGTGCTACCATAATACAAGATGAACACATAGGTTATCTAGATAAGATGGAGGATATATTAGAAAATCCAAGCCCACCGAGTACCCCACAAGTCCTACCATAATTTGAGGCACAATTCGCATTTTCGAGTTTTCATTATGCACGGGATTTCATTATTTCAATTAACGTATGGTTAATTATTAAACGTTACCACTCAGTCATTACTACTAACGTTATACTCAAATACTCCCGACTATGATCCTAAAATACTTTCATGCTATTTTTAATGATATAAAATTTATATTATTAATTTACCCGATGTTTTGAAACCGTTTGCTATATTTTCCGAAAAACGCTTATAACGACGTCGGATTACGATATTTCATCACGGTCATTATTTTAACGCCCGATTCTTATCAGTAACATGATTTTATAATTTTTACAACTTCGTCATATTTTATTTCAACTCGTCACGATTTATTTTCAGTTAACCCAGTACCCGATAACACCGAAAATTTACACTAACAAATCTATACTTGAAAATATCTCATAAGCAAAAATTTACATCAAATATCTTCCATTTCTTTTACACATGCCGCCCCCTTATTTCATTTTCTAAGCCTTATAAGCCAAAATTCATTAAATGCTCATGTATACTTAAGGCTTGATTTATTTCAATTAACACATACTTGTAAAATTTCACTAGCAAAAATCAAAAACACTTCCTTTTCTCTCTAGCAAACCCACGGCCACAAGTAGAACAAGGAAGATCCAACATTTTTTTTTTAGTTCAAGTTATATTCAAGTTCCCTTTACATCCCTTGTTTGGATTTTGAAATAAAAATCCCAAGGTTTTAATCATTTCTCATCCAAAACACTTCAATAATTCAAGTAAGCTCAAGAACATCATTTTTAATCATTTCATACTTCATTTTGTTCTTATATTGTTGTCTCTTCAAGTTATTTTGATCGCTAGCCATGCAAAAGTTATGTTATAAATACCACTTTATTTATTTTTCACAAAAACACTAGATCTGTACGTTTTATTAACGTCCCCGCGAAGCCCATTATTTTTAGCGATGTTTAGGACCCATGACACCCTAAGAAGGTGTATGGTAGGATTTGTGTATTTTTGGAGTTGTTTTGAAATAGTTTGATCAAGCCGCGAACCAAGAAAATGAGTTTTTAACGTATATACAAACCTACTGTCCCGAAAATGTAAATCTGGAAAAATCAGTAAACATGCCGTTATTTTGGCCAAAATATTCAGAAAATACACTCAAAGACGAAAACGTGGGCGCTTGAATCACTAAAAACCGACTTATAAGGAAGGAGATGCAAATTTTTAAAGTTAGACAACAAAAACAACTTTCCTGAAACATACATGCTGTTTGGCCGAACTTCAGGGGACAGAACGAGGCGTTAGCCGTAGTCTAGCTGAGCCGAGCCACTGAAAACATGTTAGTTCATGTTATGACGAACGCGTGGATATAAAGAACGTAGCAAACGAGCTTATAATGACCGAGACATACACGTTTGAAAACCCGACGAAACTTATTTAATTTTGACAGCTTCTAATAGCAAAATATATTCTAAGTGTAAAACAGTTTTCCTTTCAAGTCACCATATTGCGAGCTATTTTCCCGTTGATCGAGTCAGTTTTGAGAAATTTTCTTCAGTAACTAAAATGAAGTATACCCGGCCTATTTTCTAAATCAATCAACTGTTCGTTGATCGGACTTATAACGAGTAAGATATGATTTTCCTAGTTTCCCAGAAAAACAGCCATTTTGTGAAATTAAAAGTGTAAATGCTAGAAATTCGCAAGTCGCCAAGTTGATGACCGATTATCTATATGATCGAGACGCGTATGATCAAAAGTCAAAGGAGACGACATGAAGATTATGTTACAAGGATTTCAAAAACGTCAAGTTCTATTCCTAACTCTTAACGTACAATATTTTGCGACTAGTTTTGCGAGGCCGTTTGGTCATATTTTCACAAGTTGTAAAAAGGGTTATTTTGCGACGAAACTATTATATTTGACGATAGAACAACAAATAGGGATCGTGGAGTAACGTTTCAACATTTTTACACGAAATATAGTATATGACTTACCGAGATGTCAAAAATGTAGTTTTCGACGATAAACATTTTTTTCAAAACCAACGAGTGGTATCGTTAACATACGTAAATGCATGAGTAGAAGCATTTCATTACTTATATTAGATCATATCATTCATAATAGGTCGCAGTTAGAGACCGAGCCTCATTTGCATCATATCCATTGTGATCATTGTGCTATCATATCAGGTGAGTTTCATAGCCCCACTCTTATTCCTTAATAATTGTTTTAAACTCTTTGGGGGAGATACATGCTTAAACTATTTGCGTACGTACATGATTGTGTTAAACTTACTTGCGTTACTCTTGAAAGCATTTCGCGGACCTAAGTATCAAACACTTGGGGTAGCCGTGCAGATCATATCCCGGACCTAAATATCAAACACTTGGGGTAGCCGAACATAAGTCTCCTCGTGAGCAGCATTGATAAGTCTCCTTGTGAGCAACGTTGATAAGTCTCCTTGTGAGCAGCATTGATAAGTCTCCTTGTGAGCAGCATTGATAAGTCTCCTCGTGAGCAGCATTGATAAGTCTCCTAGTGAGCAGCATAAGGTCTATCAGTGATATAGAATGCATATCGTATACTCACATGTTTTACTCAAGCTATATTTTAGCAGTGGGTTGTAAACACACAGGTTGCAAGTGTTGTTATGGGCGGGATTTGCAACTGAGTGGATTTGCAATGCCTTTGCTGGGAAAATCTTAATTCGAATACTTTACTTGTTAATCAAACTCTATGAACTCACCAACCTCGTGTTGACACTTTAGCATGTATTTTCAGGAACCAAGCAATAGCACGCTACTGGAGGCTTTTGGCAGGGCATGGCATGGTCATAGAAGACTCTGATAAAACATTTGGGACCGCTTAACTTATTTTATGGGCCAACTTCCGCACCACTTTTCATAATGTAAATTTAACACTTTTGACTTATCGAATATATTCTAAATGATTGATGTGAAAACCGTTCTTTACACTTGCGTTATGATACCAATTGAGTTGCACCCCAGCGATGTGTAAGCTTCCGCTGGACCCGATTTTGGGGGTGTGCCCCACAAGTCCTACCACAATTTGAGGCATACATACCACCCGTGACTTACCCGGAAGAAGTAGAAGAGACTATATGAACCCCAATGGAGGTTGAACCTTTGGACCAATCAAAACTAGAAGATATAGGTTTGAATACTTGTTGTGATAACCTTTCTTTTAGTTTTAGGGAAGTTCCTAGTGTTGATGAATCGAAGCCTCAACCTCAATCCTTACTCAATTTTCCATCCTTAGATATAAGTCAAGGTAACAAAAGAGGAATTGACCCACTCATCAACCCATATAGTCCGGGTAGTTTTAGGATGAAGGTAGTAGATCATTTGACTATTTACACACCTCCATCACCACACGTGGCATATTTCCACCCTAAGGGTGTGTATCTCTACTATCACCCGCACTTAATCCTAAGTGTAAGGAAAACCTCCCCTATATCCGTTAAATAAGAAGGGAAATGAAGAGTGCTTAAACAAGAGAGCTGATAAGCTTCCCATCACCGGCATTAAATACAAGATAGATACATACAAGAAATATGAAATGACAATAACAAGAAACTATCAATCTCTAAACTTCAAGGCATACTCTGAATTTTGACTCAATGATGTGGCGTTCACTGAATGGGTAGGGATTCATAAGTTAGCAGCGAAAAAGACTGGCAAGTCCAACACTCAACTGCTAAGGAATCTAGCAGCCAAATTTAACCACCTCCTTAGATAACCCAAATAGATCTTCTACCATCTGAAAAAGAAATGGCTGCAAGGGGCAAGAAATGAACAAGAGTAAACATTGATGAAATACTTGTTACGAAGGAGCCAATAGTTGATGGGTCAGAGAGGAACCTAGTTCCCCCTATAGGGGTGTATGGTACTGAAGGCCAAGTCATGTTAATTCTCAAAACTCGTCTGATATTCTTCAATGGAAATTGGCAGATGTGCTTCTAAAGACTAAGTGAACTCCCAATGGCTTCCACCACTAAGCTGATCAGACTGTACAAGTCCATTCAACTTAACTTTGGGGTTTCCAAGAACTTTGTGGCTGAGATAGTGAAGCAAATTAAAGGAATAACTGATTTTAAGGAGGCTTATGAAAACTTTTGTAATCATTTAATAAAGTTATTAACCTGTTTAAGTGCCTGTATAAATTATGAGTAAGAAGAAGTTGTGTGCTCACTCACAATAATTTAAGACTTGGTATAATTTATATCCAAATAGGGGAGATTGTTGGGCCAATTCAAGGACCAATGGTCTAAAACTAGATTTGAATATAAATTAGTCTAAGTATAATGGACTGCTGATAAGAGCTGATAAGCTTCCCATCACTAACATTAAGTACAAGATAGATACATACAAGAAAGATGAAATGACCATAACAAGAAATTATCAACCTCTGAACTTCAAGACATACTCTGACTTTAGACTCAATGATGTGGCGTTCACTGAATGGGTAGAGATTCACAAGTTGCCAGCGAAAAAGACTGGCAAGTCCAACACTCAACTGCTTAGGAATCTAGCAGCCAAATTTAACCACCTCCTCAGATAACCCAAATGGATCTTCCACCATCTGAAAAGAAAATGGCTGCAAGGGGCAATAAACGAACAAGAGTAAACATTGATGAAATACTTGTTACGAAGGAGGCAATAGTTGATGGGTCAGAGAGGAACCTAGTTCCTCTTATAGGGGTGTATGGTACTGAAGGCCAAGTCATGTTAATTCCCCAAACTAGTCTGATATTCTTTAATGGAAATTGGCAGATGTGCTTCCAAAGACTGAGTGAACTCCCGATAGCTTCCACCACTCAGCTGATCTGACTGTACAAGTCCATTCAGCTTAACTTTGGGGTTTCCAAGAACTTTGCCGCTGAGATAGTGAAGTAAATTAAAGTAAGAATTAATTTTAGCGAGGCTTATGAAAACTTTTGTAATCGTTTAATAAAAGTTCTTAATCTGTTTAAGTGCCTGTATAAATTATGTATAACAAGAAGTTGTGTGCTACTTTACAATAATTTAAGACTTGGTATAATTTATATCCAAATAAGGGTAGATTGTTGGGCCAATTCAGTGCCCAATGATCTAAAACTAGATTTGAACATAAATTAGTCTAAGTATAATGGAAAACTGATAAGAGTTGATAAGATTCCCATCACTGGCATTAAGTACAAGATAGATACATACAAGAAAGATGAAATGACCATAACAAGAAACTATCAACCTCTGAACTTCAAGACATACTCTGACTTTGGACTCAATGATGTGCGTTCACTGAATGGGTAGAGATTCACAAGTTAGCAGCGAAAAAGACTGGCAAGTCCAACACTCAACTGCTGATGAAGCGAAAAGTGTACCGCTTTTAAGGGGTCATTTAAGCCCTAAATCGTATTTATTTGATCAAATATTGCCCTAAATCGTTCCTTTTGTCATTTTAGGTACTTTTGAGGAGAAATCTGGAAAAGGAGGCATTTTGGACGTTTTTGGAGCATAAAAGTGAAGAAAACGACAAAGTCTCAAAAATCGGCTAAAAGTTACCTATGACGGCGTCACAATTAACCCCAGACGGCGTCATGCCTTGGCAAGAAAAAGTGGACGTGAAATTTACTCATGATAAGCCAGTGAAAATAGCATGTGAATTCTGACGGCGTCACGCTTTAACTTGATCAAGGGCGTCACGGCTTAAATCAAAGAGGGACGGCGTCACGTTCAAGGTTCGACGGCGTCAAGCCTTGATAAGCCAGAATGGATTTTTGAAGAGCTAAAGAGGGACGGCGTCAAGAAGGTCGTCCGGGAACCCTAAAAGCGGCGAGGTGACGGCGTCACACTCCATAAGGTGACGCCGTCAGATCCAAAAATCTATATATAGTTTTCTAATTTTTTGTCATTGGTGTGGAACTTAGTGTGTGGAATTTTGGGAGAAAACCCTAAGACGAATTTAGCTTCTTTTTCAAGGCTTTTTGCCTTGAGATCTTCCATGTTACATTGAAGATAAGTTATCAATTAATCATTCAATATGTCTATGTGTTGTTTGATTTTATCTTATTCTTGTCTTTTGTTTAACATGTTAGGCTAGATTTATCTTGTGTTTGCTTAGATCTAATGAAACCTAGCTATTGATTATTGGTTATTAGTGTGTTATTAGTTGTATTGGATGATTGTTTATCTATGTTAGGCTTAAGAAAACTGGCTAACTTCCTATTCGGTAACTTGCTTGAATGTCTTAAGAAACATGAACCAAATGCGTACTAAAGGTTTTTATGGTTGTATTTAATGCACAAGCGAATTCTAGTGATCCCATGTTAGGAGCTTCCTAGCCGGCTCGACATAGGAGTGAAGTAGGAGCTTGTAGAGTTGGGGAAGTACGTACGCCACCCCACGAATGGTATTAAGGAATACACCCGTCATCCACGCGACTAATACACACTAATTAACCGGTAAAAGATAGTTAGGGAGTAAGGAAATCTAAGTAAACACATTTCTCTACACATAAGTTTCTCACCACATTTTCATTTTTGTTATTTTATTTTATTTGCATTCGTAGTAATTTGGGTTAGTTGACTAGCAACTAATTCCGCCCACTCCTTCAAACCCGAGATTTTACTTGCTTTTTCACAAAATATAAAAACATAAAAAGAATCTTCCTCAACCCTTAGACCTAATTAGAGTAGCCTTTCATACCTAACAAACACTATTCCCTGTGGAGAACGATCAATCCCCCGTACTTACCACTACACTATACTACATCGGTCAGGTACACTGCCTGGTGGGGTTGTAAGCCTCTTGAGATCCCTCGAGAGGTAAAACCTGTTGTAAGGTTACAAAACCACGCATCAAGTTTTTGGCGCCGCTGCCGGGGAGTAGTTATTGCTTAGGTTGAAATTTTATTTTTATTAGGTCTACTCACAAGATTCCTATCAAGTGAGATTTTTTCTTTTTATTTTGTAGCTTTCTCGTAGTCTATCTTTTCTTTGTGATTTT